>OY757911.1:48130099-48262599 GCA_963585895.1 Sepioteuthis lessoniana | reverse complement strand
TGTTGAGCAATTATAATATACAGCATTATAATATACAGCATTATAATATACAGATCAAGGGTAATGTTGAGCAATTATAATATACAGCATTATAATATACAGCATTATAATATACAGATCAAGGGTAATGTTGAGCAATTATAATATACAGCATTATAATATACAGCATTATAATATACAGATCAAGGGTAAAGTTGAGCAATTCAGGGAATGGAGTAGCGCCCTCCCCTACACCACGGTGTAGTAGCTATTGAAAATCGAGCCTTCGGTTTGCCCTCCACTAAGGCCGACAACTTTACTTTACTTACACAGATGATAGTTAATAGTGTGGAGGGCGATTGTGCTACACTCTCTATTTCTTACAATCAATGATGTGTTTATTATATTTGAATGCAAAGCAACACACGCACACACTCACACAGATACACACTAACCCACATATATATTTATACATGTATATTTGTGAGTGTGTTATAGATAGATGGATTGAGTGAGAGCTAGTGGTTAACTGAGAGACAAGAAATACAGAGAGAGAGAGAGAGAGAGAGAGAGTGAGAGAGAGAGAGAGAGAGAGAGAGAGAGAGAGAGAGATTTCCCACCAGAAACAGTGGGTGGTATTTGAACATAGTTATAAATCGAATGTCGCTGTTGACAATTTCTAGGGCAGACAGGTATTCCACAGAAAACTGTCGCTTAGAAATCAATATCTATGCACTTGATACTCTTGATTTATCAATAGCAAACACTGGTTTGTCGTGACCTACTATTTCCTCAGGATTTGATATAAGTGTCAGCAGAGAAAAACGAAACTTGTTATTGTGAAACTGATCTTAACTGTAATATTATTTTTTACTCCTGACGAGTATTTTTAGACACGTTTTAAATGTTGTTATTTTTACAGACGAGTGACAATAAGAGTAATAACATTCATCAAGGACTCTCCAACGTATCCCAACTTATCTCAACAGAATTGCGGTCCGAATTGTCTTGATTATTCTTCTGATCTGTTATTCTAGCGTCTTTGCCAAGCTTTTAGGGATCGTTCTACAATTGTCATTGACTTAATCATGAACCACATATTGTTTAACTCTATGTATCGTATTTGACTTTCTTTTCTTACTCTATTTGTAATATTTGATTATCTTTTCCCTTTATTCTAATTTTTACCTCGTTCTTCTCTCCTATTTATTTAATATTATGTCTATTTTCTGGACAGGATTTTGTGATCTCTTCATTCTTCCGTCCCACTAAATTTTATGAATCTTATTTTCTTGAAAAGTTTCAAGTTTGTGTAAATACCATTTGTCTATACATTCACATCTGAATTCCTAAGAAAATCCCCAGTCAGAAACACTAAGAACATCCTAAAGAAACATAAAAATTCTGGATGAAAGGAGTATTCATGAAAGCAAGGAGGCCATCCAGTCAACAGTACAACGTTAAATTGAATATAGTAAGGAGAGATGTTGTGTTAACTTGAGGAGACCTGCTTTTACTTGGGCTTTTACTTGGATTCCGGTGAGACCCATCAGATAGTAAGAGTGTCAGTATTCACAAATAATAATAGTAATAATAAGTACCCCGGGATTTTGAGATACAAACACATTAACTTATCTTAGCCAGGCGGCCTGACCTTGTGATAGCCCTCCCCCCAAAAAAAACGGAGAAAACCTGCTGAATAGTGTACTTTGTTTCTCACGGCAGAAAACAGACTAAAATCAAAAGAAAGCAAAAAGAAAGAAACATATGTACACCTTGATAGCGAACTAAAAAACTGTGGAACATGAAGGTGACGGCGGTATTAATTGTAATTGGCACACTTGGAACAATCTCCAAAGGAGTAGAAAAGAGACCGGAAGACTTGGAAACAAGTGAACGAGTGGAAACCAACCAGACTACAGTATTATTGAGATCGGCCAGAATACTGAGAAGAGTCCTGGAGACTTGAGGTGACCTTCTGTCTCTATGAATTCAGTAAAAATCATAAGTAAACGCTGATGTGAAAAACTCTCAAAGGTATCAAAAGATATTACATGGACTTGAAGATTATATTAAAAGGAGCAAATAATGACTGATTATCCATATTTACCAACCTCTCCGCAAGGTCAATTTTTAAGCGAAGTTCAACAGGTGTGAATTCAGATTTTTCTTTCTCTTATTCTAGTTGCCGCACCAAGACTGAAGAACCCAGTCTGCGCTACTAGTTACCCATAGCTGGACGGAGAATAATTGGATTCATACCTTTCCCAAGGGAATTAGTGCTATGTAAAATGCAGTTAGCCTCGTCCAGGATTTGCCGTGTCCATTTCCTACGACGATAACCATTACACTACGGGCACCTCCCGCTAATTATACCTATCAATAACACCACTTACAACATAAGGGCAAATTGACCAAAAATATCTTGGAAGCAGAAATGGGAAGAAAAATATATTTCAAACGAACAACTGGCGAGAAGATGGCCCCGAAAGAGAAACCTCAACAGAGAAACTGAATCTCTTCTAATAACAACACCCTGCAACACGAATACATATGAATAAAATATATATGAGTTGTAATGAATAGTTTGTTGGTCACTTTTATGATGTTTGAAACTAATTCTTCGGCGCCACATTTTTTAATGTTCCCTGAAGTGGGTAATTCTGGCCGAAACTTAAACTCTCTTTGGTCTCAACCAATGCCAAATACTGAGTATTGAATGCTAAACAATACCAACTCGCAATGTTACATTTGATATTTATTTTGCATACGCATTCTATTCTTGTCTCTCTACTCTCTTCTTCTGACCACACTCTGACTCACTTACATATCCACCACTTCAAGTCACGTGAACAGCACAATCCAATTATATTAAAGCAAAAATTGATAAACCGCAATAGAATAGCAAGTGAAGATTATGTGGTGATAGAGATGAAACCATTAATCACATAAAATAATCAAATGAAGCAAACTAGCGGAACTGGAATAGAAAACTAGATACGGCTGTGTGGGGAAAGCGATCCGTTGAGAATTGGGGAAGAAATGTTATAATACTACCAAATACTGTATGCACAAACCAGAATCTGCCCTATAAAACATAGCGCATAAAAGTAATGGGATTTTGACATACTAACAGATCCCCAAATACTGACCAGAAGATCAGACCTTGAGATAATTAACAATAAAAGAGAACCTTAAGCTTTAATATCACTTATTTGTTTGGGGGAGTATCCTAGTGGCGTACTGGTTATTGCGCAGAACTACGGAATCTTAGTAAGCAAGTTCGAACTCCAGTCGTGCAATTACGTTCACTTTGAGAAAAAATAACCTTCGGAAAGGCATCAACCCCCTTGTTCTCCAAGCTATGAATTAGATAATACCACCACTACTGTGTTTCTTGAAGGGTGGAGCTGGCATTAAATAACCCAAGAAGGTTGATATGCTAATACACAAACACACTTAATTGTCTCAGTGGTCATTTGGTCTCTGGGTTTATTATCAAGTAAATACGTGTATATTGAAGTAAAGTGGAAGTGCTATAATCTTCATTTGAATTTAGAATCTCGCAACCCAAAATGGAAAAGACGGTGGGAAGGGGATGAAAAAGTGGTCAAAAGTTTTATGTGTAAAATGCATCGGAAACAAAGTAGTAGCAGGAACGATTAATATAAAGTCTAAAAGATTAACAATAAATCGATTTGCAGACTAATAAAAAGTTAAATATAACAAGGTTAAAGCTGTAAGCGTCCACTCTTTCTTTTATCATTTTCATTGCCTTTCTTAAGTGTTTTCTTCCTCTAAAATATACCAGGCCACATCTGTGGTAGGAGGACGCCAATAATCAATCACCTGTGTTTGATATAACAATGTTTTATTCCCCCATTAAAAATCTCTTCCAAATGCAACTGAACAAGTGACTTAGCAGATTAAAGTGTTTGGATTGGCTGGATCTCCCCTGACATCCAACATGGAAAAACTGGTGGCATCCTGTGAATGTTGGCTGTTGTAAATTTCAGATATACAAATGACCAAACCAATAACTTAACCACGAGACACTAATGGGAAAATGGGCATGAGATGACAAAAGAAATGTAATTCATTGTTATTTTAAGAAATATCTTTCACAGACAAGGGAAGAAAAAGAATGAGAGACATTCAGACAGAATACATTGTATTTAATACAACCAACCGAGGACTTGCTGACCAAGCTTCAATGATTTTACAGAAAAGTTGATTTTCTGACTATGAGATATTAGAAATCTGTGGATATGTATGTCATTAAGAATATGAACAAGTGCCCCGTACACAAATTAAAACGCAAAATACTGAAAACCAAGAGCCTCTTATCAAATTAAAACACAAAAAAATGAAAATCAAAACACTAGATCCCAATATTACAAAAATTATGCGAAGGCATGTCATAATGAATTTAGAGTTAAAAAGAAAATTAGGACTGAAAAGAAAACTGTATTACCATCCCTCAGGAACCAAAACTAAAATATTCAATTTAAAAATCGAAAAGTTAAACAACTTATTGTCAAATATCCCAACGAACAACATCACTGAACTAAACGAGCCAATTTATACAGGAATAAAACTAGTCTCTGTTAAAATCGGTATTCCACAACTGAACCCGAAAAAATACAAAACCTGTGTGAGTAATTAGACTAGAAAAATAGGTACAGAAACTCCTGCATCAAGTAAAAGGACTGAGGCAGGATAAACACGCAAGGATACGTTGGTATGAAAACACCAAAGCTTATAATTCTGATAATGCAACTGGAAGAGATGAATCAAAAGACATTGGCGAAAGAACAGAGACTCAAAAGATACCGGGGCAGGGTTAAGCACTACAAACAAAATAGGAAATTCTAAGATAACGAAAGAAAATTCTATCAAAAACCTCAGTGGGGAATATACGTAGATTTTGCCGTTCCTATTGCTCACATATTGAAAATAAAAAACGTGAAAACAGACAAATACTCCGACCACGTAAAACGGTTCTTCTTAGCAATGTTGACGGAGGATATTTTACTGGAATCTGTGTCGCAGCAAGTATTCTCAAGTCTCCAAGACTCTTCCAAGGATTCTAGCCGATCTTATCCATACTGTGATCAGAATATTTTCAACTGATTTCCTATTCATTATCATTTTCGCATGCTCTTATGGTCGTTTTCAAGCGCACCTATAAAACTAGTATAACCATCCAGCTAAAAACCCACAGTTTTTTTTTACCTCTCTGATAAGCTCCAAGTATTTGTCTATCGTTTCCTTTTCACTCTGTAATCTACCAAAACGACAAAATCAACTAGATGGCCAGTTGTGTTTTTCTTGTTAAAGAACACTATATCTGGTATTCTAGCCGAAATTTTGTGATCTGTTGCTCTCAAAATCCTTGAGGATTATACGTGTCTTATTTTCTTGGACTGATTCTTATTCGTCTTGATACAATTAAGTAATATGGTCAAATTTTAATCTCTGGCACAATGCCTGTAGATTAGCTTCCGCATCCAGTAATGTTTAGACATATTATTTTTTTTGCTAGTTGTCTGCATTTGATTATGTTATTAAACATTAATTCTCGGTCTCCAAATCATCTATTATATCCACCTGCATATTATGAAATTTTGCTTCTACATGATAGATCTTTATGGCATTATATTGTGCTACAATTAGGAGAGATTCCATTGTTCTCTTGAGGTTTCCATTTCGTAACCATCTGCAGGTCATCTCATGTGCAATATCACCATTTTCTCCTCACAGTTGTTTTCGTTTTTTCCGTTTTCTAGATTGGTTAATTAGTTGTTTTGTTTTACGGCATATCAACCCTTATCGGATCATTTAATGCCGAAATAAATTTGAAACAATTCAGTTTAGTATAAGTATATTTTTTACACGTATATATGAGGTGCCCGTGGTGTAAGGGTTATAGTCATAGGAAATGGACACGGTGACTCGAGTTCAAATCCTGGACGAGAATGATTGCATTTCACATAGCACTAATACCCTTGGGAAAGGTATGAATCCAATTATTCTCCCTCCAACGATGGGTAAATAGTAGGACAGACTGCGTTCTTCAGCCTTGGTGAGGCAACTAGTCTAGGAGAAGGAAAACTATGAATTCAAACTTGTTAAACACCGCTTAAAAATTGATCTTGGGCTATATCCTGCCCTAGTGGAGGGGTTGGTAAATAGGATAAGTATATTTTTTACAAATACATAGATATCAAAACAATTCAGTCAAATGTCAATTCAGTTCTTTTTTAAACAATACATTTTAGCATAAGTATACAGCATAGTTCTATTTAAAAACAATTCTATTTCAAACAATTTAGTTTCGCATAAGTTCACTGTTTGTTTCTATTTGACCTATAGACCAGATCATGTGCAACCAGTCTGGGCCAGAGTTGACGAGGGAACCATAGCAATGAAGGGGTATTCCGAATTCTCAAAAGTTTCAACATAACTGAAACCCCACCATCTGATTGTTTTAGTGTTAGATGCGGGATACATGTTACGTGGGGCGGGGTTCTTACCCCTCTGCAACTGTTTTCTAGAATTTTTTATCATTCTTCAGTTTACTTTTCTGTTACTGGTGTCTATTATAATTATTCTATTACACCTGGAAAAAATGAAAACCACAAACGTATTATTAGTATCTTGTAGATGTTTTACAGTACGTTTAATTTTCTGCCAATTCCAGTTAGTTATCGAGTTCATATCAAAATTATTGAGGTTTTTATTGGGGAATACAATTTTATTTCAAGCTGTTAGGATGTACAATATTTTCTTTCATTTCCTTGAACATGCCCTTATCTCTTTATCTTGATTTTGTCTCCGGCAACTTTCATCAAAAATTATCAAATAATTATTTATTTATATATGAATAATCATCATGTCGCGCCGCTAGCGCGGATATCCCTGACCCTCTCTCGCCATTTCTCCCTCTCGAAGCCATTTTCTCTGATTTTGTCGATCGAAGTCCTAAGCACATAGTCTAGACAGATGATAAAGAGGTACGGGGCTACTGTGTCTCCTTGTAGTACTCCTGCAACAATGTCGAAGTATTCCGTCTCTCCATCTGGTGAACGTACTTTCACTTTGGTGTTTCTGTAGAGAATCATTATCGCTGTTACTGTTTCTTTTGGTAGGCCGTATGCTAGTAGGATTTGCTCCATCTTCCCTCTGTGTATGGAATCGAAGGCCTTGGTAAAGTCGACAAATAGTAATGTCGCCTGTAAGTTTTTTGCCCGAACGCCTTCAAGGATTCTACGGATGGTCAGTATTTGTGAGGTTGTGGATCTATTTCTCCGGAAGCCGTTTTGGTTTTTCCTAAGGATGTTGTCTATTTTGGGTTCTATGCGGTTTCGTAGTAGGGCATTGTAGATTTTGGCTGCTATGGATGTAAGTGTTATCCCTCGGTAGTTCTTGGCTAGTCCGAGGTCGCCTTTTTTAGGGAATGGAAGGATGCATCCCTTCGTCCATCTTTCTATCCTATTTTGACTATAGACTGCGTTGCATTGCCGGAGCAGTATATCGTCGAATTGTCTAGTCTTCCACACTTCTGGGGGGATCTCGTCTAGCCCTGCTGCTTTCCTATTTTTAATTCTTCTGAGAACTGAGTCGAGTTCTTCTTTGGTGAAAGGATCTAGTTTAACGTCTAATTGCTTACTAATAATTCTGGTGATCGGTTCATCCGTTATTACCGGTGGGTTTCCTAGTAGATTTTTGAAATGCTGTTTCCACAGTTTTACTCTTTCTTGTTGGCTTGCAGCTTTCAATTTTGCTTTGGCTGTGCTCTTCCTTCTACTTACTTCGTTTATTGTTTGCCAGAACCCAACAAACACAAATGCACGAAAACTAGAAAAGGCTATATGAATAATAAATAAGCGATTAAAGTTTCACTTTTTGAAAACCATATTGTTTTTTTTCATATCTTCATACCATCAAGGTTATTTTCAGTTATATATATATATATATATATGGGGGGGTGTATGTGTGTGATCATATGTCAGTTTCTATGTTTGCTTCAGAGGCAGTATGATAAGGACGAGTTTGTCAGATGTTCAAAGGGACAGATGAGGTCGGACAATCGAATAAAGTTGATGACAAACTCGGAAGTTCGAGATACCAGAGTACAGAATTTCAAATGTTACTTATTTTCATCTCAGAATATTATGATTTGATATAATCATCTTAATAATACGTTATAAATTACATCAATGTATTAAGAAAAATTCCGCTCATTTCTGAAAAGAAAAGCACATTTAACAACCGTTAATACTCTGTATTGATAGAAGAAGAAGAAGAAGAAGAAGAAGAAGAAGAAGAAGAAGAAGAAGAAGAAGAAGAAGAAGAAGAAGAAGAAGAAGAAGATGGGTGATAAGTCTGGAGGAAAGCACATCGCAGTAGCGGAAAACTATATATATATAGAGAGAGAGAGACAGACAGACAGACAGACAGAGATAGAGAGACAGGGACAGACAGAGACAGACAGAGAGAGAAAGAGAAAGAGTGAGGGGTTATATGATTAAACCTAAAATATTTCTTTAAGCCACTAATTCTCCATTTGTTTCCGGAGTCAGTGCTAAGCATAGGAGCTACACTCTGAAAGAAATAGAAAGATGCCCTTTATGTTTGGTTCAATGAACCAGAATTGTTTCACACAATTTGATTTTTACGCCAATTTATCAACTCCTATTGGTATCAACACATCAGACAACGACCCGAATCTAATATCGATGACACATTATAGATGTATCTAATTAAATGTTAAACTGTTGCAAAAACTAACTTAAAGGCACGTTATGAATTAAAAAAATGTCAGTTTGTTAAAAAAAGGAATTAAACCCTGATTATTTGGCATAAACATTACGGTGGCAACTATTAAAGCAAAAATGAACCAAATCAATCATAGCCAAACAAGAATTTGGAAAGATAATAGGTATTTTAAGCTTTACATTTGTAGTTGTTTTAAATGTTATTCTATTATGCTATTCGGTAAACTTAAAACCACTTTTATAAGTATATGACTTACATTTGTGAAAAAAATATCAATCAAAATGTGAGGAAGAACAACTAAATATTGATTCTAATATTTCTAGAAACGAAGTCAAAAATTGTTTATATATATATATATATATATATATACATATTGTTACGCCGCCATGTGCCTAGCGGGCTTGCAGGGTGCAGTTCGATCCCGCGAAGTCAACGAGTAAATACATATGACAGACGTTGGCTATGGTCTGCCGAACACTATTTGGTATCACATATATCACCAACTCCCTAACGGAACCACATTTTAAAGCTACTAGGTGAATTGTAGGTGAATTATGAAAAGTCAACGCAGCTATCTGGAAGTTTTTCCCCTCAAATACAAGGTCTTCGACAAACACAATTCTTCACAATAAAAAAAGGACTCTGAACTGTTGTGTTTGAGTTAACAAGATTAATAACAATGTTCTTTTATTGAATAAAAGAAAGAAAAAAGACAAAAAAAAATTCAGGTAAAATTTAGGAGCGAGAAAGTCTTTCTGTATCTCGGAGGAGCCTCCACTAAAATATCCTTAACCTGGACTAAGCCCACATAAAATATCTGGACGGGTCCTCCATAAAATATCTCTTAATGGCGGAAGATGAGAAGGTAGTTCGACAACGGTAGACACAGTCCGTTCTCCTTCAGACTATGGGGTTTAATTGCAGAGCTCGTGCAATTTCATTCTCTTCTCTTTTTCCCCTCGTTATTGGATTTCCATACAACGTTAGTAGAAGGTTACACGTCTTATTTCAGATAAGAGCAAGATTAATAATTGTTCCTCTTCTCATGGACAAGTCTTTCCTTTGGGTATTTGTTTAACGAGGCTTACCATACCTCGGAATGCTGAGTTCATTCAAAGGATAAGCTTCTTCTTTTCTTTGCGTTCTCTGCGCGGCAATATTTAGGAATTTGGGTTTCTTACCTATCCCAATTTTTTTTTTGATTATAGCACATAGCAGCAAGTATAGGCCTCTATGTTAATGCACACAAAACGGAATATATGTGCTATAATCAAACGGGGGATATCTCCACTCTAGAAGGAACCCCTCTTAAACTAGTATACAAATTCACTTACCTAGGAAGCAGCGTCGAATCAACCGAAAAGGACATCAAAACGAGGTTAGCGAAAGCATGGAGAGCTATCAATAGGCTATCGATTATATGGAAATCAGACCTAACCGATAAAATGAAACGCAGTTTCTTCCTGGCAGCGGTCACATCGATACTGCTATATGGCTGCAATACAAACGGCTGGAGAAGAAGCTAGACGGCAATTATCCAAGAATGCTGCGTGCAATCTTGAACAAGTCCTGGCAGTAACACCCCACAAGACACCAACTGTAAGGCCACCTGCCCCCTATCACGAAAACTATTCAAGTTAGACCCCCACACATGGCCGTGCAAAAGCAGGACGACCAGCACGGACATACATTCAGCAGCTATGTGAGAATACGGGATGTTGTCCTGAAGTCCTACCAAGGGCGATGAACGATAGGGAGGAGTGGCGAGAGAGGGTCAGGGATATCCGTGCTACCAGCGCGAGATGATGATGATGATGATGATGACATATCCCAAATTATATTGTTGGTTTTTCTACGAACAAAGGAAATTCCCCATGCGTGAGGAATAAACGGAAACACATTACGTGTCCTTCCCCAGTGACGACTAAATGGCAAGTCTCATGAGTCTTCACACTGTGATGAATGAACAACAACTAACTTATTTTCCGTAGTTTGAAAATTCACCACGTGTTGATTTTTTGTGGTCTCTTCCTCGGTACCCATTATGGTCGAAGGTTCTGCCTCTCCGCTGACTCGTACATGGCTAATAGAGAGTGAGTTCCTCCCATGCCCATATCTCCTTGTAATGATAGAGAGGGTGGGAGAGAGAGAGAGAGAGAGAGAGAGAGAGAGAGAAGGTCTCTCAAACTCCCATTTCTGCTTATTTATATCGTCCGCTGATTCTTGCTGGCTACTCTAGTCGGCCGTCGGCTTCGTTCCCCCACAACTCGGCAAATGTATTGGGGTGACATATTTCCTCATCACAAAATACATATATATATATACATATATATATATAGAGAGAGAGAGATCCCAGGTAGAGTCATACCAAAGACTCAAAAATGGTACTTGATGCTACCTTGCTTAAAACTGCATTATAAAGTAAGGATCAAGGGTGAAATTGAGTGAATTGAGTACCTCCCTCCCCTACACGTCGGTGTATTAGCTAATGAAAAGGGTGCTTTAAGTCACTCTTGATTAAGGTTGCCAACTTATATATCTATCTATCTATATATATGCATGTGTGCATATGTGTTTGTGTGTGTATATATATATATATATATATGGGATAATTTTATATTCAATTGATTTTAACTTAAGGCAATAAATTTACGATTTCTATCTCTATCTATCTATGTGTGTATATATATATATATATATATACACAACTACTTCGAATAAGAAGTATTCAACACTAGAACAATTTTAATGCAAATATCGAGAGAGAGAGAGAGAGAGAGAGAGAGAGATGGGAATAAGTTGTTTCTAAACCATAGTCAGAAAGTTAAATTTGTAATAAAAGCAATCCTTGTAGAATAATGACAGTAATACTATCTAACCTATCGCTGGGGGTGATAAGGGGGGGGGGTTCAGTACCTTTGCTAAGGGAAATAATTCGGATGTTAACGCATTAGCGTAACTGGAATTTGAACGAGTTTACTTTTATGCCACAGAGGAGCAAATGCGCCATTCTATCACGGGAGCTTACCGTTTATTTTGTTGTGTCCAATATATATTATTATTATTATTATTATTATTATTATTATTATTATTATATTATAAATTCCCATATATATATATATATATATATAATCTGGGAATTTATAATAGTAAGTTGAAAACAATTAGGCCTATTTTACATTACCAAATTTTCTCTGCATATTTATCATTTAAAGATACTTATTATTTAAAGATATACACAGTGAGGCAAAGAGAAATTATTCAGTTTTTGTGATAACGTGACAAGATTTCGATCGTGTCACTTATGGAGTTAACAATGGTTGTTGAAAGAGTTTAGTTCTTATTTTTAGCTTTTCTGTTGTAAGGACATTCATTAGGAAAAATCCATTTCCTGATCTTTGATTAGATTATGCTGAAATCGTTGCCGACAATTAGTCTGCAAAGAATATAATTGCCAATAAAATGGCCAACCTTTTACTGCTAATTAAATACCTCAATAATGAAAGAGAGTACCGCAAGGCCTTAGAAAAATTGACCAATACAAAATCGGTATAAAATGCGGAGTTAAGACGTCGGATGCCTTAAGCTGGTGGGCAACAATGTTTCATTTTTATCCGTTGTTATCATTTTTTTTATAAATCTTGTTACTTTCCTCAACAGTCATCCAGTATAAACTCATACAAAATAAGTGGGTTTAGTGTTAAATATATTACTTGATTCTTTCCTTTTTATGATACTGACAAAAAAATAAAAATAAGAAAATAGAAAAAAACATGTTTGCCCTGCAGAAAAATTGTCTGATATGAATTTTGCTATCCCAACACACACACACACACAGATATATATATATATATATATATATATATATATATATACGTTCGCCGACTGTAGTCGAGGGTGACCTGAAGTCACTTCCTCAATAGGTACTACACGGAGGTGTTCGGGAGAGAACTACCTCTTTAACTGAATTGCTCCACTTACCCTTTATGAATAACTTATAATGTTGAGAATTAGGTAAGGAGGGTACAGTAATATGATTTGACATGGAATCGTACCTTAGTCTCTCGCGCCATTCATGAACACTCTAACGATTATGCCAATTTTGTATATATATATATATATATATATATAGTCATCCTCAGACAGACTGTTTCGTTCTATCAGAACTCTTCAGTGTGGCTAAACACGCAGGACGCTCGAAGCCGGGATCGAAACCCGTCCAAATTTACGTTAGACTAAGTTTCAGACCTCTCGGCCACAAAGCGGACCACGTTTGGCTAAGGGAATTTTAAGGTATTTATTTTAGCAACAGCAGCAGCAGCCTTTGTTTACATTTTTTATACCCTATTGGCTACCAGAGTGGTCCATTCTTACGAAGAACTTTGCATTACGCTAGCGGCGGCTGACAATTCCTTCGCCAGAGTGCTCAACCCCCATGGGGGAGCGTATATATTGTCATCCACAGACAGACTGTTTCGTTCTATCAGAACTCTTCAGTGTGGCTAGACACGCTGACGCTCGAAGCCGGGATCGAAACACGTCCAACTTTACGTTAGACTAAGTTTCAGACCTCTCGGCCACATATATATATATATATATATATACACACACACACACACACACACACACACATATATATATATATATATATATATATATAAGAAATTGACATAATTGTTAGAGTGTTATATATATATATATATATATATATGAGATTTTTTTATGCATTCAATAACATGGAATATTATCTGCGACCGCTGGTTTCATGACACGTCATAACACGTCAAATTTCCGGCAGAAAAACGTAAAAATCGAAAAGTTTTATAAAGAATTTTATGTTAAAATTGCGTATCAGCGTGCATAAGATTTTGATTTTTTGTGTAGATTATATTTGCATATTGTTGTGTGGGCCTATATATGATTTTGAGTGTGTGTGTGTGTGTGTGTGTGTGTGTGTGTGTGTGTGTGTGTGTGTGTGTGTGTGTGTGTGATGTTATAGGCACGTGACAGATTTATTTTTGCCTCGACAGTGTCTATGTTTAGCAATATCTAGCAAAAGGCAGCGGAAGTCAATAGGCGGTCGGGGATTTGAACGCATAATTTTTTTTATTGTGTATAGAGAGGATTTCTGCTTAGGGACAAAGTTATTATCATCATTGTATTTTGAAGAGAATTAATTTTGATTCGAAATTTAAAAATAATTGACGAAATGGTTTTGGGGTTTAAAACGTAAGAATAAATGAGTTCCGAAAAGTATGATATTATAAGACACCTTATAATGTTATTTTCTATGGTGTGTTTTACAATACTACCATTCATATCATCATCATCATCATCATCATGTTATGCCAGAGGCACTGATATCCCTGACCCTCTCTCACCACTTCTCCCTATCCTTCATAGCCTCTAGCAGGTCTTCAAAGCTACATCCCGTATCCTCACATAGCTGCTGTATGTATGTTTGAGATGGTCGTCCTGCTTTTGCCCGGCCATATGTGGGGGGTCCATAGGAGTACATCCCTTATGAGCTCGTCCCTGCTTCTCCAGCTGTGTTCTGCATGTCTGGTTCGTCTAACTTGGATAGTTTTCGTGATGGGAGGCAGGTGGCTGTATAGTTGGTGCCTTGTGGGGAGTTGCCGCCCGGACTTGTTCAATATTGCTCACAACATTCTTGTGTAATTGCCGTCTAGCTTCTTCTCCAGCCGTTTTGTTAGCATCCAAGTAGTGCATCCATACAGCATTATCGATACCACCGCTGCCTGGAAGAAACTGCGTTTCATTGGATATAAAAGTTGGCTGGCCATGATCGAGTGCAACCCATGGTAGAGTGCAACCATGGTCATGTTAATGTTATATTACATGTACGGTTTGTAAGTACAATGATGATATCAGAGTATATCACAATATTATATGTGCGTATAATACAATACAACTTTCTATGCTATAAACATTTACTGATTTGTAAATAATGTATTGATGCTATTATATTATATCACAATGTAGTGAGTTGTTGTATGTTATCCTTTGTATATAATGCACACTATCTTGTTAGGCGTGTTACAATTTTATGCTAAACTGATGTACGTTATGTATATACAATATCAAGAGATACTTCTAACAATCATTAAATTATAGGGAACATAATATCAATAGATAGTGTGGGTGCTTGTAGATTGATGTGTGGAATTAATGGAGGAAAATGATACTTACGGCCCGGCGGATATACTAAAGGATTTTATGTGATGTTTTTTAGAGTTTGAGGTGGTGTTGATATGGTGGTTTGTGGTGGTCGAGATAGATTATATGTATTGGTCGAAGTGCAAAATATGTTTGTTCTTGTGTCGTCGTTGAGAAATTCACAATAATGCAATGTGCTCTTTCGAACAAAGCATGGATGCAGCTCACAAACCAGAAAAAAAGATGGGCCTGGTATGCTGGGTTAGGAGGTTGATACCTCTACCATAAGTGTGTGTGTGTGTGTGTGCGTGTGTGTGAGCATGTGTGAGCATGTGGGAATACTTAGATATGTGTTGTATCAGAGCTACTGAACTTAATTTAATATATATTTATAATATCGCAAAGTACATATATTTGTGGAGAGCGAAGATAGGATACTATAAAAACAGAGTAAACTGCGACTGGTGACAGTCTTCAAAGCCTGGTTTGATGATGACATGAAACAGTGAGCGTCACCTTCGCCGGGGACTCTTTGTCTATGTAATCCTAACTTATATATCTATGCCCTTTGAGAAATATTTAGAACAACTTTTTATTAATATAGCATATTTAATCATCAATATTGAAAATATTATCATACACTCACACGAAAACACACACACACACACATACACACACACACACACACACACACACACACACACACACACACACACACACACACACACATATATATATATATATATATATATATGATAAGAATAGGCAGAGAAATAGATAAATCAAGCACTTACAACGGGTTGAGTAGTAATATTTCGTTCTTAATTAACAGAAGAACTTCATCAGATTAAACTTTTTTTTTATCGTTTTTCGACATTTAAGTAATTGAAGAAAATATAGACCAATGGATTATGTAAAATTGTATAAAGTGAGGGAAAGGGTGTAAAGATAGATTGATTTGGGATTAACAAGTAGGAAAATATATAGGCTTGTGTGATGGTTGTAGGTGTTAATTTGGTTTTTGACAGTGACCGTCCAGGGAGATGGTCGAAAGTAGGTGGCACCAAAGTGTATCGTGTTTCATCAGAAATTTGACCAGATAGAGGTGATTAAATTTTAGTGAGAAAGGGGAAAATATGAAGGGGGGAAGTTTTTTTAGAGAAAAAGTAAAAAGAAAGAGAAAATCGTTTCATCAAAGTCATTGACATTAATGAGTATCTAAAAAGAAAGGAAAAAAGGAAAAAGAAAGAAAAATATAAAAGGAAAAAATAAAATAAAGAAAAAATGTTCATAGTATGGTAGTATTGAATGTATAAATGTCTTAATTTTTGCTTTATTTTTTTACCATTCTCTTGTGATATTTTTATCATGTAAATTAATATCTGGGAAGTAGGCTGGAATCTGATACAACCTAATATGTTGCTTTATGTGGTTTGCTTTGAAAATTACTGCTGATTCTAACAATCTGTAGGATTTTTTGTAATGTATGGGTTTCATAAGTGTGGTTTAGGAAAAATTCTTAAAAAAGTTTTGGGATCTACCATGTTGGAGAAAAGGGCATTTCGTTTGTCATTTAATTTAATTGATTGTTTGTGTTCGTATATTATTTCCTCTAGATTGTGGTGGTTTCACCGATGTGTTATAATATTTGCATGGAATAGAATATATGCCCGCATGAGCAGAGGTTGTGTTGTTGGTTCGTTTAGAGATATTAGTGAGATTTTTAATGGTTTGTGATGTAATTTTGTGACTTTTATTCTTAATTTGGTCAATTTATCGTAGAGAGGTTCATTATGCGTGTTAGTGAGTACATATATAAGTATGTGGGTAATGGGAATAGTGGGAGTGTTTTCCTTAAGGTTATTTGATGAGTGTATTTTGAGGACTTTTCCCTATCCTTTATCATGAAAAATTTGTGGTATTTCAGGCTTATAAAGGACTTGTCGATGTACTTAAATTCTTCATCTTGGGGTTGTTGGCTGCATTTACGAAGAGCTCGTGGATAAAAGCCAATTATAAAGCCTGTTTTGATTTTCTTGCTGTGGTGGGGTAAAATGTATATTATCGTTTTCGTTACTGGGTTAACAATAAACTTTAAAAGTTAAATCATTGATAATTAAGATGTCCAGGAAGGGTATGATGTTATTTGATACGTACATACATACTCACACACACACACACACACATACACACACACACACACACACACACAGATATATATATATATATATATATATATATATATATATATGGTTATATAAATGTATTAGGAATATATACGTATATATGCACACACATATGCACACACAAATATATACGCGTGTATATACGTATCTATTTTACATAAATGTACAGATACGTATATGTATATATAAATGCATATTTGTATATAGGCTTATTTGTATATATTTATAGTTATTAGTACATGTATAAGTACAAATATTCATACACATATATATGTGTATATACAAATATGAATTTCTAAGCATATATATATATGAACATATATATATGTAAACTTATATATATATATATATATATATATATATATATATATATATAAACTATTATACCTTTTGTAAGTAACTCTAACAAGTTAGGTATCTATTTATCAATCCATCATAAGAAGTTTCTTGTACATATAAAGATATCTTGATCATGTAATTTTTTTCATATATCAATTGGTTTATAAGGTTTTTATTATAAAAAAAAAATTTACTTGCATAATAAAATCTGACAGTCGTTCTCTTTTCATCGGTTTTCATTCTAGCAACTTATAATACTTCTTACATCCTTTGAACCTCTTAACTTATTCTTCCGTTAATCGGTCTGCTAATTACAGATGAGAAGACGATAACGTTTTCTATATGGATCGGCTATATGACGCCAATAGTTCGTCTTTGTCCGGACACTTCTTTCAATCTAATCTGCTGTGTAAATAGGCCAAGTATTGAAATATTGGGAGGATTTTGTTTGTTCAGAAGATTAATAATGCATTCTACCCATGATTTTTCTTTTGGTCAGGATTTTCTTTTTTCTTTTCAGGTTTCGTTCGAAATAATCACCTTATGTTATGATAATATACAAGACCAAACAGAGTGAATATTGCTTGTTAGGAAAAAATAAAGAAAGAATGTAAAAATAAATATAAAACGTGTTGAAATTCGTCCGCCAAATTGGTATTAGCATAATTCCTCACATTTTTGTTGCAGATAAAATTGTATTATTATTATTGAAAGCAGGATTTGAATTCATTGGTTCTTAGCAAACAGTAAAAATAATCATTCATTCAAGTGATATAAGAATTACTGAAGTGCTTCGAGTATACAAGACAACTCAACAAATTTCTATCTATCTATCTATCTATCTATATATATATATATATATATATATATATATATATATATATATATATCACACACACACACACACACACACACACACATATATATATATATATATATACACACACAAAAGGACCAGTGGGGAATGTTTCTATTTAAGAATATATAAGAAAATTTTTATAAAAATCCAGGAGTACTCAAGTTTATGATAATTAATACTTAAATTTCTTTCAAAGTAAATTTCTATTTATTTGAAAAAACTCAACAATTCTTTATTTGGTTATTTTAAATTTACTTCAGCCGCACCCTCTATAAGATGATCCATCTTCCGATAGTCGTCACACAATCGAGAGAAGATTTTCTCAAAATATTTTTTCAAAAGAAGCTATCGATAGGCTCTCGATCATATGGAAATCAGACCTGACCGATAAAATGAAACGCAGTTTCTTCCAGGCAGCGGTCGTATCGATACTGCTAGATGGATGCACTACTTGGACGATAACTAAACGGCTGAAGAAGAGGCGAGACGGCAATTACACAAGAATGTTGAGAGTAATATTGAACAAGTCCTGGCGGCAACACCCCACAAAGCACCAATTATACGGCCACTTGCCTTCCATCACGAAAACTATACAAGTTAGACGAACTAGACACGCAGGACACTGCTGGAGAAGCAAGGACGAACTCATCAGTGATGTACTTCTATGGACCCACGCATATGGCCAAGCAAAAGCAGGATTACCAGCTCGAACATTCATACAGCAGCTATGTGAGGATAAGGGATGTAGCCCTGAAGACCTGCCAGAAGCGATGAACGATTGGGAGAAGTGGCGAGAGTAGGTCAGGGATATCCGTTCTAGCGGCACGACATGATATATATATATATATATATATAATGCATGAGACTTCTAGACATTTATGTATATAATATATTGACAATTCTACAAACCTTTTGCTTCATATTTTCGAAAAATGCGTACACACTCAAAAGAAAAATATTGATATATACACACCGTATATGTTTATGCATATAGAAACTTAAATGCATCAATACATATTCACTCCTCTATATATTTAAAAAAATACCCAAATTTCATGTAACCGTTTTTCACATTTACAGTCAGTGTTCTTTGGACTAATCCATTGTTACCGGGTCATGTAAACGGTCAACAATTTCACTGGTCATAGTAGGGAGTTTTCAACATCATTTCCCTTGATTACAGTACGTCTTATGCATTTAAAAGAAAATGATTATTTTTTATAAACCATATATATATTTCCAATATGCATGCATAGCGCTTAGTATTAAACGACCTACAATGGTTAGTATGCCATAAAACCAAACCAACCGATATATATATATATATATATATATATATATATATATATATATACACACCTATTCACAAACACACACACACACACATATATATATATATATATATAATCCGAGGAAAATAATCCAAGAGTAGGACTATCCAGTTTAATTGCTCAATGCCAACGGCTATCGATTGTATAATAAATTAGAGATTTAAAATACATCAAAACTATCGTCGAGAGCGAAAATCTTTTTCTTAGAATTAAAAGAAAATATTCAATTTTTTGTTTCATAATAAATTTATTTCAGGGCTATGGTGATGTTCTCGTATATATATATACATATATATATAGAGAGGGAGAGAGCGAGAGAAAGAGAAAAACTTTTAGAAATTTCGCATATTCTTTCGGGTTCGCCTCCTGGCTGAGGGGTGTGATACTAATTCAAATGTAAAATTGGGCGGGCTTCGATCCCACTTTTAAACATCTTATGTGTTTAAACAACTTTTTAAGAATTTCGCATATTTTTTGTACTAATATTTATTTCAGCAGACCCTATTTTTTTAAATGTTATATCTGCAAGTTCAGACGATGAAATAATAAGAAATGTCTAATGAAAATTTTGAAAAACCTATGAAATTGCCTCCACTCTTTTTCCCTAACCCATATTTCATTATTTTTTTATGTAAAGAGCAAACCATTTCTTTTTCCTGTCTGGTTGAAACATGATGCTCAATTCCTGTATTAAGATGTTTCAATTGTTGATTCCTCTTTTATTTTTACCTTATTTTTATATTATGGCAGACTTTTAAACGCAAATGAAGGAAATAAATTTGAAAAAATAAAGGAATAAATAAAATTGGGGAGAGTTCTTTACAAAATGAATTATATATTAAAATATATTGTATTTTATAAAAAAAATATTAAAATTATCATACCAAACTTTTTACACTATAGTATATAATTGGCCACATTTATAAAGTAATATATATATATATATATATATATATATATATATATATATATATATCTGATCCGTCGGTACTGGTTCAACTAAGTAACGTGAGTTACGCTGTTGTTATTGTTATTGTGTTTTATATTTGAAAAAAAGTGATATTACTTAGCATTGTTTTGCATCGTGCACTATATATTATACACAGTAAAAACGCCTTTTGTGTTAAATTCTTTTGATAATCGTGAATATATATATATATATATATATATATATATATATATATATATATATATATATATATATATATATATACCAATCCCTTCACATGAGCAGGATGAGTTTAACACGTTTGATTTCAGAGATTTTTGTCTCAAAATACTAGTCCGCATCTCAGTGTTCAAGATCCTAGTCTGCCTTATTATTTACCCACACACAGACACACAGACACACACACACACACATATATATATATATATGTATGTGTGTGTGTGTGTGTGTGTGTGTGTGGTTTCGTTGGTTTGGGTCGGGTTTTATGGCATATGAAACATTTTAGGTAATTTAATGCCCTAACCGGAGCTACCTATCTGAGAGTGAACCTGGGAGAGACAGCAATGAAGAGCAACTCTGGCTTCTCCAAATATCTCGAATTACTGGAGCCTCTCTATCAAATTGTTCGGTGCCATATTGCAGGAAACTCGTTGAAGTGGGGTCTTACTCCTCTGCAGAGTTGCAGTCAACTTATCATACTGTCCCCGTCGATTGAGCTTGTGTGTGTGTGTGTGTGTGTGTCTGTGTACAGTGATCTTTATGTAAAATCAGTAATAAAGTATGTTGAAAACATATCTGATATGTTGTTCTCTATTCAATTTAACCACGCTAAGAAATAATTAATTAGCTCCAAATCATTAGGTCGCATCCTCAAATAGTCTTCTACGTATGTCTCAGCACGTAATAGAATTCATTAATACATAAATATTAAATAGCGATAAATTTGAATAAATGTCATTAATACATGTATCACTGTCATTTTATACCTAACAGATATCTTCCAACTTCCACCGTTGGGTGTTATCATTTACGTAGAGTCGAAGATTTTCAGCATTCTATTTTTGTGCTCATTAAAAGCCCAGAGTATGAAATAAAACTATGTGATTATTTTATATCTTCATCTTAAAAATAACTATAATTCAACCTCATCATCATGTCATGCCGCTAGCACGGGATTTCCTAACTCACTCTGTTGACATTTATCTCAACCGTCCATCGCTTCCGGTTGGCCTTCTAGACTACATCCTGTATTCGTACACAGCAGTTGTGAATAAGTTCTAGGTTGTCGTCCAACACTTGCTCGTTTGTGTGAAGTGATCCATTGGAGAACATCATTTATGAGCTCATCCTTACTTCTACAGAATGTCACGCGTGTCTTATTCATTTAATTTTAATTGATGGGAGATAGGTGGCCTTACAACAGCACTTTTGGGAATTTTTCCCAGGATTTTTCATTACAACTCGTAGTATTCTTGGGTAATTGCCATTAAGCTTTTTTATGCTCTAAGACAGCTCCATGTTGTGTATCCATTAAGCAGTATGGACACTGACTTCTGTATGACCAATAGCCTATCGATAGTTGTCCATGCCTTCGCTAGTCGCGTTTGATGTCATTTTCCGAAAGTGAGACGCTTCTTCCAAGGTAGGTGAACGTGAGCACTAGTTTCAGAGAAACATTATTTAGTGAGGAGATGTCACCTTTTTGATTAAAGTATAAGTTCTCTGTTTTGTATGCTTTCCCATGGACGTTTATGCCGCCTGCTGCCTCTTGCAGACTGTGCAACAGGAATTCGGCTTGGGTGTGTGTATTTGCCAGAAGCGCTCTTTCATAGCATAGTCCACGTCCGCGGTAGTTTAGTGGGGTTTCATCTGCTCTTTGCCTTTCCCATTATAAAAATAACATCTTATTGTAATTGGTTTGATCTGTCTGATTGTTGGTGACTGTAAGTACGTTAAAACCGATGTCCTAATTCCCTCAGATATTTACGTTATTTTCTTAATGATTATTAAACGATCATTATATAATATGCATTAGCATCTTATTCAATAATTTTATCTCTATTTAAATTGCGCTGAGTTTGATTTGCATCCAAACAACCCATATAAATGTGTTTTATGTTTATCCAACCTCCCACCATGTTGAATTTGACACAAGGTCACTTTATAATGGGAAGCCATGAACACATCGAGACTCATGCGCGGCGGTAACAAAAAAGCTTGATTCTGTCGGCATCCCTTCTTTTGGGGCCCCACTCAGATGACAAGTGCAGAACTCTGCGCAACTGAGCATGTATTAGCATGGAGGGAAAGCCTCTTAACACATATTAATTTTCCCAGTCGGCTATAGCTGATTAATACACCGACTGAATCTCTGCAGAGGGATATGACCCCCCACCAACGAATGTCTTGATATGACCCAAAACAATGTGATGGTGAGCTCCGAGTGATGTGGGAACTTTGGGGAATACGGAGCACTCCTTCATTGCCGTCGCTCCCAGATCCACTCTGGCCCAGAATGGTAGGTTAAATAGAATTTTTCTAAACTGAATTACTTGATATATAACTGTTTCGATATTTAAACTGCGTGATTATGCTAAACTAAATTGGTCTAATTAGTACTGTTTGAATAAACTGAATAGCATGAAATAGAAATGTTTTTGACAAATAACCTGTGTATTCATGCTAAAGTGAATTGTTTGAAATAGAGCTGTTTATTTGTATAAAAATGGATTTGACATTAAATAACCTACAAATGTTGATATGCCACAAAGCCCAAATAGCCAACCAAATGTATTTTAAGTCCTAAAATATGTTTCGTAAATAAGTAAGAAATAAAGGTTTACATGTTATATAATATAAACGATTTGCATAAGAATTTAAACAAAACTGGATTCAATAAATTATTTTTTGGTGTTTAAGATTTCTTAAATTCTTTCATTCTCCAACGTATGAAAAGTGATACAACGTTTAATTTTATAGAGGAATCAATGGAAATAAAATAATTGTACGTGTAACCTTTTTATATCCGTCTTTATAATCTTTCGGTAGTCAATCTAATTTAGTATATTTCTTAGCATAAAGAGAGCACGTACTTTTTGCAATCAAAATAAATCATTTTAACAAGACAAATATTTTTTATTCAAGTTTAGGATTTTTAATTCGGTTGTTATATCTGCAGCAATATGGCGTTCTGCTTATAATTGTTTATTTTAAAAACCATACGCGATCATTGTATTGCTTTTCTCATGAGAAGATGATGGTTATTTTACGTAAAACCTTCCTCTGTCCAACAAGTATGGATACCAAATAGAACTATTTGACTAACTACCAAATCTACACCATAAAATTCTTCTCAGATTTTAATATCTGTTTCTGATATATATTTTTCAAACTATTCTAATATGAATACAAAGAGAAATAAACATAACTTTAATCCTCTAGCTGCGCAGAAAAACGAGAAATATTTGTGAAAAAATGGAAAATATTTTATCAAATACAAAAACAAAAACCAACAAAAAAAATCCCAAAAGACTTTGTGATATTTTTCATAACAGTGAAAAGTATAGCTCTGCATATAAAGAAACTATATGGATTTTCATTTAGGAAATCTCAAATGTTCAAGATATGCAAGTGATTTGCGGCTACTTTTTTCATAGCTTATGCATCGCAGAATATCTCTATTTCAAAAGAATTGTCTATAGCTTATAAGGAGACTCTGCTGAATATATTTCTAAAGAGGAAAGTTTGAAAAGTGGGCTTTCCTTGTTGGAAGTTAATTATTTGACATTTCAACACGTCTCTTGTAATATATTTCGGTCCTAAGTTAATTGAGAAAATGTTATTATGTTCTTCATTGGCAAAATAGGAAAAAAAAATTAGATCAGACTCTAAAGGAAGATAAATAAAGTAAAAATGAAAATAATTATATATATATATATATATATATATATATATATCCTAAGTTTGCAAGTGAAATATCACAAAGATGTCAAAACAAAGTCAGCTAGGTAATCAATTTTCATCACTAACAGTGAAAAGATTTTTATTTGTCCTAATGAATCACGTGAGACAACAAACAGGAGAGATTACTAATAGAATAACAGAAGGTTTTTATTTGTTTTGTTTTTTGTTTTTGTTTTGTTTTGTTTGTTTTGTTTTGTTTTGTTTCTTTTGTCTAACTTTTAAGGAGGTTGCTTTGTTTTCTTTTAATTGTCTGCGTAAAAAAACAATTTCACATATGAACACGCTATAGAATAAAAGGAGAAAATTAGAAAAAATAACAAAGAAAAAAGCACCTACAAATTTACAAGACGCTTACAAATTCATATATTTTTTATTGCTATTATATTTTTACAGTGGATATTTCATGATTGAATTGTTTAAACCCTTGGAATTTAAAGTTCATTATGATTCAAAAGATTAATTTTGAGTTGGTATTTATTAGGATTAACTTACATAAATGTTCAGTCCTTGGTGTGATTATCGCACTTGCTGTACACCCACTTCATTTTCTGTTTATATTCAAGTACCGACAGACTTGGGTCACGAATATCGCATATTTTTTTCTTTTTCGAGGGTATAAAAAATTCTTCAACATCCGATGACATAATGAGAAAACATTCAAAAACCTATTTGAACTTTTAAAGTTACAGAAATAAAATCAAATTCAATGCAATAACGTAAATAAACAAGGGTTGTAATGGTTAAAGTGATGACCGGCGGAATCGTAGTTTGCGAGTTCGAACTCCAGTCGCACTATTACTTTCACTTTCAGACAAATAGCCTGGAAAAAAGGTATGAACCACCTTATCCTCCAAGCTATAGGTTATATAGTCCTGATCTTCTATATGGATGGCTTTGACATAAATAACCTACAAAAGTTGATACGCCATTTAAACATAAGTCACTGAAAATAAACAAGCTAGTCTAAACCTTGATGAAGCATTCTGTATTTACTTTGACATTAAAAAAATAATGAAGTCTCGATATACCTATTTTTTATATTCATATATATTATCTGCACCCTCCCAGAGATCTAGGACTGTAGAACATGACAACCACATAACAGCAGAGATGTAAAATCTCTAAAATGAGTATCTGAGATATCATACAGCGATGTGGTGATGAGGCTTCAAACCTGACGAACTCAGGAATGTGCACATAATTAAGTGGATTCATGTTTCGCTACTTAATATTAGATGTCCTGTTTATCATGTATTCCTTTCTAATAATTTGCTAATAGCCGTAAGGTTTCAAATAACTAACAATAATCCATAGTAAATAATTGAAGAGTCCAACTCATCGATTGCAGCCCAACAGATGGTACCTTTTTTTTTTTTATAAAAACCTAACCCTAACCCTAACTCTAACCCTACCTCACCAGCCCCAAAATATTTTTTTAAAAATACCCAAAACTAACTCTGAAATTAAAAACTGAATTAGAATCGAAATCACTGCTGATTACTTTTTAATGACTATATTTTCTGTTCTCATTTCTTTGATGGAATAATTTCAATCAATCCATACACTTTACATATATATATATATATATATATATATATATATATATATATATATATATATACACCGAAACTGTGTTATCACCCTGGTTGGCGGCTGATGAGGCTAGGGTATCGCACGTGCTTTCACACGTTGTATGATGAATATACATATATATATATATATATATATATATATATATATATATATATATATATATATATATATATATATATATATAGGTATTATTCGGTCCAGTTAAACCAGAGTTGGAAGTAATTCCTTCAGGACAAGAAAATCATTCAGGTGCTGAACATTTAAATTTTCCTGGTAGAGACCTCAATGTAATTGATTTTACTGAGCAATATTTCTTTAAAGAAAAAACCAAAGACCGGTTAGAAAGAGAGAGAGAGAGACAGACAGACAGAGACAGAGACAGAGAGACAGAAAGAGAGAGAAATGGTAGATTTTGGTAAATCTGATAAGATAACAAAAATAAGTTGAAAAGTGGATAAAGCCAAACACTGACAAGGGATTTTGCAATGATATTTCGTCTTTATTTTAGAAAGACTTCTGCAAAAAGTCATTCTGAAGAATTTTTTTTTTCTAAAAAAAAGACGAAATATGTTTGTTAAATCTGTTGTCAATGTTTGGATTGATTTACTTTTACATTTACTATTCTTATATATATATATATATATATATATATAGGAAGAAATATATATTTAAAAAAGAACGTGAACCTATGAGAAAACCCGTAAAACTATGAAAACTTCAATTGACAGTAGAAGAAAGATGCAATGTAGGATTTTCTGGTCCGTAAGTCTATTTGTAGTATGACGTTTGTGATCATGTAATACTTTCTTAAGCTGGATACGTTAAAAAGGTTAAGTCTCGTTGGAGATGTGAAACGGAAATTCTTCGCTGGAGGCTAGGTAATAACACTTGCGTCATTTGCAGCAAAATCTGCATATCTTTGTTGGGTTCTAAAAGGTTCATGATTGTTCAGAAAATCATAATCAAGTACCATAGACAGTTATCTCTAGAACACCTAGTGAGAATTGAAACCGCTCCCCTGATAGAACTGATCAGCATGTCTAACTTATCAAATGAACCAGAGCAAGCTAATACGGAAAACGTACCATGCTTCGATAAAATAGGCAGATTTGAAATCGTGTGAACAAAGAACTTTGCCATTATTTTTAGAATATATTTCACAAATTTCATTTAGTATTTTTCACGAGCTGATACAGGTTCCATCAGGTTCGGTTTTAGCCAAAACTCTTTTAATTCTATATTCGTCATTTAGAGATTTCACTGTTTTAAATCATATTCAACTCTATGATTTATTCTTTTTTTTTATTTCTTTAATAGAGTATTTTTAATTAATCCTTTCTTCTAAAAATAACGCTTGGGAATCGATTTTAAACTGATTAATAAAATTATCTTATAAAATCGATTTCCACCCATTTTGCAATACGGCGTAAAATATATCGTTTAATTCACTTATTCTTTTCTGCTCGACCGAATTCAACAGCCAAAGAAGGAAAGATTGAATAGTATAGACCGGCTGCTCCCCACCCCCTGCCATAGATCCGGCTGCTTCCCCCACAAGCCTAGAGAAAAAAGATCAAAGAAAGAGATCAATAGTCAACGGCTGTAATGCACCGGTGGCCATCTCGAATTAAAAGAAAGCAGGAGACTGGATGTCCTTGACTTTGCTAAATTCCTAGATAAATACATAAAAAAAAGTATATGCCAGTGTATATATATATATATATATATATATATATATATGTGTGTGTGTGTGTGTGTGTGTGTGTGTGTGCGTTTACTTATCTATTCATGTAAGAATGTTTGAGTGGTTTACTTTTTAGGTGTATGTGTGTAGAGCCCACTTATTAAATTGCTGAGCATTGATTAAAGAAAAATTACGGATGTAGAAAAATAGTTGTTTCTTTAGTACGATGATAAAGTGGTTGATATATCACAGACAAGGCAGTTTCTCGGCAACGATTTCTACTTTATATGGAATCACCGGGGTTACACGCGTTTATTAGAGGCGTAATGGGTTGGTTAGATCATTGTTTGGTGTCATTCAAATTCAGCTTTCTTTTCTTCTGTTTAGACTATTAAAAGATAAGATCGGTGAGACTGAAACGGAGAGAAAATGATTGATAGATAGATAGATAGATAGAGAGAGAGAGAGAGAGAGAGAGAGAGAGAGAGATTGGTATCCTCATTATTATTTCCTATCCAGTAAGTCACATTTACATTAACAAGCAGTGAGAATTTCTTTTAGAAATGAAAATGTTATAAAAATTCATCGGAAAGTATTTTACTATAAAAATGTATAGAAAATATTTTCTCTATGAAAATTCACAGGATATAGCTTTGATAAAAAATACATTGTTAAATACCTAATAAGAAAAATACAGTGTAAATTACTTCACTATGAAAATGCATTTGAAATGATTTTAGTAAAAAATGCTTTTAAAATTATTACATTATAAAAATGCATTTAAAATGATTTTAGCATAAAAATGCATTGGGATTAATTTCACTAGAAAAATGCTTTCAAACTGGTTTTACTATAAAATGTATTGAATATTATTTTACTATGAGGTTCATTAGAAAGGACTTTTTTTTGTAAAAAAATGCACTGAAAATTATTTTGCTATGAGAATGTATTGAAAATTATTTTTCGATAAAATTCCTTTGAAACTGATTTTCTAAAGAAATTGCTGAAAATTATTTTGTAATGAACATGCATTTAGAATTAGTTTACGATAAAATGTCCTGAAAATGATTTAGTTATAATATGGATTGGAAATGCAAGGATTGGAAAAACCTTTAGATCAAACTACCTGAAATGTATGTTCTTTTAAAGCTATGTTTACAGGCAATTTATTCTACGTTTGAGTATAATATTTGCATTTTCGCCTTTTTCCATGAAGAATTTTAGACCACAGTGAACAATTATATAGTCAAGCATTTATTCTCAATGCGAATAATGTGTTCATAATCATATGGTTTGTTGTATTGTTTTCAGATACAAATGATTTTCAAACAAATTAATTCAACAATTTGGTGGGTTCTTAATAAGTACTACTCCTTCATGTTCCGACCTTGCCTTGGAGTAATAGCAACGAAGAGGTACTCGACACTCCTTTTTATGGCTGGGAAAACTTACCCCTCTGCAGAGGATAGTCAGTCTACTCTAAACTCTGCCAATCGGGTGGATGTTTATAATTTTTTTTTTACGGCGTATCAACCATTTTCGGGTCATTTAAAGCAGAATCAAGTCGATTTGATGATTTTTTGTTGCTTAATTAGTAGAGTGTTCACCAATGGTCCGAGATACCGGGGTTCAATCCCAGGTCGAGTCATACCAAATGCTCAAAAAAGGTTACTTGATGCCGCCTTGCTTAGCACTCAGCACTATAAGGTGAGAATCAAGGGTAAATTGGAGCAATGCTGGGAATGGTGTAGCGCCCTCCCCTACACTTAGGTGTGTAGCTATTGAAATTGGAGCCTTAGGGTCACCCTCGACAAAGGAGAGAGATATCTTCAACTATCTGTTCATGTTATACTTTCTATGTGGATCATTTTATTCAGTAATTTTCCGATATCTATTTGTTTTTATATACGTTCGTATTGTTTGTATTTTTATTGGTCAGTTCTTTAAATTCTTCCATATAGGTCCTCTGCTTTTAGGGAGGATATTATAGCGTTCATTATTTTTTTTAAATAGTTCTTTCATACCGCCTGCGTTATAATTTTTTTCTGTTTTAGTGGGTAGATATATGCATTCAATGTGAACATGTTTTATTGTGTACGCTGTCTGGCATGCATGCCATATTGGTAACTGTTTTTCTTTGAGCATGTAAAAATGTGTTATTCTTGTGTCTTATGCGCAGTATGGATCATACTACTTCTTCCTTTCGGCTTTTTCTGAAGTTTTGCTTCCATTCTCCTAACACAGGCTTGATTTCTAGGAACTTTTTAGATGTATTGTTGCTCTAGCGATGCTGCCTTTGTTGTTGTACGTATTTGTTTAATTTGATTTTTAAATTTGTATATAGAATCTTAATTTTTTTTTTCAGGAACCATACTTAAGCGTTTTTTAATGTGTCACGATATATTATATCAACAAGTTAAATATATTCTTTAAGTTTCTATCTGGTTCTTTCGAAATGTTTACTGTGATATATTTGAAGAGTCACTGGGTAGTCTGTATTTAAAAGGGCCACATTCTAATTTAAAAAAAAAATAGACTGGCTAATACCCTGTTAGATGGGTTTCTCATTGGAAGAAAAGACTTATGTTTATAGAATGTATTATTAAATTTGATGTAAGTCATGTTTATTATGTGTTTGAAAATGTCAATCAAAGTGTTTATGTGGAGTGATGAACTGAATTCAATTTTTCTAAAGTGAGTAGCTAGAAAGCTGAGGTATTTTCATAGGTATATTTGTTGAGAGGGAGGTTATAATTAACCTGTTCATAGTTTTGCTTTGATGGTATACTAAAAGCATTTATAACTGAATAGTTAGTTAATAGTATTGTTATAATTTAAGATATGTAAATATTGCTATACGTTGTGAGATTGATATGAACGCAAAAGGGATATCAGATATTGTACAGTTGTAAGAAAAAAAAAGGACGTTGGAAAATTAAATAAGGTTCAGAGAAAAAAATAATCGCAAAAAAATGTAATTGAAAAATTCGCACGAGGATCAGTAAATAAGTTTCCAGACTTTTTTTCTCATGGACAATTTTATTGATAGTACACACATGAAACTCTAGTCCCAATCGAAGTACCTTCCTCCGGCTGCAATGCACTTGTTGCACCGTTCCAACAACTTCTGGAAGGCCCCATGAAAGTCTTCTTGTGTGAGAGTGTTACAGCCACTTTCAGCTCCTCAATTGTCTTATAACGACTGCATCTGAGCATAGAGAATAACAAAAAGTCACAGGGAGCAACGTCTGGACTATAGGAAGAGTGAGGAACTGTCTTGCTGCCCATCTTGGTCAAATAGTCTGTGACAAGGATGGAGATGTGGACTGGTGGAAATGCCACTGACCCGATTTGAAGAGTGCTGGCCTCTTCCGACGGAATCTCTTCCTGAACTCCATTAAAACATCAACATAGCAACCCTGACCCTAACCCTCTGGCCAATCAACTTTGGTGTATTGACTTCCTTACTCCTCCCACACCTCTCACTATCCCTCACAGACTCCTTGTCTTCCTTGGATGTCTTATGCCACTCAAAAACTAATGCTTGATTCATGCAAGATGGTGGAAAAGCAGTCTGAAGCATTCCATACGTTTCTGTGGCATTTTTTCCAAATTTAAAACAGAATTTTATTGCAAATCGTTCTTCTAAAGTGTCCTCACGTCGATATTGCATTTTTGAAATACACCAGCTGTGACAATCAGGCTTTAGTAGGGTGTATTCCAATTGCTGCCGTAGCTGTTCCTTTGAACCTGAAATCATAAATCTTTGCCAGTCATCCCATAAGATGTATAGCAATAACGTACTCAATTCTCAAGTGTCTTCGCCAGTTTTAAGTGCCTGTACAAAAAAATGTCTGGAAACTTATTGAAGCCACCACACATGATACTTAGTGCGATTTGAGAAAAAGTAAACATCTGTCTACCGAGAGTTGTCCTCGTTTTGTAATGTTAAAACGCTGACCAGGAGAATCGTAGTAAGTGAGTTCGAACTCCAGTCGCGATATTAGATTCACTTTCGGACAAATACCCTCGGGAATGGTACGAACACCATATCCGCCCAGCTATGGGTAAATAGCATCACTGCTGTTCTATTAGCAGGATAGCTTTAGCACTAAATACCCTATGAATTTTGATATGCCATTAAACATAGAAATCAAGCCAATAATGTCAACGAGGAGCAATGACATGAAAGTAAATCTATTATTAATATGAACAGAGACAAGTTTGAGATTATTAAGAATATTGATTGAATTCCTGAAAGCAACTAAACTACTAACTTGAAGAAAATATTTAATTAGGGAACGTATTTATAGTAAAATATTTACTTGAGGGACGTATATATAGTAAATTTTTTCAGATATAATATTGTAGCACAATGTAGTGACTGGGAAAGTTACACCCTTGTATCTACTACATACGTATAAAGCAAATGTGGAGAAAGACATTTTAAACAGGATGTGTCTCTTTTGAGGAGATTCTTAAAAGTTATCTAAGGTTGAAGCAACAGCTGATGAAAGGAACAATGTGGTACTCATTGGTTCATGAGGTGCTCATGGTAGATGAGAACAAGATACAGTTCCTTCGTGTCTTGTGCATTAAAGACAGAAATTCTTTGTCTCGCGTGAAAAGGCACATGACGGTGCACCAAAAAAAATCTTGTTTGCGAAGAACTTCTGTGCAACAGGTATAATGTATCGATATCGGAAAAAAAAATAGGGTAAATATCTTTTAGATTATGTGCAGGTGTTTGCTTTTATTGTTTTCCTTCGAGTACGCACATAAATCTTACATATCATTCATTTTAAATACTAATATTATTTTCCCTTGGAATAATAATAATGTTATATATATATATATATATATATATATATATATATATATATATATATATATATATACTTTCTTTAAGAAAAACAACAAAACTTTATTTCCATCCTGTTTCAGATTAAAAAAAAACTAGAATAGACACAGAAAATTGGGAGGGATTGAAGAGGGGTGAAGAGTTATCTCCTCATTTAACCCACTTCCGTTTTTAATTTTAATTTCGGTTACATAATTTATCCAGTTATATATATATATATATATATATATATATGTGTGTGTGTGTGTGTGTGTGTGTGTGTGTGTGTGTGTGTGTGTTGACATTAAATTATTCTTCATACATGTTTGGTTTAAGTCCGCAAACAGATACTCAATATAATCTTATTATTTTCACGTTTTTTTCTAGTTTATTCGTATTAAGATCAGGGAATATATCCTAGGTTCTCATTCCAAACCCCTTCGATCACATTGATTGATTGACTTCAGGGTTATGTTTTTAAAGGTAATGTTCTAATACTTTTATCGTTTGAGTGTTACATTTATTTTATATATATATATATATATATATATATATATATATATATATATATATATATATATATATATATATAATATCCACATATATAATATACATAAATACTTATAATATAAGTGAAGTTGGCGACTGTAGTCGAGGGCAAACAGAAGGCTCCCTTTTCAATAGCTACAACACTGAGGTGTCGGGGACGGCGCTACTGTTTTTCTTGGATTGCTTCACTTTATCCTTGATACATACCTGTGTGCTGAGTGTTAAGCAAGAAGGTATCAAGCAACATCTTTAAAGTTTCTGGCATAATGCTACCTGAGATTAAACCCAAGACTCCCGGCCCATTGTAGAACACTCCACCCACTAGGACAATGCGCCGGTTTAAACTTGTTGGCGACCGTCGTCAAGGGCGAGCAGAGGGCTCCTTTTCAATAACTATTACTCCCTTCCCAGGATTTTTCCACTTTACCCTTGGTACGTAATTTATATTGCTGAGTGTTAAGCAAGGAGGTATCAAATACCATTTTTAAAGTATTTGGTATGTCGCAACCTGAGATTGAACCTAGGTCTCCCGGACCATTAGCGAACACTCTACCCACCAGACAATGAGCCGAATATAGATATAAATATATACATATATATGATATACATACACGTACATATGTATGTATTTATGTTTCCTTGGTTTATTAAGAAAGATTAGATTTAAATTTAGTAAACAAATGGGTCATACATTCTATACAATTTTCCTCATTAGTCAAATGATGAACTTTAAAAACGGCAAATTCTTGTTTGATATGCATACACATATTTATAATACATATAAATATATACATATATAATATTCATGCATATATAAATACGCTCCCCCATGGGAGTTGAGCACTCTGACGAAGGAATTTACGGCTGCCGCTCGCATAATGCAAAGCTCTTCGAATTAATTGACCACTCTGGTATCCGGTAAGGTATAAAAATGTTAACAAACGAATGCTACTGCTGCCACTGCGACTTGATCCTATTTACCAACCCCTCCGCTTGGGCAGGATATGACACAAGGTCAATTTTTAAGCAGAGTTTAACATGTTTAAATTCAGAGTTTTTCCTTCTCCTAGACTAGTCGCCTCACCAAGGCTGAAGAACCTAGTCTGTCCTACTATTTACCCATAGCTGGAGGGAGAATATTTGGATTCATACCTTTCCCAAGGGTATTAGTGCTATGTGAAATGCAATCAGTCTTGTCCAGGAATTGAACTCGGATCGCCGTGTCCATATCCTGTGACGATAACCATTACACCACGGGCACTGCGACTTGATACCTTATAATTCCCTAGCTGACGTGTTACGCTTGTTGGGCAAGCGGTCTGATACTAAGTCTAACATAAATTTGGGTGGGTTTCGATCCCGGCTTCAAGCGTCCTACGCGTCTAGCCACACTGGAGAGTTGTGATACGACGAAACCGTCTGTCTGTTGATTACTATATATATATTTATATAAACCCAAGTTTTCTTGTTGGGTGTCAATGTAACAATTAAAATTCATGAATTCAACACATGGAAAATAATGTTATTCATGTTGATAAAAACTGTTTGTACTACCCAAGTGCTGTTATAACAAATTATCAAGCAGTTCCCAAGAAACCAGCATATGTATAGCCAATTATGTAAATCTCAGTAAACATCCAGAAACAAAGGACTGACCCCAGTGATGTTCTTCTAAAGACTCGTTTACATGGATATTCTTGTGTTGTCCCAGCAACATATAATTTTTCAGTTCTTTGCGGAAAATAAATTTAGATTTTAAGACCTGCTAGACGAGATGAATTATAGAGATGAGTCACGTGATAATGTCAGGAAGTTTTGTGCTTTTCGTTCGTCTTATAACAATGATGATATCATTCATGTTTGATACTCTTTAAGGAAGCTTTATTAATCTTTATAAAGAGAGCTACAAGAATTTGGAGTTTTAGTTTACTTTTTTCTTTTTGTTATATTGATATGTTTTCCGTTACAATGTTTCGGTATTTGTAGGAGAGGCACGACTTTTGTTTTTAAGGTGTTGAGAGATGGAACTAGTGCTGAATAGGGGGAGTGATAAACGTCTTGATAGATTTCTTGTAGTCAGGACGATGTAGATATTTTTTTAATGGCAAGCCATTCTCCCTATGGATATTTCAATTCGCAATTCTCATTGGTCGAAGATGTTGATTGGTGAAGGGAGAAAAGTTATCAAATTATAGATGACTAGGTTAATACCGGCTCATTGGCCTAGTGAGCAGAGTGTTCGCCAATGGTCCAGGAGACTGGGGTTCAATCCCAGGTCGGGTCATACCAAAGACCTTAAAAATGATACTTGATACCTCCTTGCTTAACACTCAGCAATTTAAGGTACGTATCAAGGGTAAAATGGATCTATCCAGGGAAAGGAGTTGCACCCTACCCTACAACTCGGTGTAGTAGCTATTGAAAAGGGAGCCTTTTGATCGCCCTCGACTACAGTCACCAACTTTTACTTAGGTTTGATGTATAGAATTCGGAATATTACACAATTAGTTTTCTTTCATTGAGATTTTCATTCTGGAAGAGTTTATTATGTTTTATTCAATTTCAAATGTATCCACTGCGTTCTAAAATGCATTTAACATTTTTCCCGGAAGTTCTTCCCTCAATTCACAGTAAAATTATTCGCCTTCTTAACTTACGCTCCTATCTGTTCACCAAACCATGTTTATATAAATAAAAATGATACCTTACTGATTTTCATTTCATTGTTTAGCCCTCCCGAGATGGCTTCAGCAGGGACCGAAAGTATCATAGAAAGTGTGTTTTTTTATGAATTAATACCATCCGCAGAAGAAAAGGCTCATACGGATCAACTAGAAAATAATCTAAAGATTTATTTGCTCAAATTAAAAAGAAAAATACTTCATATATATATATATATATACTTAAAGAAAAACAATAAACCGGTCACATTAGGATTATAAATTTATTTCCATCCTTGTTCCGCGCTTTTGAAAATTTCAAAAACACGAAAAAAATTTAACAGGACTTCTTCAGATCCTTTGAATAAAAAAACTGGCAAGTCTTCAGGGCTACATCCCGTATCCTCACATAGCTGCTGTATGTATGTTCGAGCTGGTTTTCCTGCTTTTGCCCGGCTATATGTAGGGGTCCATAATAGCACATCACTTATGAGTTCGCCCCTGTTTCTCCAGCACTGTCCTGCATGTCTGGTTCGTCTGACTTTGATAGTGTTCGTGATGGGAGGCAGGTGGACGTATAGTTGGTGCCTTGTGGGGTGTTGCCGCCAGGACTTGTTCAATATTGCTCACAACATTCTTGTGTAATTGCCATCTAGCTTCTTCTCCAGTCGTTCAGTTAGCGTCCAAGTTGTGCATCCATACGGCAGTATCGATGCGACCACTGCCTGGAAGAATCTGTGTTTAATTTTATCGGTCAGGTCAGATTTCCATATGATCGTTGGCCTATCGATAGTTGTCCATGCCTTCGTTAGCCGTATGACGACGTCTTTTTCGGTTGATGAGACACTGCTTCCTAGGTAGGTGAATTTGTCTACCAGCTTCAGAGGGGTTCCGTCTAGTGTGAATATGTCACCTGTTTGATTATAGCACATATATTCCGTATTGTGTGCATTGACATGGAGGCCAATGCCTGCGGCGGTTCGTTCCAAACTATGCAGTAGTGTTTCGGCTTGGTTGGGTGTATTTGCCAGTATATATATATATATATATATATATATATATATATATATATATATATATATATAATCCAATATACATACATATACATATATATATATATGTGTGTGTGTGTGCGCGCGCGTGTGTGTGTGTGTGTGTGTGTGTGTGTGTATAACTTTTATGTATAAATATGCATATATGTGCATATAGAATATATATTTACACACACACACACACACACATATATATATATATGTGTGTGTGTGTGTATGAGAGAGAGAGAGAGAGAGAGAGAGAGAGAGAGAGAGAGTGTGTGTGTCAATGTGTGTGTGTAAATATAACATTGGTGAACACACTACTCCCTAGACTAATCGGCCGGCACACACACACATATATATATATATATACATAGGTTTGAAACCCGGTTTCCTTACCATTTACGATGACTGTACTCCTTTTACACACACACACACACACACACATATATATATTTATATATATATAGTGTTTTAATTTAAGTATATATATATATATATATAGCGTTATATGATAATGACCAAGTTTAGAGTGGATCAATCCTTGGAATTGAGTAGCACCTTCCCTTATACCCGGGGTTGTAGCTATCCAAAAGGAGACCGACCTTTCACGTTCGACAAAGTCACCACTTTTACTTTATATATATATATATATATATATATATATAGATAGATAGATAGATACATTTAAACTTATATAAAAAGGTAAAAACTAAAAAAAAAATAACTAGAAGGATATTAATATTATCTATGTTGAAAGCTGAAAATTATGTTTATTTAGCAGAAAGAGTGGGGTGTAGTGGGATAATTCAAGGTATATAGTTAATATGAATAAAAAAAGAAAGAAAAAGTTTGTCATTTGAGAAAAAATTAGAATAAATATAAATGTTATGTGTGCAGTTTCCAATACAAAACCAATACGAAACAGAACCAGATAAGGAGAAAAGAAAAAAAATTACGGTGGTATACCAGCCCGAAAAATTCGAAAAATATTCCAGTATATTTTAAAGTTTGTCCAAGCTTAACTAATCGATAAGAAATCCTTTTTTTAATTTTGTTAATTGCTTTTTTTTTCTCCTCGTATCTACGTTTTGTGTGTTTAGATATATAGGAGCAGATTCAATTAATATAATGTTTAACATGTTCCTGTAAAATCCAATAATCGTTTTGAAATTATTTGTAAAAGCTAAATGTCATAAATCCCAGCAACAATTTGCTCTTGGGCTGAAATAAGAAAAATATTGATTAGTTCGAGTTTAACCAGTTATAACCTTTACTAATCGAAAAAAAGTGGTCGTAATCTAGGGAAAAAAGGTAAAAGAAAAAGAAAAAAATCACTGAATACAGGTCACTAGAAACCATTGGAAGTAGCATGGTGGATGTGAAGTAAGGTGATTAATCTAATGTTGGTTCAACAGTGAGCCCCATCTGATACTGGGTGGAAGGACTTCACAGTTTAACGGCCAGTGTTAAGTACTTTAGTCAGGGAGCAACAGCACCCACCAATGTGTGTGGCGTCTAATGATGAGGTAAAAATCGACCAAACTATAAAACTTCTTTGCTGATGGGTTTATAATTCCTCGTACTTAAAGAGTATTAAAGAGCATTTAGTTACATATGTGACAGGTGAGCAGATTTTAAACAATCCTCGTGTCTGGTTTAGCCAAAACATACCACCCATGATAAATATGTCAAATGGAAACATAATGCAACGTGGGACCTAGACCACTGGTCTGGGTGTCATGATCGGCAGGTGCTCCCCTGATAGCAACGATGCGGGATCAAATTAGCCTACTGCGAATGTAGGCTGTTCTATTTCAGGTACTCAAAGACGACCTAAATAACAAACAAGCGACACTGACTTAGAAAACAAACCAAGGAAGACAACAAACTTGCACTTAATTGCTATTTCAGAATCAGCGCTACAAAATTGTGTGTAGAGAAAGAATGATAGAAAATCGGGAAGAATTCGCTAAATTTCAGACAGCAAGCCAAAGACTCGTTGACCAAGTTGGGACAATCATCCAGAAAGGTAAAATAAAGGTGAAATATTAGAAATATACCAAACAATAAATGTGGAATCAAAGCAAACACAATAATTGACACACCACATAGTGAAAACAATAACAATCTAGCAAAGAAACAGCAATCGAAACAACACACATCCGAACAACACAGAATTAGCACTAACCCAAGAAGAAATGATGATAAAAATGTAAAGGAAATATGTCTGAAAATAAGATTAGTTTATCATTGCAAAGAAATCATTATTGAAAAACTGTCAAAGAAGAAATCAATGAAATTAACGAATTATTGACACATACCTCAACGAAAAATACCACGGAATTAAAATGAACTAATCTATGCCGGAGCGAAATTAGTCTATGATGAAATCGGTGTAACCCTAAAGAACACGAATTGGAAATAAACACTTGGATGGGAAATTTGAATGGAAAAGCAAAAAAGAAATCTACGTAACTAACAAAAAAGATAAGACAGAAGATGAACACAGGAACATGTTTGTACATAAAGAAAAAAAAAATCAACAAGTAAAACAAACAAAACAACTCCAGAACAAAAACAAAAAGATACATGTGAAAGAAGGAAGATTAAAATTATATCAAGACAAGATAACGCAATATAAAATAAAAGAGGGCATTCCAAAACAATGAAATGAAATTCTATTAGTAGTGCGCGATTTGTCCGGCACATACCAACGATCGGGCAACAAGGAACCAAAGCAATTTTGGATAAAAACAGGAGAATGAAGAGAACAACAGAAAATCTGATAGGATATGAATTTGAAGGGCCCAAAAAAAGGACTGAAGGGGAAAATACACCTAAATTAACAAAAAGAAACACTTTAAAAAGTACCAAACTGGAAAACGCCAGGACATGATGACATACATGGATAATGGTTGAAAAAATCCCTTCCACTCATAACAGACAGACAATCGAAATGAATAGATGCCTTCAAGAAACATACACACCTCAATAGATAACCAAAAGAAAGAACAGCTTTTTAAAAAAAGAACCCCCAAAATGAACCTGCTCTAAAATCTAAAGACCCATAAAGTGGCTACCGATGATGAAGAAAATACAAACGGCACAAGTTAGGGAGGATATATGCGATTCTCTAATAAGCTGCAGAATAATCCTCGAGGAACAGAAAGGATATGACAAGTGGGCCAGGGATACAAGAGCGCTACTCTACATTGATTAAAACATCAATTGGGAGATCAAGACGAGACGGAAAAAATAGCTACGGCGTGGATAGATTACAAAAAAGGAATAGGATATGGTCTTGCAAATAATAGACTGTCTCAAAATGTACAAGATATCATGTGAAGTCATAAAGTTTATAAAAAAAAAACATTCAAAACTGGAGAGTTGAACTGTGAGCTGAAGGAAAAGGCTTTACACTAGTGAAAATCTCCCAAGGTAATGCGCTATCGTCATTACCATTTTTAATAGCGAGGATACTCAGACATAAAACTATTTGCCAAAAATGAGAAATAATTGGAAACCCTAGTCAATGAGAATATATAGTCGAGGTATAGCGACGAAATTTGCCAGAGAAAAATGTGACATACAGATATTGAAAACGGAAAACTTCGAAGGACGAAAGGAATGGAACAATCAAATCAAGGAAAAAACAAAACGCTCGGAGAAATAGAAAATTACAAATACTAGGGAATATTGTAAGTGGACAACATCAAACATGTAATGATGAAAGAAAAAATAAACATACATTAGGAGAACCAGAAAACTCGAAATCAAGCTAGCTCGCAAAAATCTCATCAAAGAGATAAATACCTAGGCTGTCATCCTTATTAAATACTCGGGACCATTCTTAAAGTAGACCAGAAAAGAACTCTGACAAGTTGACCAGAGAATAAGAAAACTTGTTTTGATGCATAAGGCCTTATATCCCAGAGATGGTGTTGACAGTCTATATGTGCGAAGAAAAGAGGGAGGAAAAGGACATACATCATTGAATATAGCGTCGATGCAGCGATACAATGACAAGAAGACCACATAAAAATGCGCTGAGAAGGACTGAATACAACCACTAGAAACAATACAGACATCACAAGCATCAACAGATAAAAAAAAAAAAAAAGCAGAAACCAAAACTGGGAAGAAAATCAACTGGACATTTCAAGCCACAAACAAGCGAAATCTCACACGAGAAGACTTTGACATGCCTAAGAAAGGGAAACCTTAATAGAAAAACTGAATATCTTCTGAAAATAGCAAAAATTTCATAATGACAATCTCAAAAGAATAATAGACTTGACGCAACAAAATAGCAGATGTTGATTAAGAGGAAGAGTGGCGATCATCGAAATTTCAGCATTGTTGAGATCGGCCAGAATAATAAATGTCCTGGAGACTTGAACAGACATGCTGTGACTCAGACGCAAGAGGAAAATTAGCACTTCATGCTCGTTCGAAAAACTCTCAAATGACTAAAAACATAATATTTTTAAATAACAATGATTGTAATGGATTTTATTTCAAATTATCAAGAATAAAATCCTAAGTAATCAATAATTGTTATAATGATATTAATGACAGTAACGGTAATTGGAATAGCAGTATTTAGAAAAATAAGAGAAATATATTAAGAAATAAAGATTGATTTTATCTTAAAATAGAAATTAAAACCTACAAATTATTTTAACTAAGCAGGATAATTTTCATGTTAAAATGGTGCTTATGGCTACGTTTGTCTTAATAAATAAATAAATAAATAAATAGTCTTTTTTCTTAAAATAAATAAATTAATCTATTGACAAGATTTTTGTTGTTGAGGTTTTTGTGAGTTGTTTAAAAAATATATACATAAGATACATGACAGCAGATAATGACATTATATCTGTCCTTTACACTAACTTCTTTCCCATGTCTTTGGTCCCCAGTCGTTTTCTTAAACGAAAAAGAGTTCACTGAAAAAATATTTTAGAAAATAATTATCTCTATTGTGTGATAATTATATGAAAAAAGTTGGTTCCGTTTTGCCAGCTGAAATAAATTTGCCATAGCCAAATAACAGTTAATTAAGCTTTTAATTATATATATATATATATATATGTATATATATATATATATATATATATATATATATATATATATATATATATATATATATATATATCCTTTGACAGCGTTCTGTTATTAATTCATTGGATGACATTAGCATCTCTGTTTACATAAATTATATGTTATAAAAAAATTAAAATAAAACTTAAAAAACAATATTTACACGCGCAAACAAGCCCTGATGATGGCCTATGAATGGTCCGAAAGCGTTCAGAACAATATCGCTAATTTAATCTACCAACTCCAAACTAAAACCAAAACACTTATCAGGAAACTTGAAAGTATCCTAATAAAATTATATCGACAAAATGTGTCTTTATTATTTAATCAAATATGCTTAGAATAAAGAACTGCTACCTTACCACACACACACACACATACACGCACACACATATACATACACGCGCGCACACATATACATGCATTGTGTCAGCCATGCTTTTCACTCATCCTCATCAAGTTGCAAAGATTCTTTCTCTTCATTCGTCCTTATTGTTCATACTTGGCAGGTCCCCCAGAAACTATCCAGTGGCTGATGTATGTAAGCATTTGTGGGTTGACCAACACTGATGTACCCATGTGTAGGAATCCATGAGAAAGTCCCTCATGAATGTCTCCTTACTTCGCCTGTTGTGCCAAGTATGTTTTACTAAAAATAGTTGGTAAGATGTGAAGTAAATGGCCCTACATTAACCATGAAAGTGAAAAAAAACAAAAAAAAACAAAAAACGATGGAATATGTCTTGAAAATAAAGCGTGTAAAAGAAATGAAAACATTTTTCGAAAGTGAAATCAATTTTCTTTACAGAACTTTAAAAAGTCGACTGAACGAAACGAGATTTACGCAGAGGAAAACTAATCGAAAACCAGAACAAACTCACCAAGACAGAAAAAAATAGGCTGATGTGCACTAAAGAGATGCAAGTGTAACAAGTGGACAATTAGATGAGAGAGATTGACAGATGAATGAAGAGTATGCGATGGTGAAGTCGATGATGTTGGAATTTCGCTCCAGTGCCGTTCAAATGAATAAAAATAAATAAATAAAAAATAATTTTTCCAAATATCATGATATGGAGTGGCATGTCATTTAGAAAAGCAATGGAGATGACAATCATTTCCTCTCAACAATCGGTGATCATTGAAATCTACGATGATTTGCTCATTTTATCGATAAAAAATTGGCTTGGGTTTGACGAAATCATTTTTCTAGATGATTGTGTATATTGTGTCTGAGGAAAATGGAATTAAAGCATTCCTTTAGGAAAGACATTAAAATAAATCATGGGCATGACCAGTGAACAATTTGGATCTAAATCCAATTGAAAATTTACGACGGAATTAAAAAGAAATGTTCCATAATATAGCAACAGTGTTTATTATTTGATGGGAAATATTACTTGGGATTAGTGGAATCTATGTCTGAAAGAAATAGGGCTGTCATAAAAACCCGAAAAGGGGCAAATACCTATTCAAATATTTGTCAATGAATTCCATAATTTATCCCGCTAATATGGGTTTTTTCATAATATTTTCTGCGTTGAAATTGAATCATTAATTAGATTTTTTTATCTAGTTTGAAGTAAATTGTATGAAGCGAGAATTAATACTTATCAACTAATATATCTTTTAGTATATGTACTGCCGAAGCGAGTACTATATTTTGCATGAGTTTATTTATTGCTTAATAAAAAAAAAGGAAAACAAAATGGAACACGCTTTAAGTATAATAATACCATAAGTTTTACCGAGGGTTGTATAACGGCTTTGAATTAGGTATAGTTTATATAAAGAAACGTGCAAAGACATAATTTTGTGAAAGAGGAAAAACGAATTTTCCTTTGATAGATTTATATCTTATTGAATACATAACAGATAGGACATAAATATTTAAAAGGGGAAGATCAATTGTTATTTCTTTTCCGTTTTGGTTCTGTATAAGAAAGTTAGTACAAGACAGCAAAAAATATGATCTGAGTTATGATAGAAAAAATTCACACATGCATAAAAATGTATGGTACAATTTATCTTGGAATTACTGATCTGCTTGCCATAGAGAGATTTCTAAGACAAAATTAAATTTACGAAATATCCAATAATTGCTAATTGGTTTGTCTAGACATCTTAACAATCTTCCTAAGTCTTTTTTATATTAAAAATCTCTCATATTTATGATTGATATTACGAAACGGATATTCGATTTCCTCTTTCCCAACGGAAGCAAAGGCATTCCATTAATATTTGATGACAAACACATTTCTAAATGATCAAATTAATTCTATATACCCAGTAACGAATAAACGAAAGATACATAAAAATATTTTTTCTAATATTAGTAACAATCAAAAAGAGAGTAGTCATATAATTTCTGTAGTATCTGTTGACTAAAAAGTATGTGATACAGTATGTGAAACAGGGAAAGTGATATACAGATCTGAAAACAGAGAAATATGGAATATACAATATTAATGAGACACAAGAAAAGTATATATATTTTCGGGAATGTGAGAATATAATTAAATAGTTAATACATATAAGACATGAGAAAAGCGGATCTTAATATATGAAGGTTTGGCAATAATATTGATTTAAATATATAAAAAATTGTTAGCTCAACAATACGATAAAAATCAATTATGTCGTAGAAATCACTAATTTAATAGTATTCGGCTGCAATAGCCCAATAACTAGGGATACATGGGTATGTTATAGCTTGAAAACTATTTTAATAGTAACTGCATAATAACGTGCATCAATTTAAAATAATAAATGAAGTAAAAACTTAAGGAAGGATTAGAAACGTTTCCTGATTGCTGTAAGAATATGAACCAACTGCACGTCCCAAAAAGGTACAAACGTGAACTAATACAGATTAATATATATATATATATATATATATATATATATATATATATATATATATATATATATATATATCATTGTTCATACATAGCTATATGTTACACATAAATGAATATATATATATATATATATATATATATATATATATCATTGTTCATACATAGCTATATGTTACACATAAATGAATATATATATATATATATATATATAGATATATATATATATGTATATATATATATATATATATCATTGTTCATACATAGCTATATGTTACACATAAATGAATATATATATATATATATATATATATATATATCATTGTTCATACATAGCTATATGTTACACATAAATGAATATATATATATATATATATATATATATATATATATATATATATATATATGAACACTTACATATATACACCTATATATTCATATGTATACACATATGCATATATATGTGTGTATACATATATACAAATATACAATCAATCGAAAAGTTGATAGTCATAACAATAGTAGGATGAAATTAAAGGTATCAGTATTACTATTGATGTTTTTGGTGATATAATAATAATGATAATAATAATAATAATAGATGCCACGTAACCATATACTAAGAAAATGCACAGCCGGATAAAAACTTTGTAGATCGTGAGAAAAGATCAATCACATAATGTACATGAATGAGGTCAAACTATTTGCGAAAAATGAAAAAGAACTGGAAACTCTAATACACGTTGATAGAATATACGGTTAGGACATAGGAATGGAACTTGACATCTAAAAATATGCCATGCTAGTAATGAAAAGTGTCAAACGATATCTAACTGACGGAACGGAACTAGCAAACCAGGACAAGATTAGAACGCTCGGACAGAAGGAAAGCTGACACCATCAAACAAGCGGAGATGAAAGAAAGAAAAAGAAAGAAGACCACAGGAGATCTAGAAATCTACTCGAGACAAAAGTATTTAGCAGAAGCCATATCAAAGGAATAAATACCTGGGCTGCACCCCTCATTAGATATTTACGACCCCTTTTGAAGTGGACCAGAAAAGAGCTTAAGCAAATGGACCAAAGAACAAGAAAACTAACGACCATGCATAAGGCATTACATCCCAGAGATGACGTTGACAGACTATATCATGAAAGGAGGGAGGAAGAGGACTTGCCAACATCGAAGACAGCGTTGACGCATAGATACAATGACTAGAAGACAATATAGAAAATCACGAAGGAGGACTGATTCCAGCCATAAAAGCGAGACAGACAACATGATGGACAACAGAATGACAATAAATAGGAAACGAAAATGGGAAGAAAAACAAATCAACAGACTTTTAAACGATGAATAAACAACATATCACACGAGAAAACCTGGACATGGCGAAGAAGGGAAACTTTAAGAGAGAGACAGATTCTCTCCTAATAGCAGAAGAAAACAACGCCATAAGAACCAATCATATCAAAACGAGAATAGATAAGACGCAACAAAATAGGAAATGTTAGTTATATGGTGATCGAGACAAAACGATCAATCACATAATATGCGAATGCAGCAAATTAGCTCAGAAGGAGTATAAGACTAAACACAACTGGGGGTGGGCAAGGGGATCCACTGGTAAATGTGCAAGAAATTTTAATTTGACCATACGAATAAATAGTATATGCACAACCAAGCAACTGTCCTTGAAAATGACACATATAAACTCCTATGGGACTTTGACATACAAACGAATCACCTAACCATGACCAGAAGACCAGATCTTTTAATAATCAACAAAGAAAAGAGAATGTGTAATATTGTGGACTTTGCTCTCTCGGCTGACCACAGAATAAAACTGAAAGGGCACCTCGGGTGGTGTAATGGTTAGCAAGGTAGACTAGCAAACCTACACGAGTGAGTTCGATTCTCATTGGGTGCCCAATTCATGCGGTCTTTGTGCTACATCTAAGCAAAAAGCTTAGTAAATTACCACAGAATAAAACTGAAAGTATGTGAAAAGAAGGATAAATACCTATACCTTGCTAGGGAATTGAAATAACTATGGAGCAAGAAGGTGACAATTGTACCAAACGTGATTGCTGCTTTTGGTACAGTAACTAAAGGATTATTAATGGGAGTGGAGTACTTGGAAGTTAGAGGACGAATGGAGACCATCCAAACTACAGCACTATTGAGAACGACCAGAATACTGAGAAGAGTACGGGGAACTTGAAGAGACTTGTGGTCACTCAGGCTCCAGTGAAAGGCAATCAGCTAAAACTGATGTGAAAAACTCTCAATGGGCAAATGATAATTATTATAGATTGGGGACTTTGCTGTCCCGGCAGACCACAGAGTAAAATTAAAAGAATGCAAAGAGAGGGATAAGTACCTCGACCCTTCTAGGGAATTGAAAAAACTGTAGAACATGTGACTATTAAAGCAAATGTAATTGGTGCTCGTGGTACAGTCACTGGAAGATTATCAAAGGGACTGAAGGATTTGCAATTAAGAGGACGAATGGGGACTATACAAAATACTACATTAGAGAGATCGGCTAGAATACTAAGAAAACTTGAGAACAGTTGCCCTCACTAAAACATCAGTGAAATACCATCAGGTAACGCTGATGTGAAAAACTCTCGAGTAGATGATAAAGATAATTCGTAAAAGGGTTACATTAACAATAATTGTAATACTAGTTACCTATTATCATTTGTGATACAGATATTAACGATTAATTATTGAAATAATATTGATGAATTTCACAGTAATTAGAATTACAGTTTTAGAAATAACATATCTAAAACATAAAGAAATTAGATAAAGATTAAATTCCAGTCAACAAAAAGGTTTAACAAAAATAAGTTTAATACAAGTAGCGACGTTTATCACAAAATGTGCCTTAATAGATTGATAAATTAATGAATAAATACAAATATATTTTCTGAAAATAATATATGTTAATTAATGGGAACTAAATTAGCAGCTAGAGTTTCTGTTTTCCAGGAAACTTTTTACACGCATAAGGACACAGGACAAAAGAGGATGTCAATACATCCGGTGTTGACAGCAACTACTTGCTCATATCATTTTCTCCAATTATTTTTTTTTGTTCTTTCTTTCTTACTTTATTTTTGTATATTTATTCATTCATATATTTATTTTTAAAAGACTAAAATACTTATATATTTGTTTTCTTCATTGTATAAGTATCTGAAAAGCTTACCGCTCTTGTGAAGGGACAGCTGAATTAAACATATAATAAATACAACGTGGATTGTTGCTTTTTCTTAATCACACACAAACACACACACACACACACACACACACACACACATATATATATATATATATATATATATATATATATATATAAAAACATGCATCTTCATTCAAGTACATATGGAAAACACTCTCTTTCTCAATATATATATATACATAAATGTTTATAATATTAAATATATATATATATATATATATATATATATATATATATATATGTAATATATATGTATATATATATATATATATATATATATTCTTATTGATATATATGTATATAAGCGTATATATGCAAATATATATGCCTATATACACATATAAATAAATACGTATGCACATGTATATAAACAATATATATATATATATATATATATATATATATATATATATATGTGTGTGTGTGCGTGTGTGTGTGCGTGTGTGTGTGTGTGTGTAAATATATGTATATAACCCTGGCATATTAAGAAAAAAACCTATATGGTATAACTGGGGAAAAATACGGCAACGATATAAAAGAAGAATTTACCAAATCATGGAAAAAATATTTGGATGATTGTATCATATTCTGAAAAAGCCTATGGGGAGATATCAACGAATTACACAACCTACTACAAAACCTACAACCTAAATAAAATTTACTATGGAACACATCTCAAAAGAACTACCATTTTTAGACACCTTGTAAAAAAAGTAAACGGCCAAATCATCACAGATATCTATCATAAACCAACAGTTATCCAACTCCAAAAGCCACAACCACAAAAACTGTATAAAATCCATCCCTTACTTTCTAGCAAGTTGAATACACTCAATAATAAAGGAGAAAAACCTCAAAAATGTTTACCTTAAAGAACTTCACAAAACCCTAAACCAGAGAGGATACCCAACAACACTTATAAATAAAGGATTGGGATTACCTTAAAAAATACCATAAATAGAATTAAGGAACCTGAAAAAACGCAACAACGAGAAACCCCGAGCATACATCGCGACTGACAACAAAAATAACCCAGAAATATTCACAGAAATAATGAAAGATTTAGAAAAGCTTGAAAACACGGACAAAACCAAAGAAATACAAGACACAACAAAAATCATTAAAAGCAAGAGACAACCAAAAAAATCTTAAAAGAATACTCACCTCTTCTATATTCGGAGAAAAAAAAACAACAAAAAGGGTTAGCAAATGCAATGATAAACGATGAAAAATATGATATAATTATTGAGATAAAATCCTATACATTTTTAAAATCTGGAATCGAAATTTAAAATAAATAAAGACTTAAGGTTCAACTAAAAACATGTAGTCAACATTATTGAATGTAGCGAATGAAAAAGATTGTAAATAAGGTCGACACAGACCTTTAATACGAGAACATCACTAATATCAAAACAGAAGAAAATAGAAAATTAAATGTATCGAAACACTTATATGAATGTAGTCGGGTAAATTTAAAATAATGCCAATATATCCAAACAACGACAACATGCTTCTTCAAACAAAGGAAAAAAAATCTTATTAATAAATTTAAAACAAAGTTGAATAAAACGTGAATCGTACTCGCGCACAAGTTGAACAAAAATCTCAAAACACACATTAACATACGCACGGAAAAATAGCTTGGAGTGAAATCTGAAACCACTCCAACATTCACTGAAACACACACAAACAAAAAGCGTATCAAATATCAAAAATAAATTAGGGGAAACCCTAAGAAAAAAGGAAGTAACAACTTCCATAAAAAAAAACAACATAAGAAAAAACGATTCAAACTAGAAACACGAGTGAGGACAAGTCTTATTGAATACCCCATTAACTAGGGCTTGTGGCATACCTGTTCTCTGACGAAAGCAAAAGGATGGACACGTTGTATATATACATATATATATATATATAGAGAGAGAGAAAGAAATTATAAGTAAAAAATAGTTACCAGTAAATTTCAAACAACTCAACCACACATACACACAAAAAACCTCCAAAACACACACAGAAAAAATAACTGTTTGTGAAATCCAAAACCACTCCAATACCACACACATACACACACACAAACACACACTATACGATTAAAACTTATCAAATATCAATGAGGGATAAAGTTGACTGATTAATACACTCTAAAATCAACAGAAGAAGACATCTATATAAACCTAAAACCAACTGAAAATCATTAAACCTGCAAATACGAGTGAGTTCAAGTCTCACTGAGTACCCCATTATCGAGGCCTTCTGCCATATTTGTTCTCCGACGAAAGCAACAAGTTGGAAATACACACGCATGTGAGAACAAAATATATAAATAAATTTTAAAAACCACAAATCTCTTCGTGGACTTACTCATTTGAATATATGTATGTATATATATATATATATATATATATAATATTATTCAATACAGTAAATACGGAATAGGGAATAATTCCAATCAGGAAAAATAAATTATTCAAAAAAAGAATATGAAATTCAAATATTCCTGGTGAATAGCTCAATGTGAATAAAATCCACAGACCAAGTAGTTTTTTTTTTTAATTTTCTGAATCATTTTGTTAAAAATGGTTGACTTTTAGACGTGTTTCTGTAACGATTATTGTTGTCTCTGTTAGATTTGAAGGAGGATGAAACCGGATGTAATTTTGCGAGCCATATTTCTTGATACTTATTATTGCTTAAAGTTTTAGCCTATCTTTAATACATATGTGAAATAGAGTTTATTAATTTATTTATTTTTTATTTCTCTCTCTGCCTGGTTGTAAATGTGTAAAATGCATTTTATTTTAATTTCGTATTGGATCTGATGAAGTCCTGTTAATTTTTTTAGTGCATATATATATATATATATATATATATATATATATATATATATATATATATATATCAGTTTATGTATAGTAGGCATCATACAATAACTGATATTGATACCACAGTTATTGTATGATACCTACTTTACATAAACTGATATATATATATATATATATATATATATATATATTATAGTTTATGTATATATATTATATATATAGTTATATACTCACATTGTGATATAAACGTATACAAATATATATATATACATATGTATATATGAAATAACCACGCATGATATAAATCCTAGGCCTCAACATTCTCTAATAATTGTTACATATATATATATATATATATATATATATATATATATATATATATATATATAAACTGACTTATCTGACGACAGAGTGCCGTGGATGAACTTAACAGATTCAATGGGGTCGCAAGTTGATATTAACAATGAGGTTTAACAGGGAACAGAAAAGTAAAGGAGGATGTAATATATTGCCTGCGGATAGAGAGACAGATATTTCCGTTCGAAGATAAGATCCACAAATTAATAGAAAAAAAAACGTAAGTACGTAAGTTCCGATAACCATCCATAAACAAAAATTATGTGGGCGAAATGGCGTGTTCATATTTCTGCTTGGAAGTTGAAAGACAATATAACGTCTGTAATTTTGGATTGAGAAAAAAAAAATGTATTACCCACTGTACACCCAAGGAAACCTGTCAGCTACCCCATAGGGGTTCTCCGACCGTCGCTCTCTAAAACACACAAAGGGTCCTCGACACAGAAGAAAGATATATGCCAACTCTCATTGACTGTCTTGCTACTTCACACAAACGTCGCTGTCGAAGAATAAAAATATGAATTATATTGTATCATGGGAGAAACAGAACGTAAGATAAACTTTAAGGATTTCATCTCCAAAAGAAACAAAAAAGAAAAAAAAACAAACAACACTGTGCTACCGCGGCCGAAGAAGAAAACAACGGAAAGGAAAGAACTCAACTCTGTAAACAAAGCAAAAACAATAAAAAATGATTAAGACATCAACTGTGCTACTCCGGCCGAAGAAGGAAACAACGAAAAGAACAGAAATCAACTCCAAAGACAAGAAAAAATGAAGCACCCCAATAAAGAGGAGCGAAGAAAAGAAGAACGACAAATATAGAAAGACAAGAAAAAGGTAAGAAAAAAGAAGAAAAAATGTTCACACAAGGCCCCAGAACGAAGAAGGAAAAATTAGAACAAAAGAATCGATTAGAAAGATAAGGTACGTTGCTCATTGCATAAATTGTATATCTTTCTCTGTCGTTTTTGAGTTGGGTGGTTCGTGCCCGATAGAATTTATTTGATTACGAAAAAAAAGAAAAATTGAAAAGCTATGATAGGGTTCGTAAGTTTAATTGTATATGTTGATACAGATTACTGCTAGTTTAAGGACACTGAATCATGAGGGGAAAGAAAGAAGGGAAAAACAGAGAGAAGATAAGGTAGATACAAGTTTGTCAATTTGTCATAACAAAACCCGTGCTGATGTATTATTTTTGGGCAACATACATATAGATGTTTTTTTATGAATTAAATTCAGAGTAATTCCGAAATATTCATCGTAAAGCGTGGTAATTTTATAGTGGGATATTTTTTTCAGTGAATCTTTCAATTCGAGCTCCAAAAGGATCTAGGCATCTAAGATATGTTGTCGGGAGAATGCTCATATACCTTTGGATCTGTTCTTACATACATATGTATGAGTGTACCAATATATATTTCCCAATTCAGCTGGAACTGTAGAATACACCGTTTGCTTTTCTGCAGAGAGCTAACCCTACACCAACAAGTGTCCTGGATATGATATTAAACAATCAGCAGGTGATTTCCTGTAATGCAGGAGCTTTGGGAATGCTGGTTACCCCTTCATTGCCATCGCTCCAATGTCCCCTCTGACTCGGAGTGGTAGCCCCTGATACGGTCCTCTCTTTAGGTGAAATAGAATTGAACTGTGTACTTATACTAACATTAATTGCTTGAAATAGATTTCTTTTTGTATATTAAACTGAATTGCTAGAAATAGAACTATTTTTTGAAATTGAAACTGTTCTCAGGGTAAACTGAATTATTTGAAATAGAATTGGTTATGTGTATGAACATTTATTTGGCATTAATAACAATAACCTACACTAGTTGATATGCCATAAAAGAAAGGTTGAGAAAAAGAAACAAACTATATATATATATATATATATACGCAGATAGACATAAAATATATATATAATCAAATACATGCATATTTATATTAACAATCATTGACTTATATATATATATATATATAATCTATGAATCAATGATTGTTTATATAAATATGCATGTATTTGAATATACATATATTTATGTCTATTTGTGAGTATATATATATATATATATATATATACAGAACTTTATAAACATACAGGCTGACAAAAAAACGTGCAGACACACACACATATACACACACACACACACACACGCAAATATATATATATATATATATATATATATATATATATATATATTTATATCACAGAAAGTGAAGGAATCATATGCATCAATTTATTAACATAATAAAACCAATTTTTTGAGAGACCCTTCTCTCCTGCATGTTTTCAAGAAAGTACACTGGAATCTTTTAAAAGATTATTAGGGGAGCAATTTAAAAGAAGAACATCAACTCCCATAATTATCACGCTATTCTACAAGTAGGTAAATTATGTCAAATTGTATTTTCTGCCTTCACAAATTGGGCTATATAGTAAAATAACTATGTCCTCTAAAAGGGAAGATGTCTTTTAGACCTAGCCTCGTACAAAACAGAACAAAAACAGTCATCTGAATGTAGTGATCGGCAAGGTGATTGTGTTATATAACATATGACATGGATTTTCGGTTCGTTCCTAGTAACCCCGTGTACTTTGACAAGCTGTCATGTTGTGATTAGTAAACAGGGCAATGGCAGTGGTCGGGTTAGGGCAGGCCCAACAGGTGTGTAACCGGAATGAGACCACGTGATAACCACGCTGTCAGATTTAGACAGAGCAGTGAATCGATAGTCGAGACAAGGACAAGCAGCCGATCAGCGGCGTTAGGTCATCTCAGACGATACGGCTTGCAAGGGGGTGCAAATGTTGACAACCCCTGACTCTCGTAAGAAGATATAGGACAAGAAGAGGTCTCTCCATCTATCTCCCAAACTTACTACAAACTCGGTGCCCCTTTCGAGAGTAAAATGAGAGATATATTTTTATTAAGAAGTGTTTCGTTCGTTCTTTGAATTTCGGAAATAATGTTTGATTGTTAATAAAGACACAGCTGAGTATACAACAATTGCAAATAACTGACTCTTGTACTTGAGCAGACTCGTATGTAGCTTTTTGATGCCATCTTAATAATTCCAGTCTTTCAATAGTTCTACCTTTATAGTCAGTGACACAATAACATTGAAATTTACAAACCATCTGACTCTGTTGCTGTATAGGTAGGACGTCTTTTTGAGAAGATGGAAATGTAGGTCCAGTGGTGAAAATTGTTGTCACCTTAACAGCTGTGCATAATCAAACCTGAGATTTTATCTGCAAAAGGCTGGCTACCAGCCCCAATTCACGGTATCCCCATTTATACAGGACTTTTGAGGGACCAAACGATTTGATTGAATTAAATTTGGATATCGTTGATTTAATCCTACTCAAGATGACGTTGACTGGGTATCCATTCTTTTGAAAGATGTCGATGATCTTTTCAATTTCCGCATCAATCCTATTTTCAGAAGAAATTACCAGTGTACGATGAGTTGGACATTTTACAAGGTTTATCCTTCCAAGACTTTTAGACAAAGTGTATAAGCATGTGAAAGTTGTCTTACTGTAAACACTAGTTGTTAAGGAGGAAATACTCTTCTCGACTAATACGTCAAGAAATAGTAACATACTGTCCTTTTCCTCTTCAATAGTAAAAATCAGGGAAGGATTAAATCCATTCAAATCATGAAAAAAAAAAAAAGGTTTAAAATCTCTTTACGTGACGTAAAGCGAACAAACGTAATGTCGACATAACGGAAAAAACAATAAGGTTTATGAATTTGTCAAACAAGAGCTGTTTAGGGAACCCCCACAAATATATAAGGCCGAAGGAGGCCCAATGGAGATCCCAGAGATATGCCGTCAACTTACCGATAAAGTTTATCATTAAAGCTGAACGAGACCGTCATAGTAGCTAACTCCTTAAGTCAAGAATATATCGCCAGGAAATAGCGGATGCTTCGAATGGCGACGACGTAAGTAATCAACACAAATACTTATAGTCTCGTCCAGAGGGATGTTGGTGAACAAAGAGGATGTATCGAACGAAATGAGAAGCTTGCTGTCCACACAACGAGGAAGCTGATGTATCATTGACGCGAATAAGGTATTCCTAAGTCACTTAAGTAAGAAATTTACATTTATGTCTAAGGCTATCGTCAAATGAGAAATCAACCATCAGATAGAGATATCGTCCAAGATGACAGACATTTTACAAGTTTAGTTGGAGCAGTTAAGCTCAACAACAACATTTACTTTATCAGGCCTAGTTAAATAAATATCAGTGTTTTCCCTGAACAGTTTAGCTAATTGAGAATACCTATTCTGTCACAAGAAACCGTAAGAAATTATAGGGAAATTTACAAAATTCATGGCTAACTCACTCAAATGGCTTTTGAAAACTATAAGCCAGACTTTCATTACTGAGAGACAAGCATTTCCAGTTCACTTCAATAATACTCCTTGGATAGGGAGATAATACAAGTTTTTTACTATCAGATAGACTAATTTTTCCCAATTAAAATATTCACAAACTTTCATTGTTAAAAAGAAACTTATTAAAAATAATTTTGTAACCCGTCGCTTGGTACTTAGAGAAGTTGACTCTTTCAAAAAGCAGAGAGAGCATAGCAAACAGGACTTCAAACCGACCTATTGTTGGATTTAACAGCTAATAATAAATCAGAATAATAAACAATCTCGTCTTTTACAAAAGCTCGTTCAACATTCAATGAACTATGCCACTAATTATTCAGATGACTATTTCTCTGTGTTGTACAAAAGGCTGTACCTATTATGCGATATTGCCCGACCTCGAGCAGGTAGAGAAGACAATTTGACATCCTTTGTCTGTTTTGGGAATTAGATGGGAATCGTGGCAGATGAGTATTCACACACACACACACACACACACACACTTGCACAAACATGCACAAACAAAGACATGTTTCAAATGTACGTTTGAGTCAGGTGCATTCTCATGTATTAAACTCATCCAGTACCATTACAAAAACCTGTCTGTATGCTTAGGGGTACATTCATATGCACGTGAGCATGCTGAGAGAGAGAGAGAGAGAGAGAGAGAGAGAGAGAGAGAGAGAGAACAATACTGATCAAAATCACCAGAACACTCCGGAATATTTTTATCATTAAGGTTTTTCGGACTATTGTCTTCATCTTTATTGTTATTTCCACAACGTTTCCGGAATATATATTTGTGTACGGCTGTGAGTGTTCATGGATATACGTGCATATATTCGGGTGTACATACAGAGTTTAAAAATATCGCTAGGCATAATATCAACTAGTGTCTGAAGTTGAACAGAAGGTATTATTTCCTATGCGTCAAAGAAGCGTTTTTTTAGTTCGGAAATTAATGGGTACTGTCGACATCCATCATTAACTTTTGCAGCAATCAATCTCCAATAAATTTTCAATAGGATTGAGGCCCGAAGTGCATGATGGGTGGTCAAGAAATCTTATTTTTTGTTCAAGCTAGTACTTCTTTGTTATTGATGCATTGCTGAAAAAATTCATTCTTCTCCACAGAGATGACGCCCTACTTGTGCGAGAGATAAGTAATCTAACATCTTCACATAATCTGCTGACAAATTGTAGTTTAGGTTTTCCTGAAGATGAGAGGGCATCCCAGATGATAAGTATGCTCCTCTACTATGCCTTGTTGAGTAATTCTCTCCTGGAAAATATTTTGCGTACCAGAACTTCTAAAAAGCCATGTGGCCCTTCTACATTGAATTTCTTTTCGTCCGAATAAAGAACTGTTCGCCATTCTTTAGCACTCAAGGTTTGATATTTACAAGCATATTCCAGCTGCTTCTCTTTGTGCTTCATAGGTAACCTTGAAAAATGAATAATTTTCTTATGTTTATTTTTTTCCTTGTTTAACTACCTTCTAATTGTTCTTGTATTGCAAGGAGCATTCACTAGCGATTTCAATATTTTTGATCTTGACGAAGTTTTCTTTTTTACTTCACGAACTATTCTTGTCTTGTATTGTGGTGATAATTTTTCTGGCTTTCCAGTTAGTTTTCTTGCTCCATACTTATTTGGACTTTTCAAATAATTGCAGTCCTAAGGCCATCGAAACTTATCTCTGAGATTTTCCAACTCTTTTCAGAGCCCAAAGGCCATCGAAATTTATCTCTGAGATTTTCCAACTCTTTTCAGAGCTGTAATCACATTTTTATCAAATTCAGATAATTTAGTTCCTTTAGGCTTTTATGTTTTTAGTATTTTGAATATTACAGTTTTAATAGCTTTATTTCAAGTAGACTATATATAATAAACTTTTTAATAAAATGAAGTCCTTTGTTCTTAAGTTTTTATAGGTGGTCTGATATTTATGCCAAAAATAAGTTAAACAATTTGGCATAATTGCTAATATACACATAAAAATTAATTGACATTTCTTCTTTTTTTTTAAATCTAAATTCCTCTTAACCTTATTTTTCATATATCCGATTTTCATAATTTAAATATTGTAAACATTTTTAAGGGTGGTCCTATATTTTTGTCCAGGGGTGAATATGCAAAAAAACAAAAAACAAAAAATAACAAAAAAAAACAAAAACAGACATCATTTGCATAGATCGGAGGTCTTAGCAAATTCTGTCAAAAGTATATATATATATTTATGTGTGTGTGTGTGTGTGTGTGTGTGTGTGTGTGTGTGTGTGCGTGTGTGTGTGTGTGAATATTCTTAGATGTTTACATGCGTTCACACACACACACACAGGCACACGCTCACGCACACACAAAAAAAGAAGATATATTTTAAACGAAAATAATTTTTACTTATATATACAAAAATATTTTACATGAACCAAACTTTTCCACTTAAAACTAACCCTAAAGTCGAAACTCATGCAATTAGCCAAGATCACAGCCTACCAATTCTTTGAGCATCCGTTCATTGCCATCGCTCCCAGGTCCACTTTGCCCAGGAGTGGTAGCACCTGATAGGGTCCTATCTATAAGTCAAATAGAACTAAACTGCTTACTTATGCTAAACGAAATAGTTCGAAATAGAACTGTTTTTAGATTTAATCTGATATGTAAGCAGCGTAATTATGCTAAACGTAATTCTTTGAAATGGTAGTGTTTTTGACATTGAAACTGTGTAAACAAAATCTATACTTATTCTAAACGTAATTGGTTGAATTAGAACTCTTTGACCCAATGAATAGATTGAAAAAGAAATGTTTTCGATAATTAAACCGTGTACTTGTACTGAGCTGAATTGTTTTAAATATAACTGATTATTTATATAAAAATGGAGTTGGCATTAAAAAACCTACACAGGGTGATATGCTATAAAACTCAACCAACCAACCAACCAACCAACCAACCAACATTTAAATTAATAGTTCAACATCTTCTGAAACACCCGAAGAGCACAAGTATATGAAATAAAAAAGAAAATTTAAAAAACTAAGGACCAAATTTGAAATCATTCACAGACCGATTAATTTTGAAATATTAACTTTTCTCTTGTTGGCCCACAGTATTATATATATATATATATATATATATATATGTATATATATATATATAAAGAAAGATAGATAGATAGATAGATAGATAGAGAGAGAGATAGAGAGAGAGAGAGAGAATGATAAAAGAGTGGGAGTGATGAGTAAATGCTCGGTAGAACTTATAGACAATTTACCATCTAAAGAAACGTATCCAATGGTCTGACACACCCGGGTAAAAAAATTACCTGTAATTTAGTACGTAGGATATTATGCCGATTATAATTATATTAATAATCTTCTGTGATCGGAGATTTAGCCTAATTCGCCAAAAGAGAATGCAGCTGTGGTAGATTCTTCTATTAAAGTGTATTCTTTGATCAAATTACGGAAAAAAGTTTGTTGAAGATTCGATGATGTTACTACTGTGACTCTATACTCAAGAGATTATATCTGAACTAATTGATCTAAATGAATTCATAAGTATATACACTTTAGAGTGATACCTTCAGCAAATATCGTTATAGGACCTACAAGATGTGTTATTTTTGTGAGAAAACATTACTTCCAGTCATAACGTAAGTTGAACATCTGTTATGAGGCTGTCAGGATGCGTCAAAACGTCGATCGATCGCCCATCGAAAGGAGCTTGGAGATTTTCCATTTATCTATCCATAAAGAATAGTAAATTACGACAACTTACAAGATAGTGAATTACACTGTCAGGTGAAGATACTTTATTACGAAAAAAATGTTTTACTCGATTTTTTTTTATTTCTATTTAAGCTTGTTTTATTTTATATAATACTTTTTCGCGTTACTCTTGATTCATTGTTCTTTTATTTGAATGTGCCAAAGAGGCGATTCTAGGAAAAAATAACATATTCTCAATGAAAAAAAAAAGACAATGACACATATCAGTACATATGAGTGGAAGAAAACTGGGAATTTAAATTCAGAGCGAAAACTTAATCTAAGACACCCCACACAAAAATGACATAAATAAATAAATAAATAAATAAGAATTAATCCCCACGCTCGAAAATACATCCCCCACACGCGCGCGCACACACACCAAAACAAGTTCGGTTTGGATGAAAATTTTTTTAAAATATCAAATATCTAAGATGACTGTGCTAGCAAATGAGAAATTGAACACGAAAAACAAAAAAAAAAAAAATTCGAGAACCGCATTCTGGAGTTGAAGAAAGATTTAAATAATCCCATTATAACTGGCGCGCTAGGACATATCAAAGAAAAAAAGACAAACAACCCAAAAAAAACAATTAGAGGTGGCCTCATGGTGAAATGGTTAAAGTGATGGACTCCAAAATCGTTATAAGCGAGTTCGAACTCCAGTCACGTTGTTACGTTCACTTTCGGACAAATACCCTAGGGAAAGGTATGAACCCTCTTATCCTGCCAGCTATGAGTTAAATAGTACCACCTCTGTTCTTCTTAGAGAATGGCTTTGGCATTAAAACCCAACAATGAATTATATACCACTAAACAAAGAAACCAAACCAAACCAATAAACAATAAAGACAAAAGGAATCAGATTTCCTTAGTTATGATTTTGAATATCAACATTGAAATCATCAAAATTCAAAATACACAGACCATGATATGTAGAACTAATAGAAAATATTCATCAGAGAAAACCATCAGGCGACTGATGGAAACACAAACTAATATATATATATATATATATATATATATATATGTGTGTGTGTGTGTGTGTGTGTGTGTGTGAAGAAATCAGAAGAAAGAAAGTTGATGACGATGCACAAAACCCGTTATCCAAGAGATGACATACATTATGTTTCAAGTAAATGTAGAACAGAGCGCACGAATATTGAAAATAACGTGGATGCATTAATATGAGAACTATATAAAAGAGAGCAAGCAAAGACTCATAGCATCGATCAAGAACATCACTAACATCATAATGGCAAAAAGAGCAATAATAACTACGAAACGGAAACGGGAAGTAAAATTAAATTTATGTCTATTTCAAGCAACAATTGGGCGAAACAACCTGGACTTGACTACGAAATGAAAACTTTAAGAAAACTAACAAAAATCATTATAATCACAAAACAACCCCCTAAGGACTAATTGTGTTACAGCGAAAAAAGAAAATCCGCCACAGAATAGCAAGTGTAGATTTTGTGGGGTTTGCGACGAAATGAGTTATCAGATAGCGAATTTTGTGAACTATTGTTAATGGGTTTTAAGAGTAGACAGGACTGAATGAGGGAAGGTGATCCACTAGAAATTGTACCAGAAATTGTACCAGAAATTGTAATTCAACCATGCTACCAAATGGTACGTGCACAGCCCAGAACTATCCTAGAGAATTAGACACATAATATCATCAGGGATTCTGATATATAAATATATCACCAATTCCCCGGCAAGAACGCCAGACCAAGCGATTATTATAAAAAAACACAAAAAAAACCCACAAAAAAACAAAAAAAACCCCAGACAAATAGAGTGATAGATAGATAGGTGGGTAGGTAGGTAGGTAGAGAGAGAGAGAGAGAGAGAGAGAGAGAGAGAGAGAGAGAGAGAGAGAGGTGGAGAACCTGCCGATAAGTGGACTTTGCCGTACCGTAGAACTACAAAGTGAAAAATCAAAGAAACCGAAAAGTGCAACATGTACAAGGACCTAGCCCGGCAACTGAAAAATGTATTTGCAGTTGGAATTCGGAGGATGAATCAAGACCATCCCAACTACAGTATCTTTAAGATAAGCATGCTTGCTGTCACTCAGACTCCGGTGAAAGATCATCAGATAATGTTGGTGAAGAAAACTCGCAAAGATTATCATGAAAATAATCACTCAGACGCCAGTGAAAAGTCTACTAAATAATGCTTGTAAGAAAAACTAGAAGGGAGTGAAATAATAGAGGAAAAAATGAAAAAAAATTGAAGAAGACAGATTAGAACTGTTCAATCGGGAAATAAACAGTTCAAGTGGCGAGAAAGAAAATTAGAAAAGGAGCATAAATCCCTTCACTGAGATATTTGTTTTGATTTTATGATGTTCAATTAGAAATAATAATCTGGTATTTTCGGCTTATAAAAAATGTAATTCTTTAAAATAAACTCTAATTTTATTTCTGAACAGCAGTAGAAAAACCCTCAGTATCTCTTCAGCGGTGTATGACCCCCAACACACACTAAAGAGTAAACTGTATCTGATGGTGAGACTCGAATACTGGAAATTTGGGGAATGTAAAGTATCCTTCATGGTCATTATCCCCAGGTCCACTGTGATTCGGAGTTGTATAGCCGCTTAGGGTCCCATCTATAGGAAAAATGTGACTCTTCAATCACTTGCTAAGGATTATCATTATTAATTACTTAAAAACAGAGAGAGACAGACAGAGACAGACAGAGACATAGACAGAGAGACAGAGATAGAGAGAGAACGTGAGATATCAAGAGTAAATGATATACATTTCATAAGAATTTATCAACGTATATATATATATATATATATATTCTTATGAAATAAATATCATATCATCTTGGTCTCTCTTTATATATATATATATATAGATATATATATATGCTTTAATCAAGCAGGCGATATTTCCGCCTTGGAAGCAGTGTCTCAACCGAAAAAGACATCGACACGCGGTTAACGAAGGCATGGACAGCTGTCGATAAGCTATCGATCATATGGAAATCAGACCTGACCGATAAAATGAAACGCAGATTCTTCCTGGTAGCGGTTGTGTCGATACTGCGGTATAGATGCACAACTTGGACGTTAAAAAAATGGCTGGAGAAAAAGCTAGACGGCAATTACACAAGAATGTTGCGAACAATATTGAACAAGTCCTGGCGGCAACACCCCACAAAGCGCCAACTATACGGTCACCAGCCTCCCATCACGAAAACTATCCAATTTAGACGAACCAGACACGCAGGACACTGCTGGAAAAGCAGAGACAAGCTCATAAGTGATGTACTCCTATGGACCCCCACATATGACCGAGCAAAACAGGACGACCAGCTCCAACATACATACAGCAGCTATGTGAGGATACGGGATGTAGCCCTGAAGACCTGCCAGAGGCGATGAACGATAGGGAAAAGTGTCGAGAGAGGGTCAGGGATATCCAAGCTAGAAGCACGACATGATCATGAGGATGATATATATATATATATGTTCCTTAATTTCTTTGCGTAAATCAATAATATGGGAGGATTTTCATTAAATATCTAATTTGCACTTTATAAAACATAGACTTAATTTTTAATATTATACATATTACCCATTTTACACACACACACACATATATGTATGCGTGTATATCTGTAGTCATATTCATGTATGTGTTCACCTTCGTTCTTACATGTTTGCGAATTTCCCTGCTTATATCAACGTTTTTATGTGTCGTGTGATTATGTTTTCATCAATATATCTTTTCCTATTTTTTTTTGCACTGATACTATAGTGTCAGGTGACAACTCTCTTCACTTTTATGTCGACATAAGCACATGAATTTATGTTGATGCACTTGTATTTTCTAGTGATCGCTAAAAGGTCGTTTCTGGCCTGACTTAGCCGAAAGACTTAATCATCAGAAGACACATTTTTGTGTCTATTGTTTTGTCTGCTTCAGGCACGTATGATTTTCCTCATAATTTTTCTCGCTCATTTTCCATTTGGCTACGCACTTGACAGCTTTCTAAAGAAGCCTTTTTCTTTTCAATTTTATGGCTGTATTGATTGATTATCCTATATTGAAAAAATGTAGACTTGTCAACCCCAAGTTAAGATGTACTAACCCAATAACCAGCGTTTTTTTTCTTCCTATATTCATTGTCATATAACTTTCGATAATATGTCGTTTTTTGTCTTTCTTTATTTAGATCTGGGTTTTGTTTGGTTCAATAGATGACTAAATCCATCGCCAGATTAGGGTTGGTTGATTAATTGTAATGGTTTCTCAAAATGCCGTATTTTTGTTCCCTTGAACTTAGGGAACGACGTTCATTATTTCATACTAACAGTTTTGTGTAGCCGATTGTTAAGTTTTTTTTTTGTTTTTTGCACATATTTTTATAGAATATAGATATTTTTCAACATATGTATTTAAGCTTCAGATAGAAACAAAGTACGTACTACCACACTACGTTAGTGTGAATTTGAAAGGAATAGCAATGGTTGGTACGCCATACTCGCAAAATGCAAGGACTGGACACTCGCCAACAGATAGAGTTTGATGTCATACTCAGGATATCTCTTTTTGTAGAAGGTATAAAGCCTTTATATATTCTAAGCCTCGTTAACATGGCTAGGATAGATATATATATTTATAGATGATAAGAGAGAGAATGAGAATGTGATCAAAGCCATGTCTATATTTCTAAAATTTGTTTATTTGTCCATATATTTGTAATCCATGACCGAAACCAAATCTCCCACAGAAACCCATTATGAATAAAAAAACAATAATAAAGAATTTTAAAAAAATATTAAAATAAAACCATATAATCGTTGCTATATTTTTTACAAGAAATATTGGAAATAATCAATGATAGGAAAATATTTTCTTGCATCTCCACACTCAATGGTAATTCTCTGAAACAAGTGGACAAGTTCACCTACCTAGGAAGCAATGTCCCATCAACCGAGACAGATATTAACACGCGACCAGCTAGGGTATGGATAGCTATCGATAGATATCGGTCATATTGAAGTCAGACCTGACCAATGAAATAAAACGCAGTTTTTTATCCAAGCAGCGGTCGTGTCGATACTGCTATGTTGATACTCTACGTGGATACTTACAAAACATATGGAGAAAAAGCTTGAGGCCAACTACACAAGAATGCTGCAAGCCATATTGTACAAGTCCTAGATGCAACACCCCAAAGAGCAGCAGCTGTACGGCCATCAACCACCCATGAAAAAATCTATTCAGTTAGACGAACTAGACATGCGAGGCACTGCTGGAGAAGCAGGGACGAACTCATAAGCGATATACTCCTGTGGACCTCTTCACATAGACGAAAGAATAAGAAAACTAATGACTATGCTTGAGACATTACATCCCAGAAACGACGTGGTGAGACTATATGTATCTAGAAAAGAGGGAGGAAGAGGACTTGCCAGCATTGAAGACAGCGTTGACGCTTCGATACAACGGCTCGAAGACTACACGGAGGCAGACTGATTACAGCCATCAGAAACGATACTGACAACACAATAGACGACAGAACGACAATAACTTGGAAACAAAAATGGGAAGAAAAACAAATCTATGAGCGTTTTAAACGACTAATAGACACCATCACGCACCAGAAAACTGGAAAGTGGCTAAGAAAAGGAAACTTTAAGTGAGAAACAGAATCTCTCCGAATAGCAATTCAAAACAACGCCAGAAGAACCAATCATATAAAAGCGAGAATAGATAAGACTCAATAAAATAGCAAATATAGGCTATGTGGGCAAGGTGATCCCCTAGGAAATGTGCAAGAAATTTAAATTTGACCACACCAAGAAATGTTATATGCACAACCCAGCATTTGTCATAGAAAATGATACACATATGGGACGTAAACACGCTCACCTAATATCGGCCAGATGACCAGCCATTATAATAACCAACAACCAAAAAGGAGAATATGCAAAATTCTGAACTTTTCTGTCCCAGCTGACCATTGAATAAAACTGAAAGAATGTGAAAAGAAGAATAAGTACCTTGACCTTGATAGAGAATTGAAAAAAAAAACAACTTTGGAACATGAAGGTGACAATTATACTAATTGTGATTGGTGCTTTTGGCACAGTAATTAAAAAATTAAAGTTGACGGATGAGTGGAGACCATCCAAGAACTCTAAAAAAGGAATAATATATATATATATATATATATATATATATATATATATATATATATATATACAAAAAGCATAAAAGCGTCCGGAGTCATGAGCCATATTTTCATTTTCCAGAGACACTTCGCTTCTGAGGGATCGTTTTTTCTTTCTAATTTTTCTAATCATAAAAAACGTACCCGATTTTACCAGAACAACCTCTTTTCTTTATTGATTACTATATTAAAACATTTCTAAAATTCCAGTGTGTCCCGAAAAGTATGGGGAATTGGACTTTCCACCGCTGAAGATAGCGTTGGCCCATTCGTAAATTCCAGTGGCTTGACATTTCTATATCTATGGGTAAAAATTTTTCAATAATAATAATAATGATAATAATGATGATATGTCAATATTGAAAGATACTAGGGACCATTCTTGAAGTGGATAAGAGAAGAAATTCAGCAAATGGAGCAGAGAACAAGAAACCTATTTGCAATACATTAGGCTTTTCATGCCGTAGAGGTCGTTCACTGAATATATGTGTCCAGAAAAGTAGTAGAAAAAGGACTTGACGCATCGATACAAATGACTCAAAATCTACATAGGGAAACATGTAGGAACACTGATTACAGCCACCAGAAACAATTCAGACAAAAAGAGGATCAACAGAACGAATGTAGCTAGAAAACCAAAAACTGACAAGAAAACCAGCTGCATGGGCATTCCAAGTGACGAACGAGAGACATATTACAGAAGAAAACTAGCACGTGGCTAAGAAATGGAAATCATAAAAGAAAAACTGAATCCTTTCTGATAGCAGCAGTAAGCAACACTATAAGGATTAATTATATCAAAGCCAAACTTGATTAGACGCAACAAAATAGCAAGCATAGGTGTTATGTTTATAGAGACGAAAAGACCAATCACATGATAAGCCAATGCAACAAACTAGTTCAGAAAGAAGAACAGACTAGACAGGACTAGATGAGCGAGGGGATCCACTGGAATCTGTTCAAGAAATGTGAATTTGACCAGGCGAAAAAAAATGGTACATTCACAACACAGAATTAGTCCTGGAAAATGATAGGAACAAAACTTTCTGGGATTTTGAGATACAAACGGATCACCTGGTCTCGGCCAGATAACCAGACCTTGTAATAGTCAACAACAATAACAAAATAACATGCCAAAATGTGGACTTTGGTGTCCGGACAGTACACAGAATAGAATCAAACAAAAGTAAGTACCAGTAACTTGCCAGAGAAATTTTAAAAAACCTGTTGAACATGAAAGTGATGGAGATACCAGTTGTATTGCTGCAGGGTCTGGTGGACCAGGAAAGAAGAGGACGAGTGAAGACCATCCAAACTATACCTTTATTAAGATAGGCTAGAATAGTGAAAAGTATCCTGTTGACTTGAGGAAATATTCTGTCAATCAAATTCCGATAAGAATCCATGGGTTAACGCTATAGTGAAAAATTCTCATTAGAAGTATAGTAATAATAATGATAATTTTAAAAATTATAACCTTGTCACAGGGATAAATACCTGGCCTGTCCTCCTCGTGAAATACTCGGGACTGTTCTTAAAGTGGACCAGAAAAGAACTTAAACGAATGGACTAAAGAACAAGAAAACTAATGACCATGCATAAGGCATTACTTCCGAAGTTGGTTGAGGAATGTCACATGATTGAAGAGATAGAGATAGTTTTATTCAGTTGTTTTTCAAATAGAAAGCGTTATAGTTGGTGTTTTGAAGTTGAAAATATAATCTCTCTATGGGGATTTGCACTTTTGATGCCCCAAAAGTAATCATAAAGAACAAAAGAACCTAGAGAGAAAAATATAAAAATGTTATATTTGCTAAGTAAATCTATATATTCATAGCGTAATGATGAACATAGTTATCTTGCACCAAATATATTCAATAATCTAGATTCAGAGCAAAATACTAATCAGATAGACTGAGCGTTAAACAGTGAAAACTTTTCTGTAATTTTTAGCTGAAATTTAGTGTAAGGCAAGGATCCTATTAATCCAGTCACTTTTATTTGGATACTTTATTATTGCTATGTTTATACTATTTAAGATGTGAGAATGATTTTAATTAGAAATTGATTTCTAACTATATTTAACGCTATCTTAGTTGGGAGATACACACTCTAACACATACCTCTAATGCTCATTCATATATATTATACTTGTCATAAAAACTGCCTATTATGAAACAATATTATCCTTTGAAAAATATATAATTATTCTCAAAGCGTTTTTTTGTATGTGAAAGCTATACGTACGGAGCAGTCAGTGAAGTTAGAATTCCCTAGACATATAAAATGAGACCGTTGGACTATTATTCTATCCACAAAGCCCCATCTGTATATTTTCAAAGCGTGCAATTTGAACAAAGGAAAAATCTTGAAAAATTTTATACAGTTACATTTTTTCGTATTTAAATAAAACGTAGGGAATATACTCTGATGGTAAAACTCGTAAACATTTAACTACTGGATCCAAACCTAAATGCATTTTTTATCTTGAAATATAAATTTATTTAAGAAAGTATAATTCATTTGCTGTAGGTCTTAATTATAGAGGTGTATCAAAAGCATATTCCTTCTTTTAAAGTCTTTAAATATTAATTTTATTTCATGCGTATAGAATTATGCTTGATTCGACTATCTAATAAGATATAAGCATTGCATATACAAGATCATCATCAATCCGTTACATTTTGTTTCGAGGTAATAATATTTTGCAAATGAACTGCTCTTTTGAAAATTGGAGGCATTTTTTCGAACTGGGCTTCAAATCGACTTAATTTACATGCAACATTCGATAAAAAAATGCAAATTCCTATAAATGACCGTATAGCCCAGAACTAATCTGATTTTGGTAAAAATGTGGATTTACACGTTGAAATAAAATCAAAACATAGATGACCTTCACTTGAAGAATATAAAATCTAAATTGTTCGGTGGAATTTCAGCGGATTTAAAATTGAAATTAATGCCAAATGATTATAGTTAAAGTTTATCAGTTTTTGTTTTGTGCCTGTAGAATACACCGAACGCACTTCTATAGAAGTTTAAGACCCCCCAAATGAGACTACTGAATATAACACTAAACAATCTGAGGGTGAGGTTCCAAAAATACTGGAGGTTTGGGAAATTCGGAGTACCCCTTCATTGTCATAACTCACAGGTCCATTCTGGCTCGGAATAGTAGCAGCAGATTGGGTCAATCCATGGGTAAAATAGAACTAAACTGTGTTACTTACTATGCTAAGCTGAATTGCTTGAAACAGAACTGTTTTGATATTTAAACTGCGTACTTATGCTTAAGTGAATTGTTTAAAATTGAACAGTTTTGAGAAATAAAGTGCATAATTATGTCAAACTGAATTGCTTGAAATCGAATTATTTTTGACATTGAAACTGTACTTACGCTAAACTGAAATGTTTGAAATGGAACTGTTTTGACATTTAAGTGAGTGTAAACAAAAATATACTTATACTAAACTGAATTTTTGAAATAGAATTGCTTATATATTTAAATTACATTTGGCATAAATAACCAACAATGTGCGTAAGCAAAAATATACTAATACTATGTGCGTAAACGAAAATATACTTTTACTAAACTCAATTGTTTGAAATAGAATTGTTTATATGTTTAAATTACATTTGGCATTAAGAAACCAAATCAATGTGCGGAAACATAAAACTGTATTTATGCTAATCTGAATTATTTGAATAGAACTGTTTATATGAATAAAAATGAATTTGGCATTAAATAAACTACAATGTGTGATATGCTCTAAAACTGTAATATAATGTCAAGGAATTTTGTTTTATATATCTTACCTTTGGGTTTAGTTGGCTGAGAACCTTTCGGCTCAGTGCATGGGCTAGTTAGGTGCAAACATGAGCGCAAGTGTTCACGCGCTCGCGGGAAGGATGTATCATTCAGAGATGTCAAAATAAAAATCACAGATATAAAATGGACCAGGGGATGGGAATGACGTCATGCACCGGAAGCATGCGCGGAGGATTTTGGGGTTTTTGAAAAAAGTCAGTTAGTTGAATTCTGCCTCGGAGGAAGAAGGTTGACTTTCGCTCGCTCATCGAGGCCTTGTGGCAGGTGTCGCACATGATTTGGAGGATATTGAAAAGTCAGTATATAAAAATGGTATCTCTCTCCTTATGTCGAAAAAACCTTTTAACTCAAAGGTAATAAAAAGTTTCGTACCTGAACTAAGAAGTCGTAAGTGTTTTCGTGTTTCGGGATTCCTACGTTTTATATATATATGTGTTATGAGCATTCTATGTACATTTCTCATATTTCGAATGGCTATCTTACAAAACCAAACCTAACCAAACCAAACCAATTTTTATTTTGAGGAGTTTATGTTGACTGTAATATGAAGGTCACGTAAAAATTTTACATACTGGCCAAAATACTCCCATGAACTTTAACAGAAGTTTATTTTTTACAGAGCCCTTCTTGCTGCTTGTGCTTTTATCCTGATTGGTAAAAATATCAACAGCAGTGATGACTTCAATGTATGAAATTTTAGCCCGTTAACTTATAAGTCCAAATTCGTAATCGTTTATGTGTGAATTCACCCGGCGGTATTTATTCTGATTTTCAATGAAATGAATAAAAAAATATTTCTTTTGTTTTATCTATCAAACGTCACACAATCAGATATCAATTCCACTTATATGCTCACCCTCACACATAAATACTTAGACTCTCATACGCACTCAGTAGGGTTAGCTGAAATGGTTCTCGGCGGGTCCAGATACATTCATGGAACGTGATCAAATGAAGTTCATTTTTCCTCATAATTCCACTTGCGATCCACACATTTCTTCCATAAGTGTTGCAGTGTCTGGATGGTATAGCTTAAAAAATGATCAACAGCAAATACGACATCATCTGAACTTTTCAGGCTCATTCTCGTATATACATAAACACACAAATATTAGTTGGTGTATTTTTTTTTGTTAACTTAAAACAATTATGATATAACTTTTCTTCACATTTTACGCTATGAATTTCTGAATAATGAAGACGCGTTAGTCTAAGTGAAATGACAAGAAAGATATTCGAAATTATTTGGTTGAAATAGAAGTTATGGCCAAGGGTTGTTTTGTTAGTTTACATCAATATGAGTGCGAATTTACATCATATTAAATAACCTGATCCATTTAACAAATGGGTAATCGAGCTTTTACAAAAAGATAGATGTACTGGGGTGGATGAAATAATGGAAGCACATGGAAATTTTTAATTTATTTTAATATGGTTTTCTCATTGCTTATAAACCCCGTGAAATCAGGCTTTGTGAAGTTTCCTTCTAAGAGTTTTTGATAAAAATGGGTTGTCGAGATGCTCATAAAGGTCTGTTATAATTTTCAGAGCTATATTCTTGGGATCCTTTCAAAAAATCCACGTAAGAGACCTACGGTCCTTATCAGACAGCTTTTGCTTTCTTCCTGAGTTTTACTTCAGTGAGGAGGTTTGTCCTTTCTCAGATGCTGCCATTCTTTTCAAGACAGTATTCCTTGCTAACACAAATAATTTAGCAGTTTTTGTTACACTAGATCCTGCCATACGAGCTCCAAAAAATTGATATCTTTTAAAAATCTAATAGCTCTGCTATTTAAATAGATTTTGATAATCTTTTTCTGATGATATCTGGAATAAAAAACAATGGTTTCAGTAAAATAAGACGAGAAAAATTGATAATAAACGAAAAAAAAAAAAATCATTCAAGTAACACACGTTTGATGGTTTTAAAAGAGTTTCAGATTTGACACAAAGATTCTTGATGTTTCCATTGTTTTGTTCAACCCCCGTATTTTCATCAAATTTGATACGAATTCACATATTTCGCTGTATGGGAGTATATTTCTCAGTTTACAGAATAAGTACTTTCCCTGCACACGCGCACACACACACATATACATATTTATACAAGTCTACTGTGGTGCCCGTGGCGTAATTGTTATCGTCGTAGGAAATGGACACGGTGACTCGAGTTCAAATCCTGGACGAGACTGATTGCATTTCACATAGTACTAATACCATTGGGAAAGGTATGAATTCAATTATTCTCCCTTCAGCTATGGGTTAATAGTAGGGCAGATTAGGTTTTTCAGCCTTGGTGAGGCAACTAGTCTAGGAGGAAAACTCTGAATTAAAACCTGTTAAACTCCGCTTAAAAATTGACCTTGTGTCATATCCTGCCCGACTGGAGGGGTTGGTAAATATATATATATATATATAGGTGTAGTGTACAGACTAATTTAGTGTACTGTGGCATTGAAGTTAGCGAGTTCGAACTCTTGTCGCGTTATTATATTCACTTCCAAACTAACAATCTTAGGAAATGTATGACTCCTGTAATCTCTATTTAGCTATGAGTTAAGTACTTCTATTAATGTTCTTGTAAAAAAATATAGCTTTGCGATTAATTAAGCCCCGAAAGATTCTATGTAAATAAACAAAGAAACCAAACCATATATGTGTGTCCATGTGAGTGTGTTGAAATAGATAGATTGGTAGATAAAATAGATATGTATTGCAGACTACATGTTCAGTTGATTTAATCAAATTATAATATTACCAAATTGTTTCATTAAGAAGTAAAATTGATTCACTTTTCAAACTTTCTGAAGAAATATTTTAATATCAATAACATTGTTGTAGTTTTATATGAAAATTTCAGTGCTGGATTAACCAATAAGTTCAATATATTATAGCTTTGGGCCACGTATATTCAAGGCCTAATTTAAAAAAAAAAATTCATTTTAGATATTAGTTTTTATTCTTTAAGCCAATTTATAAACATGTATATTGAATCATTATTGAATAATATTCATTTATGATTATATCAAAAACATTTTTACCCAAATTATTATAGAGAATGACCTCAAATGTTGTATAGCTTAGGGCCTCTGCAGGTAAAATTTCGTCCCGGAAAAATTTTCATCACTAAACATGCTTAATCTTTTATTTTTTAATGATTTTCGTATATATATATATATATATATATATATATATATATATATATATATATATATATGTGTGTGTGTGTGTGTGTGTGTGTGTGTGTGTGTGTGTGTGTGTGTGTGTGTGTGTATTTCAATCATACATCCTAGATGCATCAGGGAGGCTTCAGTGATGCACTGTCTTGATCGCCGATTTCGGGTTATTTCTGCATCATATCGGCTCCGACAGTAACCCCGGCATGACTCTGGAAGTGCCAAACCACCTCCGTGATCGTGACGTGCTACGCTCGTGCCTCTACCAAAGCAAAGAAACCACTCATAAGGCCGGACTTCGGCCGTTCTTATAGACATCTGTCTTTTAGTAAAGTATATATATATATATATACAGAGAGAGAGAGACAGACAGACAGAGAGAGACAGAGAGAGAGAGAATAGTTAATGCTTGTTGATTTTTTTCTCCTTTTAATGGCTCAGTCACATGATTTGTACACATTTTTTATGCTTTCCTTGCAAGTAATTTCCTCCAGTTTGAACTTAATGATATTTTAAAAGTCATTACCTTTAAAGAATTAAAAATGTATCTGTGAATATTTGTGCAAAATCCAATTCAAATCTGTGTGTGTGTGTGTGTGTGTGTGTGTGTGTGTGTGTGTGTGTGTGTGTGTGTGTGTGTGTGTGAAACATAACGGAGTTTTACAGTAAAACTGTGATGTATTACTCTACTATATGAGATTCAAACAAACATAAACATATCAAACTTCTTAGACGTATTCTTTTGCTTTCTAAGTAACATCTATCATCTTTACAGAAAACTAAATAATATACCAGTTTACATCAACATGACATCCTACGACCACCAACTTCTTTCAAACAGATAACCACACCTGTTTCCGCTGGATTATCCGTCGAAGCTAGCAAATACTTGTATTTTCAAAGAAACTAAACAAAAATATAAACAGCGTCTCCCCAGGTACGTTAAATTGAAATAATAATATAAGGAAAACCAATAGAGGGCGTAACATAATAAAGTTCAAACCATCATATAATTGAGCAATGAAAAGTAAAAGAGAAAGAATTTTTATCAAATCAATTAATAAACATTTCCTCCCAAAAGATAAATTACAAAATATATTCAATAGGAAGACTGTCAAAATCGGATGTAATACAGAAAAGTGGTTGAAACTAATAATGAAAAAAAAAACCTACAGTACATATATAAAAAAAAACAATACCAAATCCCGAACATCTATACTACTACAGACACCAAAAAAGCTAATCTTTAAAAAAATACTCCTTAAAATATAGTATTGCTGGTAACAGTGGAAGACAGTGCCAGCACCCTAAAATATACATACTGGGGCCACAGAGTTATCTGGAAAATAACTGCTACAAACATCTAAACTCATTTCTCCCAATTTTACAACTAATTTTTCATCCCAAACACATATGGCGGGGAAAAAAATCACAAGACAGCACACCGGAAGGATAGAATATAAAAACGACCTCCAAATTTATATTGTATAAAGAATTTTTTTAATATATATTATACTTTTTTTATATATTATACGTTTTTTATATAATGATATAATAGCCTTCATTGGTTTAATGTCAAACTAATCCTTAAAGAAGAGTAGTGGAATTTACTCACCGATTGCATGAGCGGATAAGTTGGGGGGGGCAGACCTTTCCTACGAGTATTTATCTAAAAGTGAACGTAATGGTGAAAAAAGAGTTCGAACCCACTACGTAGTCATAGTTCGGCTGTTTAGTTATTACGCCACGCGAACTCGGCTTTGGCTAGAACATAAAGCCTTCACATGATAATTTTTTTTTTCCGAACGCCGTCATGAAACAAAATTCCTCTTGTGCCATTTATTGTCGGAGAACTTTGCTATTATCAAGAATGATTTATTTATATGAACAAATGGCATATTGTTGGAATTAATACCTAAATCTATTTTTCTGGCGTGAAGACATTAGTATATTCTTTTAAACGTTTAACAACTTTGGAAGATTCCTATCTTTAGCGAGAAACTTTTAGTAACGACAGATTTTTTTTAAAATTCTAATTTTACTGATGTATATATGGTTGACCATTGGTCTCGTTCTCTGTATAAGCATATAATGAGATATTGTGTAACGGGATGAATTATGACAAGAGAAAAATAAACAAAAATTACCTAATAATCCTTATATATATGTATATATATGTATATACAGTGAAACACAAAAGTGAGTGCACCCCTCATATTTCTGCAGATATTTAAGAATATCTCTTCATGGGACGACACTGTCAAAATGAAACTTTGACACAATTAAAAGTAGTCTATACGCAGCTTATATAAAAGAGTTAATTTATTTTCCCCTCAAAATAACTCAAAATAGAACCTTTAAAAGCTAAACCCCTGCCAACAAAAGTGAGTACACCACTTAGGGAAAGTTGTCATTATTAACATACACCATGTCAACTGTCAATATTTTGTGTGGCCACCATCATTATCCAGAACTGCCTTTACTCTTCTGGGCATGGAGTTTACCAGAGCTTCACAGGTAGCCACTGTAATGCTCTTCTACTCCTCCATGATAACGTCGTGGAGCTGGCAGATATTTGCGACTTTGCATACCTTCACCTTCTGCTTGAGGATCACCAAAGATGTTCTTTTGGGTTCAAGTCAAGAGACATACTGGGCCAGTCCATTACCTTTACCCTCAGCCTCTTCAGTGAAGCAATGATCGTCATGGAGGTGTGTTTGGGGTCATTCTAATGCTGGAACATAGCCCTGCTACACAGTTTCGAGAGGGTGGGGATCATGCTCTGCTGCAGTATTTGACAGTACATGCTGGAGTTCATATGTCTCTCAATGAAATATAACTCTCCTAGACCTACAGCACTAATGCAGCCTTAGACAATGATATTCCCACCACCATGCTTGACTGTAGGCATGACACACATCTTTGTAACCCTCACCTGGTCGCCGCCACACATACTTGAAACCATCAGAAGCAAACAAATTAATCTTCATCTCATCAGACCATAGTTCATGGTTCCAGTAATCCATGTGCTTTGTTGACAAGTCTTCAGCAAACAGTTTGGAGGCTTTCTTGTGTATCGTCTTCAGAAGGGGCTTCCTCCTGGGGTGACAGCCATGCACACCAATTTGATGTAGAGTGTGGCGTATGATCTGAGCACTAACAAGCTGACCTCCCACCTCTTCAACATCTGCAGCAATGCTGACAGCACTCCTACGCCTATCTTTCAAAGAAAGCGTTTGGATGTAACACTCAGCACGTGCGTTCATCTTCTTTTGACGACCTACCCGAGGCCTGTTCTGAGTAGACGCCGCACTTTTAAAACGTGAGATGATCTTAGCCACTGTGCTGGAGCTCAGTTTCAAGGTGTTGGCAAACTTCTTGTAGCCTTGGCGATCTTCCTTTAGCGCCACAACATGTCTTTTAAGATCCACAGAGAGTTCTTCGCCATGTGGTGCCATGTTGGAACTTTCAGTGACCAGTATGAGAGAGTGTGAGAGCTGCACTACAAATCTGAACACACCTGCACATGGGCCTAGTAACACATGGGCCTAGTAACACTAATGAGTCACATGACATTTTGGAGGGAAAATGACAAGCAGTACTCAATTTGGATATTTAGGGGTGTAGTATCTTAGGGGTGTACTCACTTTTGTTGGCAGGGGTTTAGCTTTTAATAGTTATATTTTGAGTTATTTTGAGTGGAAAATAAATTAACTATGTTATATAAGCTGCATACAGACTACTTTTCATTGTGTCAAAGTGTCATTTTGTCCGTGTTGTCCCATGAAGAGATATACTTAATAATCTGCAGAAATATGAGGGGTGCACTCACTTTTGTGATACATTATATATATATATATATATATATATTATATATATATATATGATGTCTATTCAAAACATATAGATAGGTATTCAAAACCTAACCAGTGAATTCTGATTCACAACGCAATTAAATATTACTTCGGCGTATATAGACTGAGATCACACATCACACTCACAGATATATATATATATAAATATATATATATATATATATATATATAAATATATATATATATATATAGAGAGAGAGAGAGAGAGAATAAGTGAGGGAAAGAGGGAAGGAGAAACTCAGAAAAAATCCTAACATCAAAAGATAAGCAGTACCCAACCCGGAATATTTGCTCAACTGCAGAGATGCACACACACACACTCACACGCGCGCATACACGCATATACGCATGCACACACGCATATATATATATATATATATATATATATATATATATATATATATATATATATATATATGTGGTGACATGTGTGTGTATTTGTGTTTGTGTGTGTGTTGTCGCCAGTATGATTTCATCTTGATTCCTAAGCGCGTGTTCCTAACAGTGTAGTATTCGTACTGCTGCAATTTACAAATGTAGAAAATAAATATCTTCAAAATGAACTAATATAAAGAATGTGTCGTTTCATTCATCAGCAAAGCATAGCAAACCCAGTGGTAAAGCCTGAGGGAAGATGTGTTTTGCTTTATTAAATCAATGTTGTGATAATCTTATCATAATCATTTCTTCTGTTGGCGTTTTACGATAGAATGATTTTTTTCTGACATTTAATTATTTTATCGGAATGTTGAAATGGATTTTTAATGATTATCTCCGAAGATTTCTATGCAAATATATTTTCAATGCGTAAAATACACGCATACGTTTCCATCATCATTTCTTTAACAAAAAAGAAGTGACTGTACAGAAATGCTGGAAATTCTACTAATGATTAAATATACAAACTTAAGCCCTCATGCTAATATTAAAGCAACGTGCAAAGTGTTTGCATGGCTGTGGGTATGTGTGAAATATTCGTGGTGTCTTCAAATATAGCGTCGTAAAGACATAAAATTTTTACTTTTAAAATTAGAAATATGAAAACTTGTGCATACTTGATCAACTTATATGCAATATATATATATATATATATATATATATATGAATATATATATATATATATATATAGGGAGAGAGAGAGGTGGGGAGAGAGAGATAGAGAGAGAGAGAGAGAGGGAAGAGAGAAAAATAGAGACATAGATCGATAGATAGATGAAGTCGAGGTGAATGAGGGTCAATTTGAAAAGAATGTAAAAATTTTCAATTGTATTTGAATGAAATTCGTTTGTGTAAAACAAAGGGTTATTTAAATGATACTTTTTTCGTACAAACAGGAGATTGTTCTGTGTGATTTGGTCGTCTAAGATTTCATCTAAAGTATAGTATTGAGTTCATTGACAGCATTGAAAGCCATAAGACAGTCCTTCTCCACACAAAATCAAAACACTGCAGCCAATGAAGAGATTTCAGTTCGAAGAATTGTGGCATATTCATTCATAGCCCATACTGTCGGATCTACACTGATCTGAAGGGTTTGCATTTGATAGGATCCCATCTATGGGTCAGCTAGATCTGTTTAAAATGATCAATATTGGATAGAAATGCTGGAAATGACATAATTATATGCAAACAAAGGATTATGATTATTAACTAGGAATTGTCAATTAAAAAAAAACATCATTGTATAAATTATTGCTTTGACATAGAAATACTCCTAACTATTAAACTGGACACAAATTATTAATATTACATAAGAATATTTCATATCTTATAAGTGAACTTACCCAACGACTTCACCAATTGCTTAGCAGGCTGGGGCTGTAGAATACACCGACTGCTTCTCTGCAGTGGGGCAAGAACCCCAACAATAGCACTAAACAATCTGATGAAGAGATTCCATTTAGGCTAGAGCTTTAGAGGTATCCAGAATACCGCTTCATTGCCATCAGTCCCAGTTCCACTCTGGAGTTGTTGCACCTTATAGAGTCCTACCTAGGGTAAAATAGAACTAAACTGTTTACTTGTGCTAAACTGAAGAGTTTGAAGTGGACCATTTTTTTTTACATTGAACGTGTTTACTTATACTAAACTGAATTATTTGAAATAGAAATGTTTTTGATATTGAACCTGTGTAGTTATACTAAACTGAATTATTTGATATAGACCTGTTTATATTTATAAAATTGATTTAGCATTAAATAATCTAAAATAGTTGATATTCTAAAAACCAAACCAAACTTGCGACGGATAGGTTTTGACACAAAGTCAGTTTTTAATCAGGATAAAGCCATTTGAATTGAAAGTTTTCATTCCCTGCATAAGACAGAAGAACCAGTGGAATATTACGGACGAGCGCCGTAATTAAATTGCGGCGGTCTAAAGGTTGGAGAACCTTCGAGCACATCAGCTGTCATCAGTCATTGGGTACATAGGTCTGACGATCAAAAATGTCACGAACCTCGCTTGTGCTGGCAGAGTGACCTGTAGAGTTCAGGCGTGATTTTAATATAATCACGCGTGAACTTTCACGTGCTACATTACTGTTTTCACTGGTGAACATCGAACCTTCGGTGACCTTCGAATTGATCCATCCAATCGCTATATAATGAAATCAAGTAACGAGATTTGAGCAGTTCAAGACAGGTTGCCAAACAGGTTCAACAGAGGTCCACGGCACTCCGACCCATGTCATACCCTGCCGGTCAGCAATTCGACTGATATGAAAGTATCAACAGGCCAACGATAACAACGCTACCGTCATCACCGAGAAGAGGAGGATGAACCTCTTCTACGTACGCTAGCTGAAGTGCGCGGAGGGAAAGGAGACGTTTGATAATGACAAAAAAAAAAAAGAAGGCGAGGAAGAACAGCAGTCCGCTGTAGTGCCCATGAATAAAAGCGACTACTATTTTTTTCCTTGAAATTCAAGTTTCGAGTGTTTCTTCTCAGCGGATTCTTTTCTTTTAGAAACAACGTTTTTTGGTCCTATGCTACACCAAGTCGGCTCAACTATTTACTCATAACAAAAAGAAGAGCAAATGGATTCATGCCATTCCCAAAGACATTAGTCCAAACCGAATTATCAAACAACTATGCGAGAACAAATTATTGTGAATAGATAAAAAGTGCAATTTAAAAGAAAATGCAATGGACAGGGAAATATAATTATGATTACGATCATGCATTTATAAATTAATCAAATCTTAACAGTAAATAGTCCATTGGAAGTTGATATACCGTTAAATATATACATTAAGACAAACTATATTGAATGGGCTATTTTGAAACATTGTTTTTATAATCTTGCTGATGTTCTCTCGTCTTATAAAATAATAACTAATAAATGTTTACTTTTTTTTGGGGGGTGTTCGTCTTTCTTTCTTGTTTAAATGGTATATCGACCTTCGTGTTTTATTTAATGCCAAAGCCATCTTTGTAGAAGAACAGCAGTGATACAATTCAACCCATTGCTGGGAGAGATTAAGGAGGTTTAGATACCTTTCCCAAGGGTATTAATACAAGAGTTAACGTAAAAGAACAACTGGATTTCGAACAGTATTTCAACATTATTCGTCCAAAAGTTAATATAATAATGCGACTGGTGTCCGAATTCGCATACTACGATGTCACAGTCAAGTCCCGATACCTCGGAAACTACCTCACAAAGGACCTGCTATGAGATTTGTCGAGGTTATTGTGTGAAACGGTCACACGCGAGTTTGGGATTTTTGAAAGTATCCGCCAGTTAGTTATCGGTAGAAGACAAATAATTAGCTTAACCTTTGGAGCTAGCACATTCACAATCCCCACTGGGGGTGGGATACGATTTCCGGAACTATAGGATAATTCTATCATCGGCTTAAAATAACTCATCAAGACTTCGTAATTTGAGACAGGTCTAGTGGGTGAGTGTAAAATGCTAATAAAGCCAGCGTTAATTTTTTTTCTTGAAACACGTCTCTGATATTTCTTTCATTTTTTATAACTTGTTTTCATTTCGTCTTTGTCACCGATTACTATCGTCAAGATCCAGTATTATGACATTTATATATTGAGTAAGGCATTTGATATCATTTTTTTGGCGTATGTGTTCGGAAAAAAACATAAACTTTAAGCACTTATTCTTAAGTCATCGAACATTGAATGAGAAATAATCCTCACTGATTCCTCACCAACTTTGGATTATTTTTCGAGGTTCCATGATAGCAAGGAAATAACGCAAAAAGATATATTACCAACTGTGAATGCCGAAAATGGTAATGAGACTCCCACAAAATAAAGCTAATTCGGGCATATAGATATTTTCTCAACTTAATCTATGCGTGAGCATGCAAAAAAAAATCTGCGGATATCTGAAGTAAATATATCTACTTAAAACATTTTACACTCGGCATGAGCTATGCAATAACAGACTAATGTCACTGTTAGTAAAATTCCAAGCACAATGCCATAACTTGTGTTCGGGGAGTTTTAACGAGACCCAATGAGTGAAAAATAAAACACGATGAATAAAACTTATAATTGTAAAATTAACAAGAAACATATTATATCAGTTAACATGATTGCATATTTTTCTTCAGTTATTTAGATTAAGGGTCTACAACTATGTCGAGCTAAAAAAAAATTGGAAGACTTTGTAATTGATTGTTAAGCAACAATTGACAGTGTACTTGATGTCTGTATTTCTTAAATAACTCCTTCTATCTACAATATTCGTAACCATTTTTTAGAATAATAAATCAAACCATATGTGACTTTTAAAAAACTGTTATCATATCCTTTCTATTTTACTTATTCTTTTAATTTTGTTCACATTTGCAAATTAAATAGATAAATATAGCAGACAATCAGGAAAGAAAATTAAATGAGATATTAACAGGTGTTCACTTATATATAATTACGCTGATAATAACTTTAATGCTCTCTCTCTCTCTGTCTTTCTCTCTCCCTCTCTCTCTCTCTCTATATATATATATATGTGTGTGTGTGTGTGTGTGTGTGTGTGATTGAGAGACAGAGAGAGACAGAGAGAGAGAGAGATCATGAAATATGATAGCCAGTGTGTAGTTTTCCTTTTAGAAACTTCATGTAATTCCTACTGATATTCAAAATAATAATGATAATGATAATAATAATGATGATAATATTGAAATGATCCCTAAAGGTTTTTTAGGGGTGATGGAAGAGTTGGAAATCACAGAATGAACAGTGGTCATTCAAACTATAACATGGTTATGATCGGCTAGAACACTGAGGAATGTCTTTGAGACTTGCTATCACTCTGGCTCTTATAAAAGACCGTCGGCTGTGTGAACACCTCGGAAGGAATAATAATAATATTAATACTAATTTGACCATACGAACTAATGGTATATACACAATCCAGAATCCATCCTCGTGAATGAAACATGCAATTTTCTATTGTATTTTGAGATACAAACAGATCAATCAATCTTGGCTCGACGACCAAACCTTTTGATCGTAAACAAAACAAAGAGAACCAGCGAATTGTGGACTTTTGTAACGTGATATGGTAGGTCCAAGTTATAAAGTGAACGGAAGGCTAATATCGGGAGAAGAAGAGAGAGAAGAAAAATAATCAAATGTAGAGCAGACAGAGAGTCTATTGAACAGCCAGCCGACTTCTGAAGAGCCAGACCAAAGTACTCGTTGTAGGTCAGTCAGTCACGGATGAATGACAACTGTAATTAAAAATGACTAGAAAAAAAACTGAAGGTCTCATATCATCCTCGTAACCACTGAAACCACTGGAAACGGATATATTCCACCCTCTGACACCAGGTGGAAATAAGGGAACAAATCGGGTTTGAAAGACAGTTGGTAATGATCAAGACAACAACAACGAGGACACTAAATTAGGGGAAAACAACTAAATTGTTATTTCACGTGACAAACTGACGAAATCTCTCAAGAGAAGGCATGAACAATGCTAAAACGGAGAAACCTAATCACTTCTAATAAGTAAGTTAAGTTGGTGACCATAATCGAGGGTGACGCGAAGGCACCCTTTTCAATAGCTACTACACTGAGGTGTGGGGGAGGACACTACTCCATTCCTTGGATTGCTCCACTTTACCCTTGATCCTTACCTTATAATGCTGAGTGCTAAGCAAGGCGACATCAAGTACCATTTTTTAAGTCTTTGTTATGACTTGATCAGGGATTGAAGCTCGGTCTAACAGACCATTAGCGAACAGTCTACTCACCATAAAACTATGCCATAAGGACTATGTTAAATTGAAAATAGATAAAACGCAACAGAATAGAAAATGTAAATTATGTGGTAATAGAGACGAAACGATTAATCACATAAGCGAATGTAGCAAACTAGCACAAAAACAAACAAGACTATAGAGGAATGGTTGGGAAACATGATCCAGGTAAAATTGTTGGAAAAAAAATGAAATTTGACCATTCTAACAATTGGTAATAGCACAAAGCAGAATCCATTTTGAAGAATGAAACGCAAAAGAATTATCAGGCATTTTGAGATACTAACTGAACGCCTAATCCCGGCCAGAGTATCAAAGGCTCTCTTTATTAATTGCGTTATTGTAGTTTTAAGGTACCACATGTTTTGTTCAATTTCTGTTTCTCAGTCTTTATGTTCAATAAGGTTATCTTATTATACTCTTTGAGATGTTATCTGCTCAGACTAACTTATCAATAAAAAAAAGTATGTTTTTTCATCCTGGTTAACCACTATATATTGTCTATTGCAATTTATATTTCTATCAGTTTCGATAAGAAGAAGTTTTTGACACTAGCTCTAACTGTTGGTTTTCATCACAAATGTGAGTGACTACAAGTTCTAGGGCCCTTTTAACTAGCCAAGCCAGTTTTAGTAGTGTTGGGATATGGATAGTTTCAATTTTCCGGGAATCTCCCATTCACTCAGTTTCCTTCCCGATTTATCGGGTACTGTTACAAGGGTTCCAACTACATTTAGAATCACTCTCACATTCATGTTTCAATAATTTTTCAGTTCCCTCATAAAATCCAGATATTCGTGCTGTGTTACGACTTCCATTACTTTCACTTTTTCGAGTGTTTGAATGAAAAAAATGAAAGTTATTTCTCTCTTGTTGATGAAAGTTTGGCCAGATTTCTGTTATCTTTTACAAATAATGGATCTTTACAGGAAGATTCATCCCGTTGACCTCCGAACCAGAGAGACTCACGTATTCGATTGGCTGGAATATGAGCAATATCAGCAGTAACGACAGTAGCAAATCCTCCTCATTCGAATCACCAAAAGTGGAATAATTTCAAAGTTATCGAATATAAGAACCTGCTAAGTCAATACAAAGCTCCTTCTCCTTCCTATTATGAGGCACATATCACTTATTTTGTTATCAAATCATTTGTCTGATCTGCGAACGTTTTTTTTTTTTAATTTTCGTTTTTGTTTGTTTGTTTGTTTTTTACCGATTGTTACCAAATTCACCTCGTCAGCCATTCCTACTTTTGGATTATTATTCTCTATTGGAAACCGCATGAATGTGGTTTTGTGACGTAGCTAAATCAAGTCAACATTAATAGTCTATGTTCCAAATGTTTCATCTATGTCGTCTCAAGTAGATATTGAAAATCTTGTAATCGATTTATAATAAGCAGTTTCTAAGAATGTTTCTGTCTGTAGAGCTATCTTCAAGATAGTAATTTTCCCAGAGATTTGTGATAAAATGCGTATTACTCTAATTTTAGTTATCTGCTTATTGTTAATGAATTAAAACACACACCAACAGACATCCACCCACCCACACACACACACACACACACACACACACACAAACATATATATATATATATATATATATATATATATTTCTCAAAGTATATAAAGATAGAATAATTTCCATACGTACCTCATCAAACCATGCTTAATACTCTTTCAAAAACACCAGCAAATTTTTCCATTTGATGGACCGTAATTCCATGAAATCAGACCATCTCATGTAAGCGGTAAAAATAGAATATGGAGCACATGAAAAAACTGTACATATATATTTAACTTGTTTTCAATGAAAAAATAATCAAACAAGGAGAAAATATATAGTATTTTTTAATCCATTGTTAAACAATATTTTTGAGAATGTGGGTCAAAATAGTATTTTCATAAATAAGAAAAAAAAACTTCGCACATAAAGCAAACTAAAATATGTTTGATGAAATTTAGATACAGCAAATATTAGTTTTAACTATGTGGATAGCTTTAAAAAATTTTCTAGAAAAAAAAACAAGAAAATCAAACGATTAAAACAGTATAGATAATAAAGAAGCTCTAAATAAGGTAATGAAAAACGGTTTATATCTCAGGTAATTTCCATTTAGTTTAGAAACAAAAAAGATTGAATGAAAACTTAGTATATCAGTGATAAAAAATATCATTTGGGAGTTTATTTAGGGACAGGAGAAAAGCAATGAAAATAAAGGTTTTATCATTATAACGCATCCTTCCACGATAATGTTAATCATATATCAATAAAATTCAGATTAAACATTTGTTAATCTCAAATCGGGAGCGCCGGTATGTTGTAAAGAATCGAAATCTTTTAGATTTACTTAAGACTTGTGTATAATTAGATGTGGAAATAGATAAGAAATTAAATCCGACATTATGAACAAAATTTGAAAAAAATAATCCAAAATTTGATAAATTGAATATGAAAGTCGACGTTGACTGTTTTGGTTATATCTTTCTACAGGACGCTAAATTCGTGAAAAATTGTCTTTACTGGGAATCCTTTTGAGATTAGGCTTCTTAATCTGAGAATTTTTTTTTATTTATTGCGGACTTTTTGTCCTTATCTTGGTAGTTTTTTTTTTGTTTCTTTTCACTAGTTTCGGCCAAATTTCACCTTTGGCCTTCTTCAGGTTATTAACCGCGACCTCGGAGAGGAATGCTGAGTCTTGTAACCGTATCTATTCCATAGTTGTTGTCTATCGCTCCACGTTTTTGACCAAGTAACCTCTTACCGGCTTGGGTAGGAATTGAAACCGCTATCTTCTGACAATACTCACCTGGAACCGTTGAGACTCAACGCCTCAGTCACCTGAAGAAGACCAGAGGTCAAATTTGGCGGAAACGTAGTAAAAAGCAACAACAACAACAAAAAAAACCCTACCATGATGAGGACAAAAATCCGCAATAAATAAAAGAAAAAAAATAATTCTCAGTTCATAAAAAATGTTTTTAAAATAGCGATGGATGTCTGTTGAATCAAACATCTATCGCTATTTTAACAACATTTTCATGAATTCTAGAGGTTTGTTGAGAGTGTATTCTGTGAGGGAGGGGTAGTAGTCCACGATATTGAAGTGGCTGCCCAGCACGTGTGCGTTTCACAAGAGGATATCAGGATAAACAAACACTGCAACAAATCACTCTTCTTCCATAACAACAAACCATGGATAAGAAAAAAAAATCAAGAACCAGCTATTTAATGTAACCATGAGTAGCTTTGACGGCACAGCAGTGTGCGAGTTTGTTGGTGCCCTGACACTCTCTCAACTATCCAATATTATTTCGTAGGAAATGGACACGACGACATGAGTTCAAATCCTGGACGAGAGTGATAGCATTTCACATACCACTAATACCCTTGGGAAAGGTATGAATCCAATTATTCTCCCTCCATCTATGGGTAAATAGTAGGACAGACTAGGTTCTTCAGCCTTGGTGAGGCAACTAGTCTAGGAGAAGGAAAACTCTGAATTCAAGCCTGTTAAACTCTGCTTAAAAATCGACCTTGCCCATGCGGAGGGGTTGGTAAATATGATTAACATTGTATCAGCAACAAATAGAAATTAATATAACCTACATATTGCAATTTAACACGGAACATATTCCAACAGACGAACACTAGTATTGAATAAAATACCTTAGTAATTATATAACAATATACCATGTCACTTAACACTATGATATTCCTACCTCACCAATCATTCGTAAGATTTAAATCCAGCATCTATTTTGTCTATTATACTTACACGTCTAATCAAAAAATCATTTTCTTTAATACAATGATGATGATAAAGTTGTCCCTTAGTTAAAATCATCATAACACACACAAAAAAGAAAATCATTCAACCGAATCTCCAACTGTCTCACGACTTCGACTAACTTCCGTTACCCATCATAATACAACCTCAATCATCTCATCACACACGTACTAACAATCACATTTACGATCACACACATCAATACACAAATATATTCAACGCACACAAAAAGCAGTTATAAACAATTCTAACTTAAACATTCTTTAGACTGTATTTTTCGATTTTTTCAAAACGTTTCTTTCTCTCCCTAATGATTGTCGAATAAAAACGGCATAAAATCAGTGGTCGCAGATAACATCCATGCTATTAAATACATATAAAAACTAATATATATTAATTTATTATATACATATACATTCATAGGGATATGCGTGTGTGTGTGTGTGTGTGTGTGTGTGTGTACAGGTACACACAAAAGCATATAAATATATATATGTGTGTGTGTGTGTTCATCAATATATATGGATATTCATATATATATACATATATACATAGTTACATATATATATATATATATATATATATATATATATATATATCCGTATATACATAGTTATATATATATATATATATATATATATATATATATTAGCCGCTAACTAAACTGATGGAGAAAAGGATATTCGGCAATTACACAAGAATGCTGCGAACAATATTAATATTGAACATATCCCAGTACAAGTACAAGTACAAAGGAGCAGCTGTACGGCCACCTACCACCTATCACGAAAACTATCCAGTTTCGACGAACTAGACATGCAGGACAATCCTAGAGAAGTAAGGACGAACTCATAAGCGATATACTCCAGTAAACTCCCTAACATGGACACGCAAAGGCAGGACGACCAGCTAGAACCTATATTCAACCGATCTGTGCAGATACAAGATATAGCTTTGAAAACCTACTAGAAGCGATGGACGATAGAAACGAATGGAGAGAAAGAGTCGAGAACGTTCGTGATGCCGGTGCGATACCATGATGATGATATATATATGTATATGCGTGTGCGTGTGTGTGCGCACGCGCACGTATATGTAATATTACGCCATGTAGACATATACTTACGCAATCGTATATATATTTATTCACATGTATATATAAATCAATAAAAATGTTTTTACTCATGCTTATATATATATATATATATATATATATATATATATATATATATATATATAATCGTCTTAAACAAAAAAAATCGATCTGGCTTTTCCTCTGTTCCTATTCACTATTTTCTCATAATTCTATAGATATAATTTTGAAGACATTAGAGTCTACACGCTTGTATAGCGACTATAAGATCCGGTGTTCCTGCACATTAAATTGGACAACGCCCTGACAGTTTTAATATACGCTCCATAAATAATGTCTTATTAAAATTAATTAGATTCTTTTTTGGATGTTTTAAATTCTGTGTGTGTGTTTTTTCTCCCTTTGAAAGCTAAAATGGAAGAAGGATTCATATTAGGTTTACTCATAGGTTTTAAATATCCGGCAAAAGAATTCCCGTTAGTTTATTCATATGCGTCTATGTTCGGATACTTCTATCTGGATATTTATTTGTGTGCCAATGCATTTTCAGGCAAACGTTTTCCAATTTCCTTTACATTTTTCAAAGTCGTTAAGATCGAATCCAGTTCAAGATTTTGATAAAATACATATTGACACAAGCTCAATGATATAAATATATACAAGAATAACAGAAAAGCAATACAAGAAAATTTAATAAGATTTTGTATTTTGCTCCTTTTTTGAGCGCTTTTGTTCAAATGACTTGTTTGCTTCTAGTGTCTCTGTTATCCATTATGGAAATATCGGGCAGCTGTTTGCCTGGAGACCGTTTCCAATATAGAGATTGGATAATGAGAAAAAATAGATGGTAACAAAATGAATAAGTTTGGGTTCAGTGAAGAAAAAAAAATAAGACAGTGGGTGGGGAATGGAGGAAAATTATTGATATTATAAAAGAAGCCAAAGATGTTTGAGTAAAATTATGCAGAAGGATAGAGCTAAAGAGTAAGTATGTATGGGATGAGTGTAAGAATATAAGACAGAAATGTGTGATAGAAATATAGTGAGAATATAATGACAAAAAGAAGAAAACGAAAGTCAAGTATATATTATATGGCATAATCTAAAAAAAAAAAATGAAATTAAATATATTAAAGAAAGAAAGAAAGAAAAAAGAAAGAAAGAACAAAGGTGAACAGGTTTATAGGAAGAGGTAAAGAATTAAAAAACTAAAGAAATAATTAAGAAATAAAAGCATATATACAGAGAAAGTAATAAACAATTATGAAGAAATAAATAAGGAAACCATGATTAAAAAGAAAGACAGAAAGAAAGAAATAATTAATGAAATAAGGAAAAAAAGGGTCATAGGAAGTGGTTAAGCATTACAAAACTAAACAAATAAGTAAGAAATAAAGATATATATATATATATATATATATATATATATATATATATATATATATATATATACAGAGAAAGTAATAAACAATAAAAGAAAGAAAGAGTTGTTGGTTGATTGGGTTTTATGGCATATCAACTTTTCTAGGTTATTTAACGCAAAATCCATTTTTTGCAAATAGTCAGCACTATTTCAAACAAATCAGTTTAGCATGAGTACACAGTGTGATTGTCAAAACACTTCTAATTCAACTAATTCAGTTTAGTATGAGTACAGATTTTATTAACACACTGTTAAATGTCAAAAAGGTTCGATATTAAAAAGTTCAATTTAGTGTAAGTGCAGTTTCAACGTCAAAAACAGTTCATTTGCAACAATCCATTTTAGCATTACCATACTTTTTAAATGTAAGTACACACAATTGTCAAAAACATTTCTATTTAAGCTATTCAGTTTAGTCAAACAGTTCTAATTCAAATAATTTAGTTTTGCGTAAGTATGTAGCTCATTCTATTTAACCCATAGATAGATCCCTATCAGGTGCAACAATTCCGGGTCAGAATGGACCTGGGAGCAATGGCAATGAAGGGGTACTCTGCATTCCCCAAAGCTCCAGCATTATTGGAACCTCGCAATCAGATTTTTTGGTGTCATATCCAGGACACTCGTTTTGGGTGTCTTACCGCTCTGCAGAGAAGCAGTCGGTGTATTCTACAGCGTCAGCCGACAGGGCAAAAAAGAAAGAAAGAATTAAAAAGAAGGAAATCTATGAAGGACAGAATAATCAACGGGAAGTGTCCGTTCAGTATTGACTCGTTTGCAGCACTACGGCATTGTCGTAAGTTCGAACTCCAGTCGCACAATTACGTTCAATTTCAGACTAATACACTTGGGAAACGAATGAACTTTCCACTTCACCATCTATAGGTTAAAATGTATCACTTTAGTGGGTCCTTGGCATTTGGATGTTTGGTATAACATTAAACCAAGAAACCAAACGCAACCAAAGAGAAATCAGCAATGGAAATGAATGATAAAATAATGAAATATTCCATAGTATGAAATATAGAAAAATAATTCAATATAAACATATTTGGAAATGGCACAAGGAATAAAAAAATAATAAACAAACGAAATAAAGCGATGGGTGAGAAAAAAGATGGAAATTAGGATGGAAGAAAAAGCGCAATGCCTAAATATCTATGAAGGGATTGCACTTAATATAACATATTAAAAGAATAGAAAAACTCAATGTTTTAAGAAGACTGACTGAAAAAAAAATCAGACCATTTACATTAAAATCATTATATTTAGACATATAAAAGAAGACAAAATTTAGTTTATCCATTATCTTTTTTTACTGAAGAAGCCTATCTCTCCCAAAACACCCGGGGGAGAACCTTCGACTGCTCAAGTCAATTCAACGGTGCCAGTTAAGATAACCAGCGAAAGACCTGCTTTTGGTGTTGATATTAGCTCTAAGCAATTACATATGGTTTCTCAGACCTGCTTCAGATTCATACATTTGATCACATAATTGAAAAGAATTACGTGTACGTTGGTGAAAAAGGAACAGCGTAAAATCAGCTTCTGGTTGTTTGCTGTCATGTGAACTTGCGAGCCCGGTCTCGGGCAAATAGACCTCAGTGTAAATTATAAAATGTGTTACAGGCTGAAAAATGACCGAAACATGGGGTCAAGTCCTCTTTCCAAAGTGGTCTTTTTTAAGACGAAATATTTAATTCATTGTAGTCACACACGCAGACACACTCACACACACACACGCACACACACACACACTCTCTCTCTCTCTCTCTATATATATATATATATATATATCTGTGTGTGTTTGGGATATCTATTTAGTGGCATGTCAACTTCTGAGAGTTATTTAATGCCGAAGGGGCTATTATGGAAGAACAGTAGTGCTACTATTAAACTCATTGCACGGAGGATAAGGTGGCCCATAACTTTTCCGAAAGTAATTGTCCGTAATTTTAGGTAATAGCGTGAGTGGCGTTCGCTTACTACGATGTTAGCGTCTAAGACGTTAGCCACAACGCCATATGGACTCTTTTCTCTCTCTTTATATATATATATATATATATATATATATATATATATATATATATATATATACGTAAGGCAGGATAGCGTTGACAAACGTTATGTCACCAGAATCCTAACTTCGATATATAATAAGAACTTAAAATTTTTCGATGTTTGCTCTTATTGTTGCATATTGACCCTTAACGGAGCAATCAATCGGAATCACACGTGTATAATCGGAAGATGTAGGCGTTATGCTGCTTGTCAGTTGGAGTCAGTTGGGGCCTGAGAGAGAAAGAGAGAGAGCGAGAGAGAGAGAGAGAGAGAAAGAGAGAGAGAGAGAGAGAGAGAGAGAGCGTAACTGAGTAACTGAGAGTGCCCCGCTGAGGCCTGTGTCACACATCGCGCCTCCAGTTGAGCAACCTCGGCTGAGAAGTAGAAGTGCCAATTGGGGTCTTGAAGATAACACTGCGTGCTATGACCAAGAGAAGTTATGGGTCAATATAGCAACCAATCTTATCTCTGTCCCTTCTTCTTTCTCACACACCACAGAAGCTTTAACGCCTTTCGAAAGAATAAAAAAAACAATATATTTCTATAAAGAAGTCTTCTCCTTCACCTCCCATCATTATGCTATACAACATTATGCCTTACTGTTGCTCTCACGACAAATATAAACAGGAGGATTTTCAGAGCAGAATTCTCCAGCCCTGCGACTACCGAATAATTAAAAAAGATAGTCATGGACAATAATGCAAACTTTTGATTTATACACATGAACGAAAAAAAAAAGATATTTAGTTTATTAATCCAAATTCAGATATTTTTTTATCACTAAAATCATGCAGGCTTGACAACATAGTGTATTCCGCTCAGAGGGATTAGACTCCTCTAAATAAATTGAATTTTTCTTATCATGAGTCTAAACTGTATCTGATGGTGAGGCTCTATTTCTCGAGCTCCTCAGTGGGTGAAGTACTTCTTCATTGCTTGATCAGCAATGACCCAAGATCGTTGTATATTAGGGTTAAGTCTATGGGTGAAATAAATCTGTTTTAACATTAACTTGGTTGGTTGTAGTTATATACAACATAAACCCTGGTGGATTATTCAATCCCAGATTCAATAATATATATATATATATATATATATATATATATATATATATATATATATATATATATATATATATACTAGCTTAGTGAACGAATTATTTGTCGGTAACTTTAAAGCTCGAGGTGTTAACCTCATTTGTTTGCCCATAGTTAAATTTGTTAGTGGAATACTATTTAACGTGATTATTTTTATTCATGAAATATTCCAATATAACATTAAAAAATTACACAGGTATTTGGCTTCAATTAACTTATAAAAATATCTTTAAACAATTCAATAGTTCTATGTAACCTATAAATGGGCCCCCTAATAGGTAGTAACACTCCGGGCAGCGTGTGCTTGGGAGTAAATACTATACAGTGGATTCCACATTCCCTATATTTTCCAGACTGGAGACTTAATATCTGATGCAGTTTAGTTTCATACACAGGAGGATTTGAAAATGATCAGGATTTGATAGGAATACTTGAAACCAAATTACTGAATTTAAAGAATGTTTATACGGAATAGTTATTTAGTAAACAAATATAGTTGGGTTTGGTTTTATCGCATATCAACCACTATAGGTTATTTAATGCCAAATCCTTTTTATATGTGTATATTAATAATATGTGATTTGTAAACACATTCTGTTGATAATGTTTTTTTTAACCAGGCTGGTCTCTTTTTGCTCACGGTTAATTGATTTTAAGTATTGCTATGTATCACTTAGAAGTGAAATATACATTATTCATTTGTTTACATAGATAAATGGTCAAACAATTCTATTTCTAACAATTCAATTTAACAAAATTCATTTTGTTGCACAGAATTTTAATAGTCAAGCAGTTCTGTTTCTAACGATTCATTTTAGCATAAGTCATTTGTTTGTATACAGTTTAAATGTCAAACAGTTCTAGTTCACTTATAGATTGGACCCTATTAGGTGCTATGACTGCATATCAGAGTGGACCTAGAGGCGCAAGTCCTGCATTACTGGAGATATGCGATTAGATCTTTTTATTTCATATCCAGGACACTTGTTGAGGTGGGTCTTACCTCTCTGCAGATATAATGTCGGTGTATTCTACAGCCCCGGCCGATTGGCCAGGAAATAATTAGGGGTAAATACTTGAAACTACATAACTGCATTTAAAGAGTGTGTATTCAGTATAGTTTTCTTTTAGTAAACAGTTATAACTCCAGGTTAGTATTTTTGTAAAAAAATAATAATTATCATTATTTGCTTGATTGCCAAGTTGGCTAGGGCTCTACAATACACCGACTGATTCTCAGCAGGGGGTTAAGAACCTCCGAACAATCTGAGGGTTATGTTCCAGAAATGCTGGAACTTTGGGGACTGCGGCGTATCCCTTCACTGCCCTAGCTCCCAGGTCCACTCTTGCCCAGATTGGTAGCACCTGGTAGGTTCTTATCTAGAAGTCAAATAGAATGAAAATGTTTATTTACGCTAAAGTGAATTCCTTGAAATAGACCTGTTTTGGCATTTAAACTGCATACTTTTGCGAAACTGATTCGCTTCGATCGTGTCCCCGTGCTGTAATCGTTAAAGCACTGGACTGTGGAATCGTAGTACGAAAGTTCGAACTCTATTCGCGCTATTACGTTCACTTTCGAAAAAATACCCTTAGAAAAGGTATGAATCTTCTGATCTAATCGAAAAGGAACAAACTAACGAAACTCAATTGCTTGAAATAGAACTGTTTGGAATTCAAATTTCATACTTATGCTAAACTGATTAGTTTGAAATGGCATTTTTTGTATGTTTAACCGAATTGCTTAAAATTGAACTGTTTTTTTTTTTTTTAATTGAAACTGTTCTTACGCTAAACTGAATTGTTTGAAATAGAACTGTTTTGATATTTAACTGTCTGTAAACAGAAACTATACTTATTCTCAACTGGATTTTTTTTTAATTAGAACAGTTTAATTAAACTAAATAGCTTGAAATAGGAATATTTTTTCACAATTAGATTGTGCACTTATCAAAAACTGAGTTGTTTGAAATAGCACTGTTTATTTGAATAAAAATGGATTTATTGGTGTAAAAAGGGCATGTCAATGTTATTGACATGCCATAACAAAAGCAAGCAAACAAACAAACAAACAAAATTATTTGCTTGAAACTATTAAACAGTGGGCAAATATATAATTATGATTTGATATAAATACTTATTTGAAACCATAAACTTCCGCATAAATTATGAATATTTGATAGAAATACTTGAAACCACACGACGAACTTCAAATTATTCATTTGATGGAAATACTTGATTTCAGAAAAATAGAAAAATTGTAAGTATAAACTCACAATGTGAGCTTTTCTCTAATCTCTACGGATAAAATAACAGCAGACTTGTCGATAAACCGTTAAAATTAATCAATCTATAAAATATTTAAAAAAAAAACTGCGATATTTTCTGCAAAATAAGAAATAATCTTCGTGAGAATTTTCATAATAGATGAATGGTAAAAAAATTAACAAAAACATGTTTGAAAATATCTTTGAGAACTACTGATTCATTATTATTTTAAGAAGCGGTAAATAAAATGGATTCAAAAATGAAACCAAGTTAGAAATAGGCGGACAACTACTTTACTTGGGATATCATAATTGATATTTACTTACATTTTATATCGAACGTATGCTGCTGATGGAAGGAAAGGACTGAAGAATTACGATAAAAATAAGACAACGATATTATTTGTCGACATCTCCAAGGCTTTTGACTCCATATACAGAGGAAATATAGAGCAAATACAACTCGTCTACGGCCTACCCAAAGAAACCGTCGCAACCATAATGATCATATATAAAAACACGAAAGTGTCTCCATCCGCTCCCCGGATAAAAACACAGACTACTTCGACATTGGAGCAAGTGTGCTGCAAGAAGACACATTAACCCCATGCCTGTTTATCATCTGCCAAGATTGTGGGCTTAGAACCTCCATTAATAAAATGAAAGATATAGGTTTCAAATTGGCAAAGGAAAAAAGCAGAATATGCACTGCATAAAATATTACGGACGCAAACTACGCCGATGACAGAACTCCTGGCAAATACACCCGCCCATGCTGAATCCTAGCAATATAGTCTGAAACGAGGAGCTATTGGCATAAGCCTCCAACACAGACGAGACGGAATACATGCGCTTTTATAAAAAAAGCGAAATCTCCACAATAAAGGGTGGTCCTTTGAAACTTGTGGACCTTGGTAGAAGTGTCTCATCAACCGAGAATGACATTAACGCGTGACTAACAAATGCTTGGACAGCTATCGATAGGCTTTCAGTCATATGGAATTCAGACCTGACCTACAAAATAAAAGACAGTATTTTCCAAGTAGCAGTTGTGTTGATACTGCTATATGGATGCATTAATTAGACGCCAACTAAACAGATGGAGAAAAAAGCTTGACGACAATTGCACAAGATTGCTGCGAGCAATAATGAACAAGCCCTAGAGGCAGCACCTAACAAAGCAGCAGGTACACGGCTGCCTACCACTCATTACGAAAACTATCCCGGTTAGACGAACCAAACATGCAGGACACTGCTGGGGAAGTAAGAACGAACTCATAGGCAACATATTGTTATGGAACCCATTCTAATGGACGAGCAAAGGTAGAATGTCCAGCGTGAACCTATTTGGAACAGCTATGTGCCGATGAAGGATATAACCTGGAAGACCTACCCTAAGATAGAGACGGGTGGGGGAGAGGGTCAGGGATATCTGTGCTGGCAGCGAGACATGATGATGGTGATATATTTATAGAGAGAGAGATAGGGAAATATATGAACCGAGAGATCGACGGATAGACAGATAAATATATATTTTCAAATATTTATGGTTATATATATATATATATATATATATATATATATATATATATATATATATATATATATATATATATATATCCATCAGTTTGAATATATAGAGATATATGTATAGATATATGTGCATCAAATGTATATATATATATATATATATATATATATATATATATATATATGGATAAATATTTATGTATAAACGTGAACTCACACACATGCATACACACATATATATACAATGTAATATTTATATATTCAATCGATTAATGGATACACACGTATGCAATCACATACACGTATACATGTACACATGCATAGAAACACAGACAGAGACACACATATATATATATATATACATATATATATATATTATTCTCACGTATTTGCATACATGTCTATATATATATATATATATATGAAATATATATATATATATATATATATATATATATATATATATATATATACGCTAAAAATAAATATATATTTAATACAAAACATCACCTAACACAGGTACCAACATGTTAAATAATTTTAATAACTTAAAATTACTTATTCTCTAGTATGCTTTTTTCACATCTAACATTATAAACAAAACGCTGAAATCCTTCCAAACGAACACTAAAAAAAAAAAAAAAAAAGAAACCATACAAATTACTAAAAGAATAAATACCTAATAGTTAACACAACACTACCCCCGATAACGACTAAAAATATGACCGAAAATGCTTTGGCAGAAGATATAGGACTGTTCCTTTACGATCTTGATCCCGACACTGGAAAAAGAACAAGAAGTCTTGAAAAATTAAAGTCAAAAATCATAAGCAAACAGTGTTCCATCCACTTCAACAAAATTTGCTTGAATATATATATATATATATATATATATATATATATATATATATATATATATATATATATAGTTTGGGGAGTATACATTTTGCCTGGTAAAGAATATTATGAAGATAAAAAAAAACACCATGTTTTAAATGGGTGGCGGAAAAATTGTTTTTTCATTATTGTCCAATTTTTACTAACGTCTGATTGCATTTATACATTTATTTCATTGGAAGAACAAATTATTTTTTTTACTGTATATGTATACAGATATATTGCTATAAAATGTTGTTAAAATAGATTGAATGTACATTAAGCTAAGCCAATAGGTAATACGAATATTCTATCCTTGCTTCATTTCTTGCCCAGTGTTTGAAATAGATATCTCTGCTCATACAACTAACTACTTATTTATCTGAATCTTTTCACATCAATCAGACTGTGTAGTTCTATCAGACTCAGATTATATCTATCTTGGTCAGTTCGTATCTATTCATCTATTTGAATCTGTTCGTATCTATCTGTTTATATATCAAAATTTGTTCATACTGATCTTTCAGTCTTATTGTATTCATATCTATCAATTTATCAATTGATCTTAATATCTAAATATGTATCTATCGAAGTCTGTTCATATCTATCGATCAGAATCTATCTATCTATCTATCTATCTATCTATCTAACTGAATCTTTTTATATCTATCTTAATCTGTGCCTCTATCTATCCGCTAATTTCCCGTTATCGTCAACAGTTCATCGGATTAAATACGCGCACCTACTTTCAGGAGTGAGATATATTTGGAAAAAGGGTAAAAGATAACGTGGATTGTATAAGACTTCACAGAACTTATCTCCTTCTATTCGTTGTTTTGTTTTCTTTGCAAATCATTATTTAAATGATTGTTACTTACGTGAGGTTCACATTGCTACAGCTGACAACGTTGTATGTCTATTGGTTTATATAAGAAAGACCGTTATGACTAAGTAGATGAGAGTTTTTTCAAAAATAAATATTTATTTCATTATGACAAAAATACACAGGCGGCGTGTGTGCAAAATGAGGGCCTAAGATGATATTTAATCTAGCGTAGTAGACTACTTTTAAAAATTTGGACTTACAATTTGAAACTTTGCTCAGACACTCTCAACCGGAGTCGGAGAAAAAATCGATTTCTTCACAGTCACTAAACATCTAACACCCCCCCCATATATATATATATATATATATATATATATATATATATATATATATATATATATTACTTCCTACCATTGTAACTTGGTGTTAAATTACTCCTCACAAAATGTATTGAGAAAATGTGATATTTACTATAAACATCTGAGCTCATATTCATATCAGGGCGTATGTGTGCGGGTTAAGTAGGCATGTGTATGTATGAATTTGTGCATGCGTGCACGTGTTTTAAAGAGATATGGAAGAAGAGAGAGGATGAGGTAATGTGTGTGTGTAGTCGGCAATACAATTCAGATTAATCGAATGATTTCAAATTGCTGACAGATCTGATAGCAATAATGGAAAAGAAAGGCATGAACACATCTTACCTCCAGATATCAATAAAACAGTGAAGTTGAGACGATTCCAAATATATGTTAGGAGAATTGATCTTGGAAAAAAAAACCTTATCGAAACCTGATGACAACACCTTATGCCTTATTATGGCCGTGTCACCGGATAACTCATCATCTCTTAGAAAACATAAGGAAAACAAAGAAAAATCTATTAAAGTATATATATATATATATATATATATATATATATATATATATATATGTTAATGATGAAAATTTAACACTAAAAGTATTCTTCCGCTGTCATAAAAGTGTTGAATAAAGCCCCATAAGAATTCGAAACGTAAAGCTCGCAGTCATGGGGTGGCATCCTACTTTACTATTATTTTAATTTTATGTATTTAGACCCAGCTTTCGCAAGAGTAGGATTAAAGAAGAGGTCGATTATTTGAAAAGACGTCAACGAGTTTGGATTCCGAGATTGGCTACGCATACATAGGTTGCGAGACCAAGATTTCAGAGAAGCAACTTTTGATACATTTTTAAAATTGCCAAGAGAAAATAGTTGAAAGATTTTATTTCTCAAGTGAATCAGTTCTTTTTGAAATTCAAACATCCGTGTTTCAAATCCCGTCACCGTGTACATTATGCATGACAATAACAGCTACATTCTGGGTAATATGTATATATATCTATATATATATATATATATATATATATATATATATGTAAAAGCAATATTAGATCATATATTTTAGCATATGAATATATATACTCACATGCATTATATATATATATATATATATATATATATATATATATATATTAGTAAAACGTAAAGTTGGTGACCGTAGTTGAGGGCCCTCTTGAGGCTCCCTTTATCATAGCTAATCCACAGGGGTGTAGGGGAGAGCGCAATTCTTTCCCTGAATAGCTCACTTTACCCTTTGATATGTAGCTTCTTATTCTGAGTTTTAAGCGAGGGTGTATTAAGTACCATTTTTTAGTCTTTGGTATGACTCAGCCGTGGATTAAACCCAAGTTCCTTACTAGGCCAATGGACCGGTATATGTTGAAAATATAAACGGAAAAAAATACAAAGTATGATGTGTATGAAAATTTAGTTGCTTTTCCGACACGTTTTCTGACTAAAATGTATCCAAAACACGTCTCGACAAAGTGAATAAATTTCATCGACTCAAAAATACGCATCATTCTTCCGTTTATCTTTTCACAATATTTGTCAAATTTATTTCCTTTTTTCTCTCACTTTTATTTTGTCCTCTGAAAAGAAAACAAACATATATAACTTTAATACCACCACAAATGGATAATTCTAAACAAATACGACAATGCAAGAAATTATTCATCTCAGTATACTAATCAAAAACAGAACATACTCTTTAATACACAGTCTTCATGAAAAGATCATTTCAAAAAGTATACCCAAATTTCACAGAATTCTGTCCATATTTTCTTGGATTATAATATATCTTTTCTGGAATCCTTTAAAAAGAAAAAAAAGCTTAAATTTTCAGAAATATTCATTCTTATGAAGTCTAAAATACTGGGATGAGATCTCCGCTTAAACAAACACAGGTTCTAAAATGTGGCCGAAAAACTAAGAAAGGATATGTCATACATACACAACAACCGCATTTGAAATCTAAAAAGAAAACTACAATTCTTAAGAAGAAATAGCAAATGGAAAAACATTGGACGAACCGATCTCATTCTCAATATTTCAAACTCACCTTTCAACACTTATGAAACTGAAGCCTTCTAAATTAGACTAAAATTCAAAACTGGATTACATATAAAAACACGAATTACTTAGTATTGTAAACAGAAACTGTAGACATACAAATTCAGACTTTGACAGAGGTTTCATACAAGGTTAAAGTGCATCCACCACCAGCTACCACACATCTAAATACACGTTACCAATAAGATACATTTCAGCCAAAAATAATAACATCACTATAACATTCTAGATTTTTATAATACAAACCTTTTTAAATATATTCTACCCAGTGATATCATTTACTTCAGATACTTTGATGATGTTTTAATCATTCACCTAAGAAATACAACATACACTCCATTATTAATAGAATCAAGCTCATTGAAACAACAATAAATTCCACATATTAAAATAAAAATAAGAAATATTCGTTACTTTTTCAGACTTCCTATTGATAAACAATTGCATTAAGTTAAAATTCAAAGTCTACCACAAAGCTAACAGCAAAAATATTTGTATACATTTTTATTCGAACCATAGAGATAAACTAAAAGGTGGTATTTTCCCTCCTAGTTTCCTGAATGATGAACTTGGACACATCAAAAACAATTTCTCTCAAGTACAATATCCCAAATCTTTGGGGGTGTCCTTGTGGTGTAATAGTTAAAGCGATGGACTGCGGAATTGTAGTACGTGAGTTCGTACTCCAGTCGCGTTATTACGTTCACTTTCGGGCAAATACCCTTGGGAAAAGTATGAAGCCCCTTATCCTCCCAGCTATGAGTTAAATAGTACCACTACTGTTCTTCTTAGAGAAAAGCGTTGCCATTTAATAACCTAAAAAGGTTGATATGCCATTAAAGCAAGAAAAAAAAAACACCCTAAATCTTTCATTCATTGTGCGAAAACCATCGTAATCTATTAACATACTTTCTTAAATAGAAATAACAAACCAAGTCAAATATTAACCCAATAAAAAGAGATAATATTAACTCAAAATCATACAAATTCTCTCTTGAAAAAAAAAGGCAAAAAAAACCCAAAACAAACCTAAATCATTTAGGCAAAAATCCGTTTCTCGTGCATTATAAATAATTCTTAGACTATAACTCATAAAAAAATTCTTCCTGCGACGCTGGTATAAATAAAATTTGTTTTCGGAAATGTAACAAATTATACTTAAGGGAGAATATACGAACATAAAAAAAAAGAATTTGAATCCGGACACGGATCAAATTATATGGTTTCACTTGATATTTCAATCAATCATACACTTGATTTTTAAAACTCAACCAGATAATTGCTGTCCTTCGCGATATGGGCAAATGTAGAAAAATCAAAGCCGATTCAATATTTTCTTTTGACGCAATTTTTACAAAGACCAGAGTTTTATCTAATATCACCGTTTTTTCTTATAGAAAAATTGATGCCAAGATATTTTAACACCCATTGATAATACAAGAATGTTTTCTGGATTTTTAAAGTTGTGATGCGTTAAAAAATTCTCAAACCAAGAAACGATGTATTTTTTGAAAAAAGAACCCATTTTATGAAGTCATCAAATTCAAATATATTTTCTTCTGTATTAGTCTTTTTTTTTTCTTAAATCCCAAGCACTTGCCCGGAAAACGACTTTTCAGCTTGCATGGCTTACATAATTTCTATCTTATTATTTTAGACTTATTTTCATATTTAAGAGGATTTTAAAAAGAATACCTTCATTGAAGGCAAACCTTTAGTCGAAACACGTGTCGGTAAAGTAAATAAATTTTAGTCAGCACAAAATATGTATCTTTCGTTCTTTTTTCTTTTCAAGATATAGTTATGTCTCATTCATTTCATTTTTTCACTTACGCACACACACACACACACACACACATATATATATTCATATATACATATATATATGTGTATGTGTGTTTGTGTGCGTGTATATACATATATGAATACATATATATGAAATATATACATATGAATACTTATATATATAGGCATGAATTTTATATGAGCACATGTAAATATGTAGTCATATATAAGCATGTACATGTTTGTATATTATATATATATATATATATATATATATATATATGTATGAAAAATATATAAGTATATCTATATTTATAAGCATGTACGTATATATATATATATATATATACAAGCTAATATATATATATATATGTGTGTGTGTGTGTGTGTGTGTAAAATCATATATATATATATATATATATATGTGTGTGTGTGTGTGTGCACATAGTTTATATATATATATATATAGTCATCCACAGACAGACTGCTCCCTTGTGTCACAACTCTTCAGTGTGGCTAGACACGGAGGACACTTAAAGCTGGGATCGAAACGCGCCCGACTTTACGTTAGACCTAGTCTCATACTGCTCAGCCAGCAAGTGAACCACGTCTGCTCGGGAATTATAAGGCCTTAAGTGTAGCTTTTGTTTGTTTACATTTTTCCTGACCGAATACTTGAGAGATCAATTCATTTGAAGAGATTTGCATTATGCAAGTGGCAGCCTTTAATTCCTCCGCCTGAGTGCTCAATCCCCGCGCTGAATTCAGAAACAAATTCGCCTCGAAGAATTACACAGCATTAATAATGAATAAAGGATTGGAATTTCTTAAGGAAATATCATTAAAGAACTACAAATTCCAAAAACACAAAGCCACGAAGACGCCAGTGAATATACCTCAACATCAATTAAAAACTACCCAGAAGTATACATAGAAATGACAATGAATATTGAACCACCCAGAAACAAAAAAATTAAAAAACATACAATACACGAAAAAAAAAAAAAAATTAAAAGCAAACAACAACCGAAAAAAATAAAAACACACACTAACATCATCACACTTTGGTGAACACCAAATGCATAGAGTATCAAAATGTAAAAATAAATGCTGTCGAGTATTTAATAAAATCATAGAAGGAAAATCATGAATCATCGAAAACCCTAAAACAACATCTATCTTAAATAGAAATGTAAGCATTAATTAAAAAAGATTGTCAACAGAATCGAATATTCAAAATGTAAAAAGGTATTTTTATTCATTGGTAATACTCAAGCCCTGGAAAACAGGGTCACTTCACATAAAAGCAATATCAAATTACGAAAAAACCCTTGAAAACTTCATGTCTCAATAGTCTTTTATGAATGCAACAATGGAGAATTAAATAAAATCAAAATACCCGACAAATATTCATTACACCAAATAAAAGAAAATCTTTACAAGTTTTAACTGATATTAAACATGTATAAGTTCCCACACATACACACGTGCAAACTGCATTGAACATGAGGTATACGCATACTCACACACACACACACACACATGCGTGTGAGCATATAGACATAGAGAAAATATCTTTAAAAATATATTTATCTGTGCAGTCAAATGCGTTCTCCCGCATATTTTACTCAACCTATGCCACTTAAGAAGCCCATATGTAAATATAGGTTTGTTTTGTTATGCTATCATAAATACACAAAGTACAAAGAGACTCCGTTGGTTCAATACGAAAACTTTATTATCATTACTATTGTTCTACTAGTCAGGCACGAAACGAGAGAGGAAGACAGAATAGGAGCTCTACTCTTGCTACAGAAAGATGCTATGAGATTCAATATGTTGAACGAACAAAAACACTCACATTCGATTCCTTTACCCCGGTAATCCCTTCGCTCCAGTGGGCTCCGAACTCAACCAACCATCTCTGTCTCTGAACTCTGAACTCAACTGCTAAACTGACTTAAATTCCCAAGATTTCATGCTTATATAATATAGCTTAATTATTCTATCCACTAATGCTATAAGAGAACGTGTCTTAAAATTTTCTTTAATTCAAATTAATCTTATCCAGAATCAAGCAACAGAATTTTTACTTTTTGATATCCAGCCTTCCACCCTGATTTCAAAACAGAATTTAAGTTATGACACGCCAACTATCGTCCCATATCTTGCGAGACGTGCGACAAGTTCACCATATGTCCATAGCATGCGACCTACACTTTATTTCTAAATTTTAGCTAACTTACATTCCATCACTACAAATAGAATAAGCAATCAATATAATTACCTAATATGGTTAATTATCTTTAATTATAATACATGTATGCATTCATGGCAAAGTTGGGTTTGCGTTGGGTTTCGCCGATGTAATGTTTGTTACAGTTTTTGCATTGAATAAAATATATGCCTGCATGAGAAGTGGTTGCATTGTTAAATCGTTTCGAGAAGTTAGTGAGGTTTTTAATGGTTTGTGATCTGGTTTGAATGATCGGTATTCCTAGTTTGGATAAATTATCGTACAGAGGTTTGTTATCGGTGTTCATGGGTTGAGAGATATATCTTTGGGTAATAGGAATGGTAGGAGTGTTTTTTTAAGTTGATTTGATGATTGTATATTGATAACGTTTTTCTAGCGTTTTATATGAAAAAGATTAGAAAAGATTTTGAAGGGAATGTTCGATTTACTTGAATTTTTCAACTAGGTGTTATGGGCTACATCTTCTATGTGCTCTTTGATAAAAGCCGATTATGAGGCCTGTATTGATTTGGTTGTTGTGGTGGGAGTAAAAAATGTATATAATCGTTTTTGATTGTGGGTTTGCGTTAGACATTAAAAGTTAAAACATTTTTGGATTTAATTATTAAGATGTCTAGGAAGGTACGATGCTATTTGATATTTTTTTTCATATGTAAAGATGATGGAGGGTTCAGCATTGCTTAATTTATCTGTATTCTTTACCATTTTTATATTTTAGGATTGGAAAATAAGTATATCGTCAATATAACAAAAAATATGTTGTGTTAATAGGTTGGCTATATCTAAAATGGCTGGATTCTATAAAAGTCAAAAGTTAACAGGCTAATAAGCCGCCAAAGGGGTTTCCTATACGAGGGCTAGATTTCTGTTTCTAGAATTTACTACTAAATTAGAAATGAGTCATGTTAGTTATTTGTTTGCAGATGTCGATTTAATTGTTTATAGAGAAAGATGTGTTGAACAATTTTTCTGAGTAGCAAGAAAGTTGAGTTATTTTTTATGGGTATATTTGTGTATAAGGAAGTTGTATCTAAGTTGTTCATAGTTTTGTTTTGTATAACAATGCCCGAAATATTGCTAAGTGTCTGATTTATACACTTTTCCACTTATTCTTTATCATCTTGTCGGATTCACCAAAACCAAGCATTTAATCATATACATATTTTCATGTATGTGTAGATATACACACACACACGCACACACACACGTGTGCACACACAAGCAAACATATATATATATATATATTTATATATATATATATATATATATATATGTTCACACACACACACACACACACACACACATATATATATATATATATATATACTTATGTACTCATGTTTCCATGTATGTTAATATAGGTTTAGGTTGATAGATAGATAGATAGATATGTCTTTACACACGCACACACACATATATAAATATATATATGTGTGTGTGTGTGCGTGTGTGTGTGTGTGTGTGTGTGTGTATCTTTTCTCTCTCTACATATCTGTATATTTCGAGAGAGAGAGGGATTGATACATGTAGATATATGTGTTCATATACTAAAATACACATATATGCATATATAGATATATGTGTGTGTGTTCATATATACATATATATTTTTATGTGTATATAATGATATGTGTATGCTATATACATATATATATATATATATATATATATATATATATATATATGTGTGTGTGTGTGTGTGTGTGTGTGTGTGTGTGTGTGTGTGAGTGAGTGAGTGAGTGAGTGAGTGTGTGTGTGTGTGTGTGTTTTGTCTTTTCTATGTATGTTTGACATTCTGTTCGAATTCTTTTACACCTACGCAGCTGTCTTATTCGAGTAAAGTACATTTATCATTAGATATAAAGATAACCAGGTAGACATACATAGAATCAAACAAAGATGTTGTTAAGTAATATTTATAGGTGACGCTGATGCAGCAATTTACTCCGACCGGACAAAGTAAACCAATATTAGACATTCGCACTCCAGTCGCACTTATTCCTTCTACCCCAATTACCTGTTCTATCATAGAAGATGTCTTTGAGTAGAGAGACGTCTACAGTGGGTAGACCGTCTTATTAGGTACGAATTCATTTCTAGGACCATTCCCCGGAACTAACCATGTATTATCCAGACGTGTTCGCTGCAACGTTAGACAAGATTCAATTGGCAGTGTTATTTCTGGAAATATTAAAATAAGAGGTACCCACTTCTAACTAATTTAGAGGTAATACCAGGGCGCATGCCCTCAGCTTCATGCTCTAATATTCTCAAACTGAACTGTTGTTAAAATGTTACTCCGCCTGAGAAGATTTATACGTGATGTGAAATTTTCTACCAACTTTGCATTATCTCAGCTTATTCTCCCTAAGGCCTGACTTAAATCCTCTGGACTCTTTTAAGACCAAGTTCAAATATAAAATGCTATACTTACAAACCAGTGCAAAATTTCGAAGGAAGATCAGTTTTCTAGATTTTTTGTTATGAATTTAATTGGTTATCTTTATATTTGTTTGACTAATTGTTTTAAATGCAATGACAAACTTTAGGGGTGATTCGTGGCCCTTCCATTTGATAATCAAGTTTATTATACGAATATGTCTACATTAATGGGGTATTTCCAAAAATTATTTTATTCGAGAACTCAGCACTACGAACTCTGGTCGCATGAATGTAGAATTTACGTCAATCAAATAATAATTAAGCCTACATACAAGAATGGCTCAAGCGTTTTAAAGGTATCGATTTATCTTTGGAAATAATCGAGATAAAATAATTAGCATTATTTGTCATTTGTGATCATTCAAACTTGAGGGAGGACTAGTATACTTGTACGCAAAATAAAAAAACAAAAACTTCAAAATAAAAGAAGAAAAAGAAAAAATAATAATCAAAAGAAACTAAATTGTGTTCATTACATCTGAGTAAACAATGATAATGGTTTATATATAAATAGATATATCTTGTCATCCCCACACAGACTGTTTCGATGAATCAAAATCTTCAGTATCGCTAGACACGCGAAACGCTGCAAACCGGGTTCGAAACACACCTAACTTTACATCAGGCCGATGATATAACCTTAACCCAGTATGCAAATTATCATCTTCTCCGGAATTTTACGCATAAGTATTTACTTTCTTTTGGTTACATTTTACGCTATCGTCTTCCGAAGAGCTCAATTCTTTGAAGATCTTTGCATTACGTGAGTGGCAACCGTCAATTCCTTCGCCAAAGTGTTCAACCTCTCTGAGGCGAGCCTATATAGATATATATATTTGTGTGTGTGTGTGTGTGTGTGTGTGTGTGTGTGTGTGTGTGTGTGTGTGTGATGTACAAGTTTTCACTGTTCTGTAATTGTTATTTTCTCACCTTAAAGATTTCTAAAGTTTGGTTCAAACTTGTACAAGAGGTGTAATTTTAATCCCCCTGGCCACTTTCCACTACCATTCATCATATTCAAGACATTTTTCCTCTTTAAAATCCAAGAGAACATTGGTTGTAATATGGAGAAGCCCTCGTAACACAATGGCTAACCTTCTGGACGGCAGCCTCGAAATAACTGACTTTGCACACTTGTTGCGCAACGAGGTTCACTTTCAGACTAATGCTCTTGTGAAAGTTATGAAACACCTCCTCCTGCAGCTTAGTGTTAAATGGTATTACTACTGACGTCTCATAAGGATGGCTTCGGAATTGAAAAACCCTCGAATATTGATATGCCATTAAACAAAGAAACCAATATATATATATATATATATATACATATATATAATTGTGTGTGTGTGTGTGTGTGTGTGTGTGTGTGTGTGTGTGTGTGTGTGTGTGTGTGTGTGTGTGTGTGTGTGTGTGTGAAGGGGACTAAGATAGAGACAGATACAAAAAATAGAGTTTTATATCAATGTGTTCGTGTGTGTCTAAGTGTTGATGCGTGTGTTAAGAAAATGGTGGATTCAATTTTTCAGTAAATAAAAGTCTATATTACGGTAAATATATTCAGAGAAAAATACTTGAAGTAATTCATATTCTTTTGCTGTACAATGTGTATCTATCATTATATAAAAGACTCGCTACATTTTTGTTTTCGTTTGTTTGCTCATCAAATATAATTCAAATAAAACAACAACTTAAAAACAATGAAAATAAATTCTTGTAACTAATTACATGGGAACTAATGTGCTTGGGCTTCCGTTGTAAAGACGCTAATGACAAAACGACTGCGATTATCCCAGAAAATCGCTGGACATTTATGCAATTATGTCTTTTTAGAAAGGCACATTGATCTAGCGGTGTATGTTACGTTCATCATCCTCTTTTTAACAATTAAAATATTTTGTCTTTTTTTTTTTATTTCACGAATCATATTTTCAGCTTTTATTGATTTTATTTATATTGGCTACAAAGAATCCCAAGATTGATATAAAAACGACGCAACCTGTTTGTTTCTTGATATTCATAGTTCTTCAATGTAGAGTTTTGATGAACAATATCCGATATCTTCCAGTTTTTCAACAACTCCATTATCTTTTGTTTTTTTTGTTTTTTTAAATTTTATCTAAGTTCTTAAATTATTATTTTTTGTTCATAGCATCCGTATGTCTGTGTAAACAATAGGTTTGGACTTAGAATACAGTACAAGCCTGGTCATGCTTTGATATACAAATAAGATAAGCACTCGCTCATGTACATTTATCAACTTCTTTACAACACCGATTTAGGGCAAGTGAAAATCTTACCAAATATATTTCTGCGAACAACATCGTCCAAGATTTGAACTTGGCTCGCCTATATGCATTTTCTCCGACAGGAACCATTAATCCATCCACGATTTGTAACTTTATTAGATATCTATTTTACTATGCTGAAATCTATGTGTTTTTCTGAAGATGTTCGCTGCATGGAAAGCTTCCGAGACATGACTTCTTCATAGATTTTGATGAGATGGGTTGATTTTGTTTCTTTGTTTAATAGCATATCGACGTTCATGCCTCATTTAATTCTAAATTTACCCTTGAAGAACATCGATGGTGGTTTTATAGCTTTTCCAAGGGTATTATTTCCAAAGTGACCGAAATAGTGTGGCCAGAATCATTTTCTATTATACAAAGAAACCAAACCGACACTATGGGGACATTTTTTCTGGAGTTAGAAATACACAGACACACAGACACAGACACACACACACACACACACACATACATATGTATATATATATATATATATATATATATATATATATATATATATATTCATGATCTTCACAAATTATCATTAAATGTATTATCTCAATAATTGCGTTTAACATGATAAATCACAAAACTTACTCACTATTTTATTCTTTCAGAAAATTTCATCTAGTATCTTGATATTTTCTTGAACAGATTCTAGTTTGAACATATGCATTTTATCAGCATAGTGAGATCTTAATTTCTTGCATAATTCCCAGTGGATCAACTTTCCCACCCCATCGTGTCTTATATTGTATTTCTTGTGAGCCAGTTTGCTGCCTTGTCTTATTTGATAAACATTTTTCAAGAACCGTGATGCTTATAGTTATGATTAATCCGAAACAGTAACAAAATTATTTCTCAATGATTATTATCTCAGTGATTATTACTCACATTATGAATCACGAATTTTACTTATAGATTTGATTTATGTATATAGTGAATAATATAAAGATTTGTTAATTTGTTGCGAACAATGCTATTAGACTTGTTTCTTGTGTCCTCCAACCAACAAAGGCTGACGGAACTTGTTTTCCTTCTTCTAGACTAAGCCTGCTCCATTCGACGGTAATGTTTATACCATCGCTCGAACACAAAAGCCTCTATGTGTCCCAATCAAATGTCATTTGCGTTCTGGTTTGCTTCCAATGGTCGCTGACTCAAGACTGCTGTCTGTCACTTTCGAGTCATTATGTACTCAACAATTATATTATAAATGGTCGATGATGCAAAAAATAATACGCGATCTAGTGTGACATTTTTGCTTCAAGTAAGTGAAAATCGTTACAGTGTATATACTGATTAATAGCATTTTTGAAGAACATATACAAAGAAGAACAATAGGCTAAACTTATATCATATTCAATGTATGATAATGCTTTTAAAAGACGTAAAAAATATATTTCAATTATTGATGTTTTGACTGTTTATTACTATTGCTTTATATATTACATTTTTGTAAGAAAATATCAAGCTCAGTTACTACTATGAGAGACTACAGTTGCACCTCATTTTTCCTTATCTTATAGCTAGTTTAAAATTGTTACGATGTCCCTTTTGATTATATTAGGATGTAAAGAAGGTGCTACTGAGGACATTCATGTGCTTTAAACTAAATCAAGTATACATCTTAATGTGTATTTAGTAGTGTTCCATCACATCAGGAATCTCTACAGTGTACTGAATATGCCACTTGTAAACTCTGAAAAATATCTTATTTCTTTCGCTTTGCACCAAGCTCTGTTTCATGAAAAATCTCATAAATGTAATTTCATGTGGTGGATTTTACACAGAAAATTTTGACACAGAAAATACCCCTACATAACTGAATATGGGCATTTCAATTGGGCCGAAGATTAAAGAATTGATATCTAACAACAAATTCGTGTTGCTTTTTGATCCCTGACTACCGGATATACTTGCTGTGTAAACAATGTGAGTGCAGGACACACCTGTATTAACAACCAGGAAATAAGAGGAAGCAATCACGTGGTTGAACGGAAATGTGTGGGTGTTGTGTAATGATATATACAGATGACTACATGAGAATCGGTCAGTCTTGCAGTGGTCAGTCACCAGAGTCTAGCAGTCGTCAGATAGAGAATTACAGCCGGTGTGGAGCCGTGGTCCATAGGCGGCCCTCGGTTGAGTACGTCTCGTTAGGGAGAGAAGTTGTAACTTCAGCAGATATCACAGTGCTGTTCAAAAGAAGTTATGGGTCAATACGGCAGTTTGTATACGTCTTCCTCCGCCTGTCTCTTTCACCACAGAAACTTGACTCGCAGAAAGAATAAAGAGACGTATATACGTTTTTATAAAGAAATGCGTTGTTGCGTCTTCATAATGTCTCTCTATATTATTTGGAGATAAATCCTAATTCATTTCAACTGACAGTAAGATATCTATTCGTATTGTTCTAAATTTACTTGGGCCTCATAATTGAAAACTATATTGATTTAGTAAACAAAATAGTGACAGCCTATTAAATAGGAAGATTTCTTATATCTCTAAAATTAAGTTTTTGCATTTTCAATCTTTGGAGGAAAAATTGTGCGTTAACTGCTAAAAACCTAAAGGTTATCAAGATACCATGTTGGATCTTTGTGGCATTTTAGAGTGAAGAGTGTTAATTGACAATTGCACTCACCTCACCAAATAACACGACAGACTGTTAAATTCTTATCAATATTAGAGACAGTATTCTCGAACTTGCTGGATTATTTTTCAGTTTGATCAAGGCATATATTTCTGTGACCTTTTGCCTTGAGAGCAAAGATAGAAGGTGGGATTAAGGCTAATTTTAGCATTTTCATTGGCCCTAATTGAATAGAAAAAGTTTGCGATGGATTTAGAATTCGGCTTCACTATTTCCACTTTGAAAGTTCTGTTTACATGCTATTATTTTCAGATGGAGTTCACTGACCGACATATATTTAGTTGCAACCTTTATCATCTTTATAACACTATTGTCTAGAGATCAGCATATATATTACTCCATCCATTACCATCAACATGAATGTAATTTTCACGATCTTCGTCTGTCAATAAATAATTCCATAAGTAGTAATAACGAAATCATTACATCACACACTTCAGAAATAAATACCGAATATATTTAAATACGTCTAATATATATTTACGATACCACTAAAAGGAAATAAATAATGTTGGCGACTGTAGTCGAGAGTGACGAGAAGGCCCCCTTTTCAATAGTTACGACACCAAGATGCTTCTTCTTTTCCCTGGATTGCTCCACTTTACCCTTGATCCATACTTTATAATGCTGATCGTTAAGCAAGGAGGCATCGAGTACCATTTTTGAGTCTTTGGTATGACTCGACCTGGGATTGAATCCAGGTCTCCCGGGCAATTGGCAAACACTCTAACCACAATGCCAAAGTCCGGTCCATTGGTTTAATGAGTAGATTGTTTGCCAATGGTCCGGGAGACCGGGGCTCAATCCGAGGTTAAGTCATACCAAAGACTTAAAAATGGTACCTGATGCCGCATCGAGGATAACGTGGAGCATTCTAGGGAAGGAGTAGCGCCCTACCCTACACATTGGTGTTGTAGCTATTGAAAAGGTAGCCTTCGGGTCACCTTCGACGAAGATCATTAACTTTACCAAAACGAAACAACCTACTGTTAATGACATGGTTTTATTATTACTATTGAGGTACATTTCCCATGACCTGCTTCTTGCCATACTGAGTAAGGTCCCTTTATAGTATATGACAAGCTAATGGTGAGTAGTTGGTGTAGTTCTTTCTCGCACCAGGTGACAAATGACTTGTTGTATTGAGTTACATGGTAACTACAGAATTAAACGATATCTGACAAGACGAATAATCATGCGTTCCTACTTGATTTTACAAGTCGAAATGATCCCTTTATATTGCTAAATAATCATTGCGGTGATGAGAAATACATTTATTTAGTTTCCATGAGAATTTTCACTGTAATGTAGTAGTGACCAACTATCACCAATGACCCTGGTACCCAACTGTGTAACTGACAATCAACCAATCAATATGGAGCAATGTGTCTCAGTTTTGTAACGAGCAACCCTCTTTAGTAATCCTTATTTATCCTTGAGCAAATAAAGCCAACTCCACTAAGCTATACGATAGCCTTAATGGTGTCAGTTTAGTGCGAGCTAATTGGGCTTCACTCTGAGTATTTATAAGGTCAGTGGATTTTCTGAGATACAATGAGATCACAATTGATATTAACATCAGGTCAATCCGTCCAGGCTTATTTTATGCCAAGACTTTACGGAATCGCGTTCATTGTATGTTTGAATATACACTGTTTTGTTGTTCTTTCTTCTGATTTTTTACAGTCATATCATATATGAATAACTTTTACCATACCTCTTTGTTAGGGAGAGGTTCTATCTCGGATGTGGCGTATATGGTTACTCATTTTAAAGACTGTTAGCAGAGTGATTAAACTAGAATAGAAGCAAGACGAATAGAATGACAGAAAATAATTTAAAAAACTGTTATATACATCAGAATACATCAGCTCTCCTACTGAAAACTAATAAATTTCTTAGCAGTAAATAAAACGTTATTCGTTGGCCAACCATTATCTGACCGGCAGAAAGTCAGGCGGTTTTAGACGCCATTTTCATACGAAACATCATTGAAAGAAATTTAAAACGCATATTGAATGATGCATCGGAAATTAGTTTGACAAATCCTTTGAAAAAGCAGATTGTGAACAGACAGTAAAAAAGAAAATGATAGAAAGGTGTTAGACATAATCGAAGTAAGGAAAATAATTAGATCTCCACTTTCCGAAAAGATGGAGAGGTTGGTAATTCGTGAAAATGTTTCGTTAGTAAAAGTGAATGAGAAAAAAACAAAACAATACAGAATATATATATATATATATATATATATATATATATATATATATATATATATATAGTTGGTATTATTTGAAAGAGCGTTAAAAAACGGAGAAAAATTTATAGGAAGCTTAAAATTTGATACCAAAAGTATGATACAAAGACATTACAGCAAGGAAGAGAAGCTCAGATTCCAATTGACGTTCCCAGTAGTATGGTTTGTTTGTTTGGTTGTTGGTTTTATGGCATATCAACCTTTGTAGGTTATTAAACGCCAAATCCATTTTATGTAAATAATCTGTTCTATTGAAAATAGTTAAGTTTAGCCTAAGTACACTGTTTAATTGTCAAAAACATTTCCATTTCAAACTATTCAAGCAGTTATATGTAATAATTCAGTTAAATGTAAATACAGTTTTAATGTCAAAAAACAGTTCTATTTGAAATAATTCAGTTAAGCATAAGCACGAAGTTTAAGTGTAAGTACGGTTTAATTGTCAAAAACGTTTCTATTTCAAGCTATTCAGTTTACTCAATTCAGTTTAGCATAAGTATGCTGTTAGTTCTATTTAACCCATAGATAGGACCCTTATCAGGTGCTACCACTCCGGGCCAGAGTGGACCTTGGAGCAATGGCAATGAAGGGGTACTCCGCATTCCCTAAAGCTCCAGCACTGCTGGAACCTCACCATCAGATTGTTTAGTGTCATATCCAGGACACTCGTTCGGGGGGGGGTCTTACCCCTCTGCAGAGAAGCAGTCGGTGTATTCTACAGCCCCAGCTGACTGGGCAATACACAGATTTAAATGTCAGACAGTTTTATTTCAAATAATTTAGTTCAGCATATGTACACAGTTTAGACGTCAAAAACAGTTCTATTTCGAGCAATTCAGTTCAGCACTAGTACGCAATTCCAATGTCAAAACAGTTCTATTTTAAACAATTCAATTCAGTTTAGCATAAATACGCAGTTTAAATACAAAAATCAGTATAGTGAAAGAAGCACGGTTTTGTTCTATTTAAACCATAGATAGGACCCTTATCAGGTGCTACCACTCCGGGCCAGAGTGGACCTGGGAGCGATGGCAATGAAGGGGTACTCCGTATTCCCCAAAGCTCCAGCATTGCTGGAATCTCACCATCAGATTGTTTAGTGTCATATCCTGGACACTTGTTGGTGGGGGTCTTACTCCTCTGCAGAGAAGCAGTCGGTGTATTCTACAGCCCCAGCCGACTGGTCAACCCAGTAGCATGATACCGACATTTATAATACCATTTCACATACACATGGATATTTGAATGATAACGAAATATAGTTCCATGATATTTCCGAAGCGTACGGAATTACGTTACTTGAGTACAATTATTTATATGGGAAGAGTCCCGGTGACGTAGTGGGTTGCGTGCTTTGCTATGGAATAATAGAACGGTAGTTTGAACTCCAGTCACGCTATAATGTCCACTTTCGCACTAATAGCCTCAGGGAAGGTATGAACCTCTTTATCCTCTTGGTGTGGGTTAAATAGTAACATTCCTCTCCATATACAAGGATGGCTTTGGCATTAAATAACAAACAAGATTGATATGCCTTTGTACCTCAGAGCCCCAGACATTTTCTCCAAAGATTATATTTTTGTATATACTCTTTGTCAGGATAGCCAAATTTTAAACTTTCGCACAATACCCATGGGATCCCTTTCCCAATAAGTCAAGCCAAGTCAAGTATACTTTTTGCATTTGTTGCTGTACTCACTTATAATATGATTAACTCTTTAATCTTTAATATTTTGTAGCCAACAATTGTTATAATTGGGCATATTATCAATTTTTGATTCAGTAATTGTTCTCATGGCATTTATTTCGGCTGCCATCTGATTCTCCATCTGATTTCCGGTCCAGACAAACTTTCTTGAATCTTTGGGAATTGTTCCTATCGTGCCAATTATTATTGGTATTATCGTCACCTTCAGGTTCCGCATCTTTTGAAGTTCTCGGATGAGATCCAAGTGTTCACCCATCTTTTCGTTTTATATTATTTTTACGCCTTCTTCTACTGGAACAGTAAATTTCAAAAAATAAAAAGGATATATTTTTCTACTAAAGTAACACTTGGTCAAGCCTTCTGGCCAGAACTGAGTGATCAATTTATATTTCAAAGATCTAGACAATTGTTTGCTTCTCATTTTCTATGACAGATGTTGTTTCTCCTTGAGAGTTTTTCTCACCAGCGTTAGCTGATGATTTCTCTTGGGGTTCTGAGTGACAGCAATTTTTCTTTAATCTCAAGGACTCGGATCAGTATTCTGGCCGATCGTAATAATTCCTTAGTCTTGGTGGTTTCTTCTTGATCTCTGATTTCTAAATCTTCGCGTCCCTTAATCAATCCATTTCAGATTGTTCCAAGCTCATCAATTATACTAATTATCACCACCACCTTCATGTTCTATATGTTTTTTTGGTTCTCTAGCAAGGTCTAAACCTCTATCTCTTTCTTCACTTTCTTTTAATTTTACTATGTAGGCTGCAGGGACGGCTAAATCCATTATTCAGCAGGTTCTGTTTTTTTTTTTGTGAAGTGGTGGGGGCATCACTAGGTCTGTATATTGGGGTTAGATTAGGTTATCCATTGTATTTCAAAATGTAGAAGTGTGTACGTCTCAATCTCCTGGACAGATTCTGGGTTCTGTAAATATTACCTGTTAGTAAGGTCATATTTAATTTTTATTATCATTATCATTTGAGTTTTTCTCACCAGCGTTAGCTGATGGTTTCTCAATGGAATCAAAGAAACAGTAAGTCTTCTTAAATCTCGAGGACTCTTGTCAGTGTTCTGGCTGATCTCAGCAATGTTGTAGTTTGAATGATCTCTACTCGTCCTTTTATCCCCACGTCCTCCAGTTCCTCTGCCAATCATTTGGTGACTGTACAAAGAGCACCAATTACAATTGGTACAACCATCACTTTCATGTTGCATATTCTTAAATACTAGGATCTTGCATGAGAACTGAAAAGACTATGGAACATGAAAATGACGGTAGTATCTATTGTAATCAGTTCTCAAGCAAGGTCCTGTTATTTATATCTCTTTTAGCCTTCCTTCAGTTTTACCCTGTGATAAATGTAAGTGTGGTCGTCTGGCCAAGATGTGGTGAATCATTTTTTTTTCTTCTCATAATCCCATAGACTTGTGTGCGTCTCACTTTCCAGTGCCGATTCTAGGTTGTGCAAATATCATTTATACCGATGTTTAAAGTTGAAATTCTAGCACCATTTCCAGTGGATCACTTTTCCCTCACAGTCAAGTCTAGTCTTATTATCTCCCAGCGTTAATTTACCGCATTCGCTTATGATGTGATTGATCATTTCGTCTCCATCATCGCATCACATCTATCATCGCATCAGCTACATGTTCTATTCTCTTGCGTCTTGTATATACCTTCCCTGACATAGTCCTTATAGCGTAAATTTGTGCTGATACCTTAAGACATTCTGTCTCTCTCTTAAGTTTTCCGTTACTTTGCAATGCCTAGGTCTTCCCGTGTGAGATTTAGTTTGTCGCTTGAGATTACCATACAGTTGTTTTTCTTCACATATATGTTATCTGGTTATGTTTATTTTGTTGATACTTGTGTTTTCTGAATTGTTTCTGGTGGTGTCTTGTTCCATGCATTTTACATAGTCTTCTTATCGTTTTATTGATGCATAGATGATATTTTCAATGCCGGCAGTTCCTATTAATCCTTCTTTTCTGTCACCTACTGGCTGTTTACGTTATCTTTAATATAAGGCCTTCTTTATCATCATACGCTTTCTTGTTCTATGGCCCATTGTTGGAATTATTCTCTTGTCCACTTTAAGTACTGTCCTGTGTATCTAACAAGGGTGGCAGCCTTGGTATTTATCCCTTTGATCAGATTTCTATGTAGTTTGGTTTCGAGTAGTATTCTCGTTTTCCTGATGTGTATTTTTAATTGTTTTTAATCTCTCCACGTTTAATGGTGTCCGCTTCAAATATCCCCAAGTATTTGTAGGTTTCCTTTTAGAGCGTATTCTGGCTGATCACAATAATGCAGTACTTTGGAGGGTCTGTTATTTCAAAATCTTCCACTCCCCTTATCAATCCTTCGGTGAGTGTACCAAGAGCAAAAACCTCCACCCACGTTATCAATCCTTTTGTGACTCTACCAAGAGCACTAATTTCAATTAGTATAATCGTCACTTTTATGTTCCAGTTTTTTTTCAGTTTTTTTTCAGTTCCGTATCAAGGTCAAGGTACTTATCCTTCTTTTCACTTTCTTTCAGTTTTACCCAGTTATCAGCCGGGACAGCAAAATCTATAATTCTGCAAGTTGACTTGTTTATTTTAATTATCATAAGGTATGGTCCTCTGTTCGTGATTAAATGATATGTTTGTAACTCTAAATTCCATTGGAGTTCGTTCATATTACTTCCTAGAATAGATGCTGGGGTATGCATATACCATATGTTCGTATGTTCACCTTTCACCTTTCCCTCCCAGTCGTATGTAGTCTTATACTCTTTCTCTGCTTATTTTCTGCATTTTCTTATTTTGTGATAGATCGCTTCGTCTCTAGAACCACATACCCTACCTTTTCTGTTTTGTTGGTTCTTATCTATTATTTTTTTAAATGATTGGTTCTTATGGCGTTATTTTGTACTGCTATTAGAAGAGATTCAGTTTCTCTCGAAAAGTTTACCTTTCTTAGCCACATCAAAGTTTTCTCGTTTGACATGTCACTTCTTAGTGAAGTTGTTTTTCTTGCCATTTTTGTTTTCTTATTATTTCTGTTTTGTTGGTCCTCGTGTTGTCTGTATTGTTTTTGGTGGCCGTAATCAGGGTTCCTCTGCGCTTTTCCCTGTAGTCATCGAGTCGTTGCATCGTTGTGTCAACGCTGTCTCCATTGCTGTTAAGTCCTCTTCCTCCTTCTTCGGTAGACACATTTAGTCTGTCAGCGTTATCTCTGGTATGTAATGTCTTATGCACGGCCATTAATTTTCTCTTTCTCTGGTTCATTTGTTTAAGTTCTTCTCAGGTCCAATTTAAGAATTGTCCAAAATTTCTTATGAGGGGGACATTCCAGGTATTTATCCCATTTATAAGGTTTTTGCTATATAGCTTTGTCTCGAATAGATTTTTGGCTCTTCTTTGATTCTCATATTTTTTTTTCTTTCATCTCCACATGTGTGATGGTATCAGTTTCTTAGATGTCCAACTATTTGTAGGTTTCCTTTTGTTTGAACCTTCTATTTTTTTTTCTTTATTGCTAGTTCCATCCTGTCAATCATGTGTTGTTTGCGACTTTTCATTGCTTGCATGGTGAATTTTTCAATGCCAAATTCCATCTCTACGTCCTGACTGTATATCCTTACTGCGTGTATTAGGTTTTCCATTTCTTTTTAATTTTTTTGCAAACAGTTTGATGTCGTCCATATACATTAGGTGACTGATCTTTCCCTGCGATTTAGCAAGTTTGCATCCGGCTGTGTATTTCTTGAGTAAGTGGTTGAGTGGAATTATCGCGATTACAAATAGTAATGGTGATAGTGCATCTCCATTCAACATACCTCTTTGGATCTCCGCTTCAGTTAAGTTTTTCCCTCCTGCTGTCAATTCCACTTTTCAGGTTTTCATGGTTTTCTCGATACACTCCTGTGTATTTTTCACACACACATCATTTGCTAGAATTTCACTAGAATGTGAGTGACGGTAAACCTCCTTCTGTTTCCAGGACTCTTCTGAGAATTCTAGCCAGTTTAAATACTATAGTCTGAATTGACATTTAGTGCAGACTTTTACTTTTATTACTGAACACAAGGTTCTGATAATGCTACAAGCTGGATACTCTCAATTCGTCTTCTGATTTCCAATTCTTCACGAACCCTTTCCTAGCATTTAGGTATCCTTCCAAGTGTGAAAAGTACAATTGGTATCACAGTCACCCGCATGTTTCACAACTTTCACTTTCCTCCGGCAAGGTCTAAGAAAAAAATTTTTTCGCCTTTTCAAATTTTCAATCTGTGGTCCGCTGTTCTGTTTTTTTGTTAATTAGCACTAAGTCTTGTCTTCTCGACGGGATTAGGTGATCCGTTTGTATCTGAAAATTTCATTAAAACTTATGAGTCTCCTCCTCCAAATCGGATATTTTTGTGCATATACCATTTGGTTGTATGGTCAAATTTCAATTTATTGCACAGTTTCCAGTTGACCAACTTCTCCACCCAGTCGTTCCTAGTCTTAAACCCCTTTTTTGATATTTTGCTATATTCCCTTATTCATTTAATTAGCTGTTTCGTCTTTGTCATCACATTATCTAGATTAGCATTTCTGTTGCACGTAATCTATTTGGCTTTTATATAAATGGTCCTTATGGCTTTTTTTTCATAGTGTTTTCTTCTCCTGGCCATGTCAAAGTCTTTTCGCCAAAGAATTTTCCAGTTATTATAATTATCATTGTTGTTTTTATTGTTATTGATGTTTTGTTTGTCATGGTTGTTAAATACGAATATCTCCTAAAAAACATGTAATTGTGTATTATGGTGATGGTTCAACTCACTCCAACTGTTTAAAGAAGTTTCTGGAAGATATGTCCCAAGCAGAATCAAATACATTTTTTTATTTCTATTACAATTTTTAGAAAAATTTCGCTTCACAATTTCAGAAAACATAATTGCATCTTTAATCGAAAAGCCAGTCAAGAGCTTGAAGTATTGCATCAATTGCACCCCGAAGGATGAATAAAACAAGAAACCTGACAGTTTCCTTGATGTTTGGCATTTCTGGGTTGACAAGACTGCATTCTTTGGTCGTATAAGGGTTTAGATTTACAATCTCGTTATTTTTACAAATATTTTATGGCGCCTATTAATTTAAGACAGATAATTCCCTTAGAAAAGAAGATCAACTACTTTTGGCAAAGAGCGCTTTGTCTACCGTGGACCTTGAGTAGTGCTGTTACGAGACCATCAAAACCCTTAATATCACCTCACATAGCCTTGAAGATGTGTTTTTGGGGAGTAGTATTGAAACTATGAGGATCACAGTATAACACCGACTCTTATTGAGGCTCGCTGTATCAGAGATTTACTGCCTCAAATGAATTTCAAGTGGAATAGTCGCACTTAAGACAGGGAGACCTTGTAAGGACGTCGGCAGAACGGTGATCTGGTATGCGTTACTTTCCAGGCTGCAGGATCAACAAAGTCAAAGTGAAGGAGTGACCGCATGTCATTCATGAGGAAGTGATGTCCATGCATTGCAGAACTTAGGGTCAGCAGTGTGATGGTGTTCAGAGAAGTGGTAACTTTGACCTAACAGCAAAAGTCAGTTGGGCTATCACAACATTATATTTTAGCTGGCTGGTTTTATTTATTTTGATTTTTGACTAAGCTCGATGTGATAATTTACCGAGCTCATCAAACCTACACACACGGGACAGGAGTGAAAGACTTCTTGCTATCTACGTAGAAGAGAATCCTTTCATCATCTCCTTAGTAGCTACCCAAAGTCTTCAAGCAATGGACGCTACGGACGTTATCGTTGACGCCACGATCACTTACTCTGGGCAGTTGCAATCGTTATTGATACAGCCATAAAATCTAGCAAATATCACTCCTGGAAGAAAACTATCCGCTTTCTTAAAGCTGGACTGAAGACCGGGTAAATAACAGATAAAATATTGCCTACTTTTTTTTTTTACCCAAACAGACAACGAGGAGTGGATCTTGGAAATCATTTGAAATTTTCTGACCTTCTCTTTCAAACGGCAACTTATACGGTAGAGGTTAAAAATGTGAGTCTCCTGTGAAGAAATGTATGAATACAATCGTAATGAGCTTTGAGACGAATTTTTAGCCATTGTTTCACGCTTACGTGTTGTCGCGTAGTCAGTGACAACTACTTTGTCAGTGAGGGTCAACTGTCAGATGGGGAAAAAGAAGATTGAAAAGCACAAATCGTTTTTAGCGTTTGGACATCCGTTACTTAATTCACTCGGTTCAGTTTCTTGGTTCCTGAATGCAGTTTTTCCATTCTAATTGAAACAGAATATTTTAATATCTTAAATTCCTTCCTCGTTCTCCGTTTACAAAAACGTTCGTCTCCTCGTACCCAACAATCTAAACTGAGAGGATTAATTAAGAAATCCTTTTTCCTTTATTAAGGTTCACAGAGCTCCTGTCACTTCTGAGTTGGTTGGATAATATCGTTCGGCGAGTCCATGTCATCCATTGGTGATGGCAGATCGCTTTGGATCTCAGAAAGATACATTACGTAATGTTAAACCAAGCATATCTTGATACATTTAAACAACTTGACGAGTTTTTAACTTTGCTGCTTCACTTTTTATTTGCTGCAGTCTTGGAATAATAGCTTAATTCTTATAACGATATCATCTGCTTTCAGTTTTAGTGTGCTCTTGTATTTACCAAGATAAACGTGATAGTTTACAAAGCAACAAATATTGTTAGCATTTTTGTTTAATGCCATATCAAGATTCATAGGTTATTTAATGACAAAGGTATCCACTTAGGAGGACAGATGTTGTACTCTTTAACCCATTCATAGGTAATAAGGAATTTCATGTATTTCCCAATTCTATTCGTCTAAATGTAAGCGTAATAGAGAAAATGAAGTTGGAACTTCAATGATGTTACAATCCAGTACTATAGTCCCAATGCTAAGACGAATTTCCAGAAAAATTAGGGTATCTCAGGGATATGAAACCACGTGTCATAAGAGGAGGAATTCCTCAATTTTATGAACCTGTTATTTCAATAGGTTGAGGAATATAACAAACTATTTTACAAATTGCTATGATTTATACATGAAAACGGATGTTGATTTCGTGATTCTAAGCTCTTTTTCTTAATTGAGATTTTACTGCACATGCGTATTTATATATTCACGCACACATATACACATATACACACAATATATATATATATATATATATATATATATATATATATATATATATATATATATATACAAACCAATTCATTCAAATTCATATATACATATACTGACAAGCATATACATACAGGTATATATATGCATATATATATATATATATATATATATATACAAACATGCAGATGCATCTTCTCTCTCTCACACACACACACACACGCATTTATATATATATATATGTATATATATATATATATATATATATATATATATATGAAAAAAGTTATACGGACAAAATGTGTATGTATTTGGTGTCGTTGATGATATGTTTTTATCGTTAACATATATTATTTCTGGCAAAGCGTTCCGACATCAAATTTTCCCGCTTACAAAAGCATTCTATAAAATAATTCCATTTAGTATGAGATCAAAAATAAAATTAGAAATCTTAGAAGAAAAAAAACTTATGCCAGTCTAGAATTATCAGGTCTAAATATTGTCTGTAAATGTGTAACGCATGGAAAATATATTCGAAACTGTAATCACTTTCGAAAATATTTTCATATAATTTTCGTCATAAAATGAAATCTTTGCTGAAAGCGGCAACATCGTTTCACGATAGTAGAAAAAAAAATTACAATCCTAAAATCTAGAAAATGGCTTCTGTTATAAATGGATGTTGAAATCATTTAGCATCATTTTTGCTAGAAAAGGGGATATTTTAGAAAAGACTTGTCTTTAAATAATTGTTTTAAAATGTGTTATAGAACAGGTTTTGATTATTCAGCGCTTATCGTTGTCGTCAATAAAAGCAAATGTAGAATGGTTTTGAAAGTTATATATATATATATATATATATACATACGTGTTTGCTTATATATGTATGTATGTATAAAAATCCCTCTACACACACACATACACACAAACACACATATATATATATATATATATATATATATAATTGCATGTATACATACATAAAAAAACATTTATACAAATATATATTTATATAAATACATACAAATGTGTGAATTTGAGTGTCTAATATTTCAAAGAATAGCAAAGAAAAAAAAAAGCAATCCTTCTTTTGCGTATGTAAAGTTAACTTATGAATATGGAGGTCGCCGTGGTGTAAAGTTTATCGTCGCAAGAAATGGACGAGGCAATACGAGTTCAAATCCTAGACGAGGATTTCCCATGGCACTAATATCCTAGGGAAAGCTATGAATCCAATTGTTCTCCCTCCCGCTATGTGTAAATGGTACGGCAGACTGGGTTCTTTAGCCTTGGTAAGGCAACTATTATGGGAGAAGGAAAACTCTGAAATCAAAACTTTGAAACTTCGCTTAAAAATTGACCTTGTGTCATATCTTGCCCGACCAGAGGGGTTGGTATATATGGTTAACTATTATGAATATTTGCAGAACATAAGAAGCATTTCCTTTGTCTCTCTATGTAGCTGTTTATATATATATATATATATATATATATATATATATATATATATATATAAACAGCTACATTTTCATAAATGGTAGCCATATTTTCAACCTTAATTACTCTAACTTCCTAATTTCAAAACAATATCTAAATATGATTGCACTTTATTTGTACATCTGTACTTACTTGGATTTTATCAAGTAATGTTTTGTTATTCTCCGCATATGTATAGCTACAGCTCAGTGAGAAGCATATTAAGGTAAGTGATGACCATGTAAACTGCCGGCATTTTTGTTATTCCGTCTCAAAAACTTTCTAGTCAAAAGAAACCAACAAGACAGCAGAGGTTTTATGTTGCTACTTCCTTCTTCAGTTTTTATTTGGGAGTTAATTTTTCCCAGCCAAGTTTGTTCACTCCTGCTTCATCATTGGATTGCATTCTCTTCAGCCTATTATATATAATTCAGGTTAGCTAAGACGCTGATTCACAGGTTCCAGACAACCAACAGTTTCATCCATATGCAATTGTCAGACCAAGTATAGTGAGAATCTAACATTCATCCGACATACTTGACTGGAATTATATCTCTCTGACTTATATCAGCACAATCGACAATAATAAGCAGTCTATATTCACAAAGAGAAAAAACAACATTACTGATATTTATATATACATACTCTCACGTACACGTACTGATAAACGATACTGAACCATAATCTCTCTTCCAGATGTTATAATTGGAGATGCATATACAGAGTTTCTGAAAAGTAGTGACATTTTGACCAATGTCTCAAAGCCAGTGGATCTTTTTGCAGAAGTCATTAATTTGTAAGAAATCAAATGATATCAGTCTGTATTCCCCAAAATTAGTTCAACTCTTTTATCATGTAAAATAAAACCCAATTATCGCCAATACGTTTTCGGGTCTGATTCATTAAAACGAAATCTTCAATAGTGAAACTTTGAAGAAAAAAAGACATAAGTAGGAATAGGAACCTAACAAAAGAACGCAAACATCTTCAGAAGACGAAAGATAACCGAAAGATACCCTATGAACAATAATTTTAAAAAAAAAGCTAAGATCTTCGAATAAATAAAACATTACATAAGCTTCAAAACTTTCAGCAGAGTTTAGATCATCAACATTTATATTTATTTTATAAGAATCAAAAATATAAAGTTTAAGATGAAGGGAAATCAAAAGATATCATAGTAAAAGTAGTAGATAAAGTTCAGAACCTTTCCAAAGGGTTGTGATCATCGAAAAATACTCTATATTCAGTATTAAATAAGAGTAAAAGCATTTTAAAAGAGATATGGGGACGACTCAGTGGAGTATTTGTTAACCTGCTGGAATGGGACATAGTAAGCGACCTGGGAGTCAAATCTGGATATTATGTTCATTTCCGAACTAACATCAAAGGGATAGATATGAAATCCCTTAATCTTCTTCAAAAGATTAAATACTGCTACTTCTCTTCTTCGATAAAAATGGATTTAACACTAAATAACACATGAAGATTGATAGGCAATAAACGCAATAGGATCATCGCTAAATACTATACGAATAGCTTTACATAAGCTTGAATATTTCAGAACATCTAGGATCATCGAAACATATATCATAAAGAATAGTACATAGCTTCAAACACATTAAGGATTGCAGGGGTATCCTAGTGGTGAAATGGTTAAAGTGCTAGATTGCGGAATCGTAGTAAGCGACTTCTCAATCCAGTTGCACTTTACCTTCACTTTCGGATAAATACCTTTGGAAAAGATATGCACACCTTATCCTCCCAGATATGGGTTTAATAGTACCATTACTGTTCTTCTAGAAGAATGGATTTCGTTGATATGCCATTAAACAAAGAAACCAAACCCTTAAGAAGCGCTTGGATCATGAAACGATACAATATTTAGAATTGTACATTAACTTACATTAAGAGATGCTGTAATCGAAAGCTACCATAAGTAGAATATCTTTTGGCCTCAAAATCAATAAAAAAAAGCTAGAATAATCAATCGACAAATACCATGTGAAATGAATTACATGTTTCAAAATAATTCAACAGAGCTAGAACCATAGAAAGATATTATATACAGAGTATTATGTAACTTTCAAAAACATCGAATAGAGTAAGTATGAATGAAGGATATTAAATGAAGAACGTTAAAAAAATTTCAAACCATTAAAAGATCTACGATGATTGGAAATACCTCATGTACCGTTTTACATTAGCTTAGAAAACTCTCAGAAAGAAATAGCATCATCGGAAAATATAAAGAGCATTGCATAAGCTTAGACAAAGAACAAGCTTTTACAAAGAACAAACATAATCAAAAGATACCATACAGAAAGCATTACAAATGCTTCCAAAAATTTTGCAAAATCAAAATATACCATCAGAATTACATATTTCAAAATATTTCGAAAGTCCGGGATATGACTCTAAACAATCTGAGAGTAAAGTTCCAGTAATGTTGAAGCTTTGGGGAATGCGCAGTACTCATTCATTGCCCTCTCTCCCATATCCACTCTCGCCTGGTTTGATCGCACCTTGTAGGGTTTTATTTAAGGGTCAAATAGAACTAAACTGTTAACTTAGGATAAACTGAATTGCTTGAAAAAGAACTGATTTCACATCTAAATCGCGTACCTTTACTAAACTGAATTGTTTGAAGTCTAACTGTTTGTATATTGAAACTCTTCTTACGTAAAATTGAATTGTTTTAAAAAATATTTCGACATTTAACTGTGTGTAAACAAAAACTATACTTCTAAAGACCGAATTGTTTAAATTAGAATTGTGTTACTAAAGTGAATAGATTGAAATAAAAAGGTTTTTGACAATTAAACTGAGCTCATGCTAAACTGAATTATTTGAAATAGAACTGTTTATTTGTATAAAAATGGGTTTGGCATTAAATAACCTGCAAATATTAATATGCCATAAAACCCAACCAATTAAACAACTATTGATAATATAGAATAATCTGCATAAAGTGATTGATTTTTTAATTTGGAATAGTCTCTTAAACATTCCCAATATTATAAATCATTAATATTAAGAATAATTACTTGAAGCAACAATATTTTATAATGATTATCCAAAGTTACACGAAAATACGTATTTGCTTGAAATAAAGACTGTGGTCAGCATTGAATTACAAAACCTGGATTAATAACCAAACAACTAACCGATGAGACGTAGTAGTTTAATGAATAACAATTATGGTTCGCTCTCTATGGCTATTTCTGGCTTTTCACAGACAGATTGGTCTTATGAATGACAGAATAAATGGCTGGAAATATCAGATAATCGTTGAGAGCTTAGTTTTTACTGTTTTAAATAAGTTCTTCCCATCTAGTCCTGAGCCTTGACATTTTCTTTAAAATATTTTGTCGTTGCTTCTTGGTTAGCATTCGGTTGGTTGGTTGGTTGGTCGGTGGGATTTATGGCATATCAATCTTTGTAAGTTATTTAATGAGAAATTCATTTTTATACAAATGATAGTTCTGTTTCAAACAATTCAGTTTAGTATGAGTACACAGTTCAATTGTCAAAAATCATTTCTATTTCAAGCTATTCAGTTTAGTCAAACAGTTATAATTCAAACTACTCAGTTTAGTATAAGTAAAGGTTTAGTTTACACACAATTAAATGTTAAAACAGTTCCATTTCAAACAATTCAGTTTAGCAGACAAACGCAGTTTTTTTCGAGTAATTCTGTTTCGCATAAGTACGCAGTTTAGCACAGTTTTACTCATAAATAGGACCCTATCAGGTGCCACCAGTCCCGGCTAGAGTGGACTTGGGAGCGATGGCAATGAAGTACTTGGCATTTCCCAAAGATTCAGGATTACTGGAACCTCACTATCAGATTATTTAGTGTCATATCCGGACACTCGTTAAGAGGGTCTTTCCTCTCTGCAGTGATGCAGTCAGTCTATTTTACAGCTCCAACAGACAGGGCGTTAGCATTCTCTTTTATATTGGTGATAGTTAAATGTCCAAATAGAAATATATATCACTTTTAAAAAAGCAGTCTTTCTTCTTTGCCACAATGGAGTTTCGAAAACAGGAAGTTCGTTTGAAAGCAAGTGTCGTCCATATTTCTCACAGGATCTTTGCCCGTTTGATTTGGGGGGGTGTTTGTTTTGGGGATTTTTTTTGCATATCAATCTTTGCTGGATATTTAATGTCATATCTTTTATACATATATTTTAAATATATAATGATTTGTAAACGCATGCCTTGTAAGTATCAATTTTATCCAAGCTAGTTCTCATTTGTTTGCAAACAAATAAATGATTTCAAGTATTGCTATTAACACCAAAGGTTTTATTTACACACAGTGAAATTGATTTAAGTATTGCTAATTAATTTTAGCAAATCTATTCAATATGATCCATTTGTTTGCACGTGTTAAATCGATCCAACTATTGCTATATAATACTAATAATTCAATTTAACTGCCGTTCATTTCCACACAGAGAAATTATTTCAAGGAGAGACAACGATTAAATATTCTATTTTTGAACTATAGATGGGACACTAACAAGTTCTCTTATTCTGTGTCACAGTGCACGCAAGAGTAAGGAATATAAAGGGAACTCTATATTTCCACAAGCTCCTGAACTTAAGCATGACCATCAGATATTTTCGTGTTATATTCAGGATGCTTGTTGGTCGAAGTATCTTAACTCACTGTAGAGCTGCAGTTGACGAATTCTACAGCACCAGCAGATTGGCTTGGCTTCAAGATATGACAAGTCTAACCATCTTTTTTCAGTGTCTTTTGATTTGACAGTCTTTTGTGTATGGACGTGAAACTGCGTGTGTTTGTTTAGTTTCTGTAAGATATAATTCAAAAGTACAAAGAAGCAAATAATATCAGCAGTTTGCTCAGTTAAACAAATCTTGTTCCTTTTTTAATTCTTTTTTTTTTTTTAGTATTGTAGTTTTATTGACGTGACTATAAATATTTTCATTATGCTTCTTACAGAAGCCTATGAAGCGATATACTTTAATTGGAATATAGCCCGTTGAGTGTGTTCTTAAATGCCTTGGTTGTATCCCCCACAAAGAGAGAAAACCATCCCCTAAAAAGAGGGATGTCTTGGATAAGAAAATAAACTGCATATGATTGTAAGGCTTCAATTCTGAAGAATGTGGAGTACCTAAGCATTGTCATTCCACGAAGGTCCATTCAGTTAAGATACCATATTTGGGTCCCGTAAATTATTTTAGAGATGATTCCTTATCAACAGGATCAAACGCAAAAAACAAAGAAATAAATCTCTAAATATAGATGAAGAAAAAGAATGTGATTCCCTCACATCTAGATATTAAATAACTATGGACAATGAGACATACCGTTAAAATGAGTCAATCAGATTGGGCCAACGGTTAGAAATCACTAATATAAAAAGTGCTATATACTATATTTCAATTTCTAGTGATTCTGAATGAGAGGGCAATGTCTCTTTTGGAGGCCTCGACGCAAACACTTCGATCACCGAAATGTTGATCATCAGTGCAAAAAATAATTCTAAAATAAATCCTTTCCGTTATATTACTTATTCAATCAGGAGAGTAAAAAAGACTAAATTAGTTTTACTCTACACCAGAAGAATGGTCAGTAAAAAAATCTTCAACGCTCAAGAAATGGTCTGCTAATCGGCATAAAATATTAAAACATGTCACTCGACTTTTCGTTTGATTTCATAAAATGATGATTAAGTTCATTAAACACTTTCTACACGCTAACCTAGTATTTATTACAAGAGTCAGGGTAGATACATTCGATACATGACAGAAAAAAAAAATTCCAAAGATTAAGTTGTGTGAAGAATGCACCATATTTATTTTCGGTTTACCAATGAATATAACTTGTCTGAAATCACTCATCTTATATTCATGAAAACTTATATGTGGGGTGTTAGATAGGAGTGCAAATCTAATCAAAGGTTTCTATATTTTTGATTTCATGTGGTTTGCTTTATTGATTGAAGATCATATTAACGATAATTTTTTATAAATAGTTGATGAGTAAATATTGTAATACAAGTCATTTGTTGTTTCTTTCGAATTCAAATATATATATATATATATATATATATATATACGAGGATTATATGATAAGTTTCCAGACTTTTTTCGTGTGGGCACTTTTATTGATAGTACACACATGAAACCTTAGTCATCTTCGAAATAATCTCCTCCGGCTGCAATAAACTTGTTGTACCGTTACAACAAATTCTGGAAGGTTCCATGGAAGTCCTCTTGTGTGAGCGTGTCAATGACCTTCGTCACAGTCTCTTTCATCTCCTCAATTGTCACATAGCGACAGCCTCTGAGCTTAGGGAATAACCAAAAGTCACAATGAGCAAGGTCTGGACAATAGGGAGAGTGAGGAACTGTCTTGCTGCCCATCTTGGTCAAATAGTCAGTGACAAGGATGGAGTTGTGGACTGATGCATTGTCCCGGTGGAAATGCCACTGACCCGATTTGAAGATTGCTGGCCTCTTCCGACGGAATCTCTTCCTAAACTCCTAAACTCTCAACATACTAACCCTAACCCTAACCCTTTGGCCAATAAACTCCTCCAACACCTCTCATCATACCTCACAGACTACCTTCCTTCCTTGAATCTCTTATACCACTCAAAAACTGATGCTCGATTTATGCAAGATGGTCCAAAAGCATTCTGAATTTTTAATTCCTTGACAAAAAAAGTTTGGAAACTTATTGAATACACCACGTACGTGGTGCTTCAATAAGTTTCCAGAGCAAATCCACCCACAAACTTTTGATGATCCTTTTTTTGACAGCACTGGCATAATATACATGTACTGGGTTCCCGTTGGACAGACAGTCAACACGAAATACTCTGTTGGACAGTGTCCGTTAGCGTCAAAGCCAAAAGCAAATTAATGCTGTCGGCCTTAACGCAAGGAGAGCTTTGGCGTTAAATGTCCCGCGAAAGTTGATTTACCACCTGATTACGTAACCATAACTATGAATAATAGGTACAACACATCTACGATAAAAGCAGCATATCTAAAGCACTTCATGAGCTGATCGATTTATTTTTCTGCAGTACGAAGACTATTTCAGAAACTGTTGCCTTAATGAGTAACCTCAAACAATCATGACAATATTAATTATATATAGAGCACTTTATTTTCATTACTCATGTCGCTTATCAAGTGTCCTTCGCTCAAATTTGCCTATGATATTTAAATAATACAAATCTTTTTCAGATTTATAACTGTCTGAACTGAAGAAAACTTAAGCTGTATTATTTTGTAGTTGGTTGGTAGGTTGCTTTGGTTTTAAGGCATATGAACGTTTGTAGGTTATTTAATGCTAGATCAATTTTTATATAAATAACCAGTTCTATTTCCAACAATTCCGTTTAGTATAAATACACACTTCAATGGTTAAGAATATTTCTTTTTTTTCAAATTTTCTTTTTTAGTCAAATAGATCTAATTCAAACTATTCAGTTTCGCGTAAGTATAGGTTTTGTTTACATACAGTTAAATGTCAAAAACAGTTTGATTTCAAACAATGCAGATTAGCATTAGTACACAATTAAGATGTCAAAATAGTCCAATTTTGAAAAATTCAGTTTTGCATAAGTGCACATATTACTTCTATTTAACCCATAAAAAGGATCCTCTCAGCTGCTTCTCCTCCGGGCCAGAGTAGACCTGGGAACGAGGGGAATGAATGGGTACTCAGCATTCCCCAAAGTTCCATTACTGAAATTCACCATTAGATTGGTTCGTGTTATATCTAGGACACACGTTGTGGGTGAGGTCTTAACCATCTGCAGAGAAGCAGTCAGTGTTTTTTATTCCCCCAGCTGACTGGGCAAGTATCATTTTGTACATTTTAGCTTAGATAAATTTATCAATGAGCTTTCATTACATTCTGAACGAAAATGCTCTATAAAAAAATCACTTGATAATTTCTATTTTCTTTAAGTTATTGTACCTCTCTTCGATCATTTGTAAAAGAGTGTGTCCTGTAAATTTCCCATGAAAGACAATTTAACGACTGCCTCATCATATTTAAGTCTGTATTATTCAGTTCTTATTTTTACAGTTCATTTATTATTTCGTATAGCAATCGGTTTCACCCGAATCGATTGTAAATTAATTCATTTATATTTAATAGGGCAGTTCTTTCTTTTTATGATTACAAAAAAAAATTAATAGCATTAATGTTATCTACATGATTGTAGTGTTTGCGTACCAAGAACATATCTATATGTTTGCTG
>OY757911.1:48078327-48129899 GCA_963585895.1 Sepioteuthis lessoniana | reverse complement strand
AAACCACATGTGCTCTTATCACTCTATTGACTATGTCATCACCATCATCATCATCATCATTATAAATGAGGTATATCCCTAGAGCAAAAGTCGAGTGGATGACGAGCTGGTTGCTGCCGATAGCAATGGCCGTGAAATGGACGACACGATTCTGTCACACAGCGAAGCTAATGCAATTAGCTTGAATTGAAAACACAATCCAGAACACACAATTAGACATGGACGGTAGGCGGCGCTGGCGCGTTATGTCACATGACATTCTCCTCCCTCCTCTCCCCGGTAACTCCTATTGGACACCTTTGCTTTACAAGACTCTTGCTTAATCTTTTATGTTGCAATCATGGTGATCTTTAATGACATTTCAATGCATAAAAAGAATTGGCGTAAAAGTTTAGAAAGTACTTATAATGATAACGGGAAGAAAGAAAAAGAAGAATCTCTTAAATTAAATGTGTCGGTATCAGAAAGAGGCGTAGCGATTTATGAAGGAGTTGCAAACATGTGTAAACGCCGAGTCTATAATTATTAAACCATGTAGAAGTGTTGGATTATGTCTCGTCAAAAGATTAAAACTACTCTCTAAAAGGAATAACATATACTATTATTCTACAGAAATTCCATAGTTCAGTTAATCCATAAAAATAGCAGACGAGAAAATGTTATTCTACCCATGGAAGAAATAGAGACTCCTCACACGGAGATGTCCGTTTATTCATTTATCTTTATTTAGCAGTGTATACACTAACAAGATATAGGACAAAATTTAAAGATGAATTGCTCTGATAGGTCTTATGCATATGTATAAGTTTTGGTCACATTATAAGACATTTGAGATTATGTTCTAATAGTGTTGCAGTACTAACTTTATAATGCAGTACCGAAATATCAAATACATAACAAATAATTTTACCAGCTGAATACTTCTATAGCATTTCTTATGGATACAATCATATATGCATCCTTCTAGAGATAATTTGTAGTTGTTGTTTAATTTTTAACTATTTTTTAATATGGGTTAGTTCGTATAAATTATGCCAATCACAAAACCATGTACTACCTTTGGAAAAGTATGGAATTTGAACACTTAGAGAACGTTCAATTACGTTCAGTTTTGTTTAGCTGAAAAAAAAAACACTAATAAGGGATATAATGCCAAGCATTTTTATGTGATAGCGAAACATTCTGACTTCTGGGGGTTTCCTCGTGAAGTAATGGTTAAAGCGATGGACTACGGAATCGTAGTTAGCGAATTCATACTCCAGTCGTGCTATTACGTTCACTTTCGGGCAAATACCCTTGAGAAAGGTATAAACCACCTTATCCTTTCAGCTATGGGTTAAATAGTACCACTACCGTTCTTCTATGAGAATGACTTAGGCATTAAATAACTTACAAACGTATATATGCCATTAAACAAAGAAACCGTAATTTTGAGTTCATAAAATAAACCTCAAATCAACTAAAATAAACTATTTAAACCAATGGTATATTCTTACAGAGGAAAGTATCTTGGAATAATCCAATGGTGAGTAAAAATACTGAGAATGTTCTTGTAATTTGCATTTCTAAGACAAATACCTGTAGAAGCCTTGATATACAAATAACTCTACAGTTAAAAGACGCGCCTTAATAAGAGGTTGGGAACGTGGCTCTAAGAAAAGAATTATCAATTTAAATAAAGGCAAGAATCGTAAAACTCATTCAAGAGGCAATTCACAGAGGAATGGGGTGAAAGACGTTGTTTTTTTCCAGTTTACTGTCAGTCAGATTTGATACAAATATAGAATAATTGACAAAGAAGCTGAAGGAAAATATGCTGGTCGGCCAAGAACTATTTCAAAGTACCAGGATAATAACCTTTAACTGATATGCCCTGAAAATAGAAAATTTACTGTACAATAAATAAAAAAAATGACTGGAAGGAGAATACAATGTTTGTTTCTTCATGGCTTGGTAAAATACACCGATAGTTTAATCTATTTTGTTAAATGTACAATTTTTAAAGCTAGAATGTTATTGTTAAAAAATGTTTCGTATTTTAGCTGTTGGTTTATTTAGTACGCATTAAAAAATAAAAGTAAATATCGTCGAAATCTTCTGATTAAAAACATATTTTTTAATATACTCAATGAAACAAAATGAAGCAAATTTAAAAAGAGGGAAGGAGCAATTGAAAAATATATTTAACAAAATAAAGATAAAAAAGAACATGAGATTTCTTTAACAGTAATTCTCCATTTCATGCCCAGTATATTTTCCGCCTGAATTTCAGTATTTATGCTGCTAACTAAAAGTACGTTAATCTGAGCTGCTTGAATTTCGATCGGAAATTATCCAATTTTACATCGTTATTGCCAATATGTCAAACTGTTATATTTTACATACAAATGTATTACACACACACACACACACACACACACACACACACACACACACACACACACACACACACACACACACACACACTTATATATATATATATATATATATATATATATATATATATATATATATATATGTTGTCTGTCGAATGATGTAACCTGTTACTTAAAAGTCTGTAAAGGAGCTGCTTAACATTTCATAATATCTTCTATTTTGAACCATGTTCAACGATCACAGGTATATAGTCCTGATGGCTTTTAGGGTTCTATATATTAAAAACTTTACGAGAAGGATATTATAAAATATAATCGAGAGAAACCGGGGATTTATTTATTAGTGATTCTTAAGAACTGCAACAGGGAATTTGTCGATTTAACTGCATTAATATATAACCATAAAAATCTAAATTATTCATTTCTTTTCATGTACAGTTAAATTGCAATATAAAACATAAAGCTTATTATTTGACCGAGTTTTGTTTAAATGCATATCAATGCATGTGAGACATTGACGCCAAAAAGATGTGATTGGTTTTGTCTTCTATGTGGGTTTGGTGGGGGGTTAAGGTATGGGTTTTTATAATAGCATTTGATTATATTTGGTTAGATCTTAGTGTAAAGTTAATTTGGTTATTTCTTGCATTTTTTGCCTCCATGTTCTCTAGTTTGATGTTTTTGAAAAGGTTATTTTGGTTGCTTATCTGGTAGTAGTCAGAGTAAAGTTTGCCAGAAACTGTCAGTTTAAGAGAATGTGTTAAACTGTAAGAGTACATATCACAATAAGTATATTGGGGTGTCATCCGTTTTTATCCTATTTACCAACCCCTCACCTCGGGAAGGATATGACACAAGGTCAATTTTTAAGCGGAGTTTAACAGGTTTGAATTCAGAGTTTTCCTTCTCCTAGACTAGTTTCCTCACCAAGGCTGAAGAACCCAGTCTGTCCTACTATTTAACCATAGCTGGAGGAAGAATAATTGGATTCATACCTTTCCCAATGGTATTAGTGCTATGTGAAATGGAATCAGCCTCGACAAGGATTTGAATTTGTGTCGCCGTGTCCATTTCCTACGACGATAACCAATACACCATGAGCACCCCCTCATCCGTTTTTATATGTAAATAGGTGATGTAGGTGTGGCCGAAGTGAAGTCTGGAATGTATCCCTTTTCTGTTTCTTCTATTATCTGCCTGCCACTAACCGTTAGCATCTTGTTTATGGTGGTGCTGTAACTTATTGTAAATGTCCTTTTCTGTTTTAGTCAGACACAAGTCAAATTTCAAAGATGAAGATAGTTACTTAGGTAATACCGTCTTATTACAAAGATACTATTAACAAAAATGAAATAAGGAGAGTTCTTCGTCTTTAGAACCATAACCAACACTACCACTCCTCAAGAAACTACCAGTATCATGCGTTAATTACGAATATAATTATCAGTTTTTATGAACAAATATCTAATATAACAATTACTAAAATCACGAGTCTGAAGAAGAAAACTATTATGGTTAAAATAGATAATATGAACAGAAGGAAATTATGACTTTGAAAAAATAAACTAAGGTAAAATAATCCATTGTGTATACAGCTATAAATATATACAGTCATTTAGTAACAGTGACGAATTTGAAATTTCGCGATCGACTTACAGTTGATCCTGAAAAGAAATTATATACGCTTAACGCAAAATCTTTCCACAAAATTTAAATAAATAGATAAAAGAAAAGAAAAATATGTTTCGAAACTTAGCGTTTCACTGTACACGATCGAATACTTGTCAGGCATAGAATACTGCTGATTATTAGACTATAGACGGAAATTAAAAGAAAATCAAATGCTCATTTTCTCAAAGAACTGAAAAAAGATTGCGGAGAATGACGGTAATAAGTGTATCCATTGTTATTGGTAGGTGGAAACTGTCACGAAGAGCTTTGCCAAAAAGATTACATGAATTGGAATGCTAAGAAAGAATCGTAAGCATCTTTGAAAAAATATGTAAGCATATTGAGGTATAAGTGAATGGATGAATTTAGTATCTATCTAGACCTCTGTTCATTATATATCTCATTATTGGACTATCTAACAAAATCTGCTCATCACCGATTTATCTATCTAGGGCCCAGTCTATTCCTTACCTATTTATGAATCTATAGATCACTCTGTTGAATATCTATCTATTTATATATCTAGAGATCACATCGATTTATCTATCTAGAGCTCAGTCTATTCATTAACCATCTATTTATGAATCTAGAGATCAGTCTGTTCATTATCAATCTCTTGATGTATCTCGAGATCACATCGATTTATCTATATAGAGTTCAGTCTATACAATATCTACAATTTATGTATCAAGAGATCACATCGGATTATCTATATAGAACTCAATCTATAAATTATCTATCTATTTATGTATTTAGAGATCAGTATGTTAATTATCTATCCATTTACCTATCTATCACTCAGTCTGATCATAATTCATCGATTTCTCAATCTAATTAGCTATCTCAATCTGTTCACAGTGTGCAGTCCGTCAGTTCATCTCTTTGGCTCAATTTATTGACAGTTTACCAGACTACCTATCTTTTTCAATCGATTGAGTATCTATCTATCTATCTATGTCGACTATTTATCTAGCCTGCTAGGTACCTCATTCTGTTGAGTATGTATTTATCTACGTCAATTGGTAACCGGACATTGGTATAATGGTTTGAGTGTTTGCCAATGGCCCGGGAGATCTGGGTTCAATCCGAGGTCAAGTCATACCAAAGACTAAAAAATGCTTCTTGATGCTTCCTTGCTTAACACTCAGCATTATAAGGTAAGTATCAAGAGTAAACATCTAGGGAAACAATCTAGGGAAAGGAGTTGAGCCTCCCCCTACATCTTAGTGTAGTAGCAATCGAAAAAGGAGCGTTCGGGTCACTCTCGACTATGGTCGCAAACTTTACTTTATTTTCGAGCTATTTATCTTGCTCTGTTCACAGTCTATCTATTTTTTTATCTGAGCCTGACTCCTATATATTTTTACTGTCAATTCACAATCTCTATCTTCACAATCTATCTCTGTAAGTACATACATATATTATCTCTCTCTCTCTCACTCTCTCTCTCTCTCTCTCTATATATATATATATATATATATATATATATATACAAGGGTCATTCAATGAATAGCAAGGCTTTTGGATAAGGAGTTGGCAATAGATGGCACCTTTCTCTCTGAAGTCATTACGGATGAATCCTTTCCTGACCCTGATCACTATCAGCAACAACTTTTTTTACGCATTCCTGTGCACAGAATATTTCTTAATAGAGAATCAGAGTGTTTCTACTCTTTGAACTGTCTTTTCTACTCTGGTTTTTAGTAGCAAATCCATGTTTAGTCCATTTCTAAACAGTTTTTGACAAAAACATGTTTTTCGTACACATCAATCCTTATTCTGTAAATTTCACATGGTTTGCACTCTCAATCACTAAATATCGGATGACAGATCTCTGTTCAATCTTTGGGCATTCTGCAAATTTGCTGCAAACGAAACCTTTCTGTTACATTAAAATAATTTTTCGCCGTAAACAAATTCCTAACAATACGGGGTTTAAATGTATAAAAAAACAAAAAACACTTAAGAAATTTTTTTTCTTCAGACACACACACACACACACACACACCTATATATATATATATATATATATATATATATATATGTGTATGTCAATCTGTTTAATATTAATGTCTCTATGTATCGATTTATCTCTTACGCCAACTTGTCTTTTGTATATCATTCTGTTCATTGTTTGTCTTATATTTATCTAATAATGTTCATTATAAATGCATCTAGATCGCTAGCTCGCCGATTCTGTTCATTGACAGTTAGTCTCCGTCTATTGATATTAATGTATCGACCTACCTATAACATTCGACTCCTAGCTATCCAGCAATCTATTAAGTACCACTGATATCTATCTATCTATCTATCTATCAGCTGAAAAAACTTTTCAAACTCAGCTTTTAAAATAATACTCAGTCACACCTTCAGAGTTCATAGACATTACTGATGGGTATTTGGTCAATGCTTTCTGCATTTAACATATATTTTGTGCTAATTACCGAAATTATGAGCCGGTTGACCAAGGAGGTAGAGTGTTCGCTAATGGTCCGGGAGACCTGGGTTCAATCCCAGGTCGCGTCATACCAAATACTTTTAAGTGGTACTTGATACATACTCAGCATTATAAGGTAAGGATCAAGGGTTAAGCGGAGCCATCCAGAGAAAGAAGTAGCACCCTCCCCTACACCTTGGTGTAGTAGCTATTGAAAACAGAGCCTGCGGGTCGCCAACTTTACTTACCTATATTATTCCAATGAAAAATCAATGTCAGTGTTGATATCAGTTGACTTCATTGATTGGATCACCAGTTCAAATAAATATCAGTTGAAGACCCTTCTTCCAGGATTAAGATTTTTGGCTGCATCTCATTCGCAATATCAAGACAATCAACATCAATAGAAGATAGCTTCGCCAAACAGAATTCTTTCCTGTTTCCGTTTATACATGTTATTGCTTTTCGTCTAAAATTTTCCTTTTTCTTAAAATCTAACCAATTGCGAAAATGATAAATTTAGAATTTAGATTGAAGTATTTTGTAGACCTTCACCGGGTTTTATACGTGTAGAATCAAGTGACATTGTAAATGATTATATTTATAGAAATTAATTATTTTCCTGTATTGTCAAAGGAATGAGACATGTGTAAAAGTTGAACAATCTTCCTGTCTTTGGATATTCTCATTCCAGAAATTTCCTTTCTCGTAATGTAACGTGACTGAGCCACAGGAAGTAAATTTCTGGGAAAGGAGAGAGAGAGAGGCGGGGAGAGAGAAAGAGAAGAAAAATAATAAGGATATAAACCTGACAGATAGTGTACAGAATGGCCAGTCTCTTCTGAGTCATATAAAAGCATGGGTTGTAGGTCAGCCATTCATAGGTTTATGACTACAGTAAATAAGAATTACAAGAAAACACTGGTAGTCGCAAATCTTCCGCGCATGTGTGGAACCACCGTAAATGAATATATTCCTCTCTTCGACACCAGGCGGAAGTAAGGGAATGACTCGAGTTTCAAAGAGACGTGACGAGGTAAACACGAGAGTTAACACTAACCAGGACAATATGAAGATAGTCGAAATTCGCTGTCGTCATTTACAATGAACTTTGAAATGGGGTCTTACATCAGTCACGCAGCATTGGAGATGAAACCAGCGACAAGTATATTAAAATTGCGACAGGAAACCAGAAAGGAAATCCAAGATCTCTCTCTGCCCTGTCTTTCTCTCTTTATGTCATACTGTGTCTCTTTGACCGACTGACACGGTCGATGATGTTTACATACTCTGTTTCTTTCTACCGACGACTACTTAACAATTATAGTAGCGAATTAGGTTTTGTGTCAGTGAACTAAGGCAGAGTTTTGTGTTTTTGTCATTTTTTCCAACAGTGAAGTTACAATAAAGTTCGACTACTGTTTATGGCATAGCAATACATTTATAAACCTTTTCACCACGTGGAAGTGCTAACGTATATTTCGTACAGTTATGTTTCAATAAATGACGCACGCAGTACGCTAGATTTAATCACCTCACATTTTACTTCAAGTTAATGCAGTTATTTTGTTGTTTAACCTTTAAATTATCCACTAATGCATCAAAATTCATCTTACAGTATCTTACATTGCGTTTTCTGATCTTATGTTCAGAATATCCTTTTAATTTTTGTGAACCATTTCCAAAAAATACTTGCACCTACGCCATATTTTTCATCAGCTTCAATTTCCCATTGATTTGTATCTTGTTTATTTTTTAACAACGGTACATCATTATTTGTGGATTATTTAATCTAATCTGAAAACCATCCTTGCAAGAACACTAGCGATACTATTCAACTTATAGTTCAGGTTCATATTATTCTTAAGGGTTTTTTGTCTGAAAGTTATGGCTATAGTGCAATTTGGGTTCAAACTCGCTCACTACGATTTCGTAGTGTGTTTACCTTAGACCCATCTTAACTCTTACGCCGGGCAGACACTTTCTCGCCTCTCCTTAACTTTTATCTACGTTAATAAGAGAAGACAGTTTTCTATTCAGGAACGATGTTTACGAAAATAAGCGAACTGTCTAATTAGCTGACAATATTGACAAAAATTCGTATCTATAGGCAATATTTACCAATAAAGGATCTTGAAGTATTAACAACAATTCATACACCACAATACATCGACAAAAAATTGTATTCAGCCATTTACGATCAACCGTGTATGCCAATAGGAATACTAGCTCTAAGTTCAATACTACTACTACTACTATTACTAATAATGATAATAGCAATAATAATAATGATAATAAATTTGCCATACGGGCGGACCACAAAATGAGAACCAAAAAGAGAGAAAGAGAGAGAGAGAAAGAAATACAAAGACCTTGCCAGAGAACTATAACAGGTGTAGAACATGAAGATAACGACGCTATCAATTGTAATTGGTTCGGTTGAAACGATCCCCAAAGGCCCGTTAAGGGAACTGGAAGAGTTGTAAATTGGAGTAAGGGCCCAGGCAATCCAAACAGCATTGATAAAGTCGGGTAGAATATTAAAAGATTCGTCTAGTCTTGAGGAGAATTGGTCTTCCGCGGACTCCAGTGAAATACCTTTATCTGATGCTGATGTGAAAAGTACGAAAGGAGTGTAATACTACTACTACTAATAATAATAATAATAACATTTTTCTTTCAAAATAAAAAAGTACAGAGAAAGAATAAAAGGGTACCTAAGGCAAATCAAGCTCTGTTCCCGGAAACTCATAAAAAGGAGAAACTCTTTGGTAGTCCCCCTTGTGAGATACTGGGAACCATTCTTGAAATGGACCAGGGGAGAAATCAAAGGGACAGGTAATCAATACAACTCATGACGATGCATAAGCTTAGCATCCCTGAGATGCATATATATTATATGTGTCAAGAAAAGAAGGAAGGAACGGACTCGCCAGCTTTGAAGATAGCGTGGATGCACCAATACGACGACATGAAAAGAGCAGAGAAAGACAAATTTCAACAACCAAAATTAGTACAGAAAGCATAATGATCATCGGAACAAAAACTAGGAAATAGAAATAGGAAGAAAAACAATTGTATAGATGATTTAGGAGGCAAAATGTCGGATTCACACACGAGAAGACTTGGACATGACGAAGAAAGGGGAACTTTAAAAGAGAAGTTGAATCTCATTTAATCAATGCACAAAACAACGCATAAAGACCAACTATGTGATAACAAAAATAGTTCATACGCAACAGAATAACAAGTGTACGTTATCAGGTGATAGAGCTGAAATGATTAATGATAATAATAAGCAAACGCGATGAATTAGCGCAAAAAACAGTATAACACGAGACACGGCTGGGTGGAGATGGTGAACAAATGAGAATTGAACAAGAAATTAAAATTTGACCATGATGCCAAATTGTATGTGCACAAACCAGACTCGGCTGGAGTGAAAAACTCGCACAGTATAATAAGAATCTACATTGCAATGAATTAAATTTCATTAAGATTATTAGGTCTCATCAGCAGTGTATACTGTGATCTTCACCACTGGAGATCAAACCAGCGACGACAGATTGCAGAATCGAAACTCTACAATTGAGCCTAGTTAATTTGGCGTCTCTTCTGTGCGAGATGGACAGTTGGCTCAGTTGTAGAGTCTCGGCTCTGTGGTCGCTGGTTCGATCTCCTGTGGTGGACATCATGGTATACACTGCTGAGGAAACCTAATATGGTCGTAACAGCTGTCAAGTGTTTCCGTATGGCGTGCATAAGTGTTCTCCAGATTTTCTGGTTATGGTAACTCCATTCACAATATAATTCCACTACTTGAAAAATACATTCTTTATTAAGCTTGTTTACATAAATGATATATATCCCACCTGAATCAAGTTAACCGTTTTTTTCTTTTTATATATGAGCTAAGTTATTAGAATGTGTATAGTTACAATGCATTATAATTCATTTGCATGTTTCCAGAGATGAGAGGTAGGTGGCCCTACAACTGTTTCTTTATGGTGGCCCTACAACTGTTGCTTTATGGTGGCCCTACAACTGTTGGTTTATGTATTTGTTTAAAACGACACGTAGCATTCTTAAGTAGTTGCCATTCAGGCTCTTCTCCATGCATTTTGTAAGCGTCTATGTGGTGCTTCCACATAATAGTATATACCCTAACATATCCTGAAGGAAATCGTACTTTATTATATAGAACAGATCAGATGTCAACATGATCGATAAATTTTCCATTGCATTCCAGGCTTTCGCTTAGCGTATGCTGATATTTGATGAGATGTTGCGTGGAACTGATAGAGAAGGATGGACGAACTCATTCTCTTTTCGCGCTCTAAAGTTAATTTGGAATAATTAGTCTTTAGTTATAAGCAGACCTGATAAAAGTTATGGGGTCGTCATTTTGAATTACAAAAGCAAGTTGGTCAAAATGATGTCCATTTTAGAAGAAACCACAAAATTTACTAAGCTTGGTCCCATCGATACTCATGACCATACTGTTTACATTGAAACGAAATTCTAAAAGAATCTCGTCAAATTGGTAAAGAGTGGACTTCTTCCTCCCAGCTGGTTTACTTAGACCATATTCGTTCTATTTGAATGGATTGCCTATAACTCATATGGAGAGTGTCCCATTGAGAACTACTTTCTCTATGACGTCTTCTTCCCAAAACAAGGTTGGTAAGTAGCTTACTACAATGTTGCAAACTGTGTTGGATTACTACTGCATCTACTGTTTTAAGGACTCTTTTGATTCCGCAAAATAAAAGGGAATTCCTTCGCTAAGAAGTTTATGTGTTCTTATGATGTCTATAGTTTATTTGCCTGCGTGCCTCTTCTTGAGACCGTCGATATATGTTCTAATTCAACAATATAGTATACATTAGTCCACGTCTTGTGATTTCTGAGAACATATCCATGAGTTAATAAAATAAGCTACAATGTCTGGAAAATTTAGTTTCGACAATATTATGAAAAGACTGATTGCTGGAGTCTCTATGAGGTCTCTCTTGGGACCTACTTTACCTAATGTGTTCGTAGGGCTTCATATTGTTCAGTCCTAATAAGCTGTTATCTATTTTCTTTATGCTGACGAGACGTCTTGTCTTTTAAATAGCGAGACTGAGAAGGACTTGTTTTTACCTCACCAAATTGTATCGATCCAGCACTTAGATTTATGCAAGATAAACAATAATATAACTGACTTAAACAATATTAAACAGGCGTCAGTACAAAGTGGTTGTATTTATATGTGTTTCTCTTGGCTGGGTAGAATTTGTGACAGAGTTACTAAGCAAATCTTACAAACTGTACAAAGATGTTTTTTTTTTTTTTTTTGCTAATGTAAGGATTGTCTTTTTAAATAAACCTCTTCTTGCTTCTATCCAGAGAGACATTTTTCATTGTCAGGATAATAATTCACTTATTTGTTCCTTTAGGTGTAGTTGCGCTTCGTACTACGTAAGAAGAACTAACCAAAGGCTGGATGCTAGAATTAAACATCATGCGCCAATGAAAATACGAAACTTTACTAGTGACCCGACTTATAATCTTTAGAATTCATACAGATCTTCAATAGAAGAGCACCTCATAAATAATCATGACTATGCTGAGAATTTTCGTGTGGACGTGTTCACCTTTCTTAGCAAGTCACATTCTTCATTTCATCTTAAAGTATCGGAGACAATTCATATTGAACCACCACGTGGCGAACGCGTTTACGCATGTGTCACTACGTCATGAGTGGTAGTCAACCTTATTGTAACCTCGCCTTTGGAAAAGCTGACGAACACACAAAATTCTGTCTTATTTCACAAAAAGGAAAAAATATTTGTTACAACGCATTTTAAGTTGTCTTCCGCGAGAAAGAAACAGACTGTGAAAACTGAATCACCCGCGTAAGCAGTACAAAGAGAAACAACATACTGAGAGAAAGAGAGAGAGAGAGAGAGAGAGAGAGAGAGAGAGAGAGAGAGAATAGACATAGACCTTGAATTATGCTTCACATTTCGTCTTCTAAACCTAACACGTGCTTCCTCGTGGGTTCTGTCCTCATCACTGAGCATCCTGATTCCAACTGCTCTTTACATCGTCGTATTCTGCAGCAAGATATCTTTCCTTCATCGCGTTTCCTAGCCAACTAGTTAACTCTCATCTTAACTTCGTCGCTTCACGCAGGCACATAACGCTCAAACTCGAATCGTCTCTTTCGTTCCACTTGATGTCGGAGGTGGGGGGGTCTTATCTGTTTCTGGTGGCTCCAAACCTGTGCAGAAGACTTAGGACTCTCGGTTTTTTCTTGTCATTTTCAATTAGTGTAGACATCCGCCAGTGACCAGCTGACCTACAACAGGTGCTTTGGCCTGACTCATTCAGGTCAGTTGGCCGTTCCGTTGAATCTGTGTTTGCTTTTTCATCTTATTATTTTTTCTTCTCTCTCTACTTTCCCAGAAATTAACCTCCTGTTCTCTTTCTAACTTCGACTCTTCATAAGCCACTCAATCAGTTTACAGTATTTTGTCTGGCTGATCATCTGTCAGTAAGCAGAGAGAATGGCTGTGGCGATTTAATAGTATTTAATACAATTTTACCTTCACCCTAAGTATTTTCCATATTCTTTTTTTTCCTTTAGACAATATTGTCTTTAATGTTAGTTCCGTTGAAACAGATCGGCTAGCTTGTCACTCTTTTTGTCTTTTTTTTTGCTTTTTTATGTTTTTTATGAATAAAACTTGGAGTCTTTTCATTGCTGTTATATATATATTGGCAAATATTTATCATGTATCTGCATATATATATATATATATATATATAAGCATATACATATATGTATGCATATATATATATATATATGTGTGTGTGTGTGCGTGTGTGTATGTGTATGTGCGTGTGTGTGTGTCTACATATGGATATATATATATATATATATATATATATATATATATATATATACGCACACACACACACACACACATATATATATATGTATGTTTTTTCATTGCTGTTATATATATATTGGCAAATATTTATCATGTATCTGCATGCATATATATATATATATATATATAAGCATATACATATATGTATGCATATATATATATATATATATATGTGTGTGTGTGCGTGTGTGTATGTGTATGTGCGTGTGTGTGTGTCTACATATGGATATATACATATATATATACGCACACACACACACACACACATATATATATATGTATGTATATATGTAAATACACATAAATATAGGTGTGTATATATACATGGGCATATATGTATTTACGCACACACACACACACACACACACACACACATATATATATATATATATATATATATATATATATATATGCTGGCCTGATGCTGAACCGAATAATCCCTTTTCACTATTCACAACACAGAGGTGTGACGGAAGATTGCTCCAAATCATCCGTGATACTTACCTTATGATGCTGAGTGTTAAGTAAGGATGTATCAAGTATAATTATTTAAGTCTTTGGTATGTCTTGACCTGGGATTGAACCCCGGTCTCCCGGACCATTGACGAAAACTCTACCCACTAAGAAAACGATCATGTAAATATATATATTTACATATGTCTTTTTTTTTTAAGTATTCTGTTTTTATACTTTACAGGTTCCGCCTCCCATCTGCGAAAAAATAATATTCTTGATAGGAGACTAAACGCTTCAGGAAAATAGGCTCATCTTCTTGACAACTAACAATTGCCTTTCTTCTAAGATCCATCCCAACCAGAAGTGCTAATACTTATAAGTGTTCCATCAATAGTTCAAATAATATTTCTATTGGATAGGAATACTTCAGCTCATTTAGCTGTAAACTATTTGTATTAAAAATAATTCTTTTAATTTCTTAACATATTTCCTTCACAGTTACTTGAAACCACTAAATTTTTTCCACAAATAATTATAATGAAATAAAAAAAAAGTTACTTGAAACCAGGTAATTTTGCATAAAATATTCATCTTAGATTGGAATATTATTGTGATACTGACAAAAGGAAGACATGGAGAACGCAAAAAGGTTGATAGAAAAATGTATATTCAAGTAACAGAAACAAGATACAAATGAACCTGGTTAAACAGTAGTTAGATGATTGGAAGCTGAGATTCCAGTGGCTATAGTGACTATCCTCACACTACGTAGATTGTATCATACGTGATTGTGTCACGCTGATTTGGTTAACTCCGTCTAACGCGAGTCCATTATGTAGGGAGTACAACTAATACTTGAAACACTACAGTTCTGAGCAAATTATTTTAATTTGGTACAAATACTTGATATCATAGTGCTATTTAAAAAAATAAATAATGTAACATTGTAAATAGTTTAATGATTCTAATCAAACACTTATAAATGGATTGCATTTCGATATTTAAAACCCCATAAGGAGATGATATAACGTTAAACAAATAAAGCAAAACTATCTTTCTTCATATCACATACAGTTTATTCAAAATACCTATCAAAATTCTGGAATCCATTCAAGCATTAATATACGCTGTTCTATGTCCTACTTAAAGGGCAAATAGTTTAATGCTATATCCGGGATACTGGTTTGCGAGGAGGTTGCCTTACCCCACTACAAGCATGCAGACGGTGAATACTTCAGCCCCAGCCGAGTAGGCTCTAATCGGTTTTGTTTGGTTTGGTTTCTTTGTTTAATGACACATTCACCTTCCGCAGTTAAGTAATGCCTATGCCGTCTTAGTAGAATATAACAAGTATTACTATTCAATCCATCATCATCATCATGTCGTGCCGCAAGCACAGATATCCCTGACCCTCTCTCACCACTTCTCCCAATCGTTCATCGCCTCTGGTAAGTATCAGGGCTACATCCCGTATCTTCACATAGCTGCTGAATGCATGTTCGAGCTGGTCGTCCTGCTTTTGCCCGGCCATATGTGGGGGTCCATAGGAGTACATCCCTTATGAGCTCGTCCCTGTTTCTCCAGCAGTGTCCTGCATGCCTGGTTCATCTAACTTGGATAGTTTTCGTGATGAGAGGCAGGTGGCCGTCTAGTTGGTCCCTTGTTGGGTGTAGCCACCAGGACTTGTTCAATATTGCTCGCAACATTCTTGTGTAATTGCCGTCTAGCTTCTTCTCCAGCCGTTTAGTTAGCGTCCAAGTAGTGCATCCATACAGCAGTATTGATACGACCGCTGCCTGGAAGAAACTTCAGTCAGGTTTGATTTCCATATGAACGATAGTTTATCAATAGCTGTCCATGCCTTCGTTAGCCGCGTGTCGATAATCCATAATTGGAGGAAAAGGGGGAAATTTATTAAATTTACAATCTTATGAAATATGCTACACAATGTTAATGCAGCATTCTTTTAGAAACACAGTAAATAATGACGTATATCGATATTTCGACTACGATAGAACTTTATGTATATAATTTCTCATGGATTATTCTTTTCTTTTTTTTCTTTTTTTTTTTTTGTTGGCAACTGCATCCATGGCATAGTGTTATGAAAAGCAAAGAAACAGTTGTCCTTTCTTTAATCTTTTATTACATTGGAAAACAAGACAGGTTCATGTGGACCGCTAACAATGACAAGAGTGAAGTGACTTTCGCATTCGTAATCAGCGCATGTGGATATCACTAATACTCGAAGAAAATATACGTGGCCAGTCGAAATTGAATGCTTTGCCTCAGCAGCTGCTGACAAACTAAAATGAAACCGTGCCAAAAGAAGTGTAATATTGTTAGCCAATAAAACTGTGGTGCAGATAGATAAGTTATCAGTAAAGCCAGCTGCAGAAAGAAAGATGCCTTGACGAAGTCCAAGATGTCATCCAGTGTGCAAGATGCAAGAAAATAAGCTCTATCTAACACCCCGGACTGGGTCTTGCTGAAGTTAGCCGTGACCAGCCAGGTCAGTGGTGATGAGGGCTAGCCAGGCCATATCACCTAACTGAGGCAGAAACGAGGATATGTGCGTTAGGTGGGGGCTGAATTTCAATTTTAAAATGACGGATTTTGGGATTCTGCCCCTTTTTTTTTTCTTTTTTTAATTGGCTACGAAGAACAAATGTTCGTACCACGGAGAATGAGGAACGAATCATAGATATTCGAGAAGATTGGTTTGGTTTTATGGCACATCAACCATTGTAGGTTATTTACCGCCAAATCCGATTCATCGATATATATTAGAGATATATGATGAGTAAACATACGACAACAAAGATGAATAGTTTCAAGTATTGCTATGAATCATAAACAAGTCATTTGAACATCGCTCATTTGGTTACAGCCAGGTAAATGATCAAACAGTTCCACTTCAAATAATCCACTGAGTAGATGAGAACAAAGTTGAATAGTTACAAGTATTGCATTGTATCACAAGCAGTTCAGTTAAACATCACTCATTTGTTTACACATAGTTAAATGATTAAACAGTTCTATTTCAATCACTTCAATTTTGCATATCATTTGTTCACACTCAGTTTAAATGTGGATAGTTCTATTTGAACTACAGAGCATTTTTTCAGATGTTAACATTTCAGGGTGAACATTAAAGCGCTAGCAATGAAAGGAGAACTCCGCCTTCCTCAAAGCTCTATAATTACTGGAGCCTCACCTTCAGATTGTTTAATGTCATGTCAAGGATACTCGTTTGTGTAGTTTTACGCTTATGTAGGGATGCAGTCATTGTATTGTACAGCTTCAGCCGACTGGGCTCTATATGAGAAGAGCCAGTAACAAAAGAAACGAAAAAGCTTACACAATATATTGCATCCACAGTCTAAGAAATTGAATAGAAATAATAAAATAACAGATACTAACGCTTAAGACGCGTTATTTGTATGATGTTTTTTCTCTATCTGACGATTAGCCATCAGCAACATAGATTTCGTCGGTAACAATGCTGCTTCTTGTCCTGTAACCTGGCTTGGTTGTAGATGTCCGACTCATGTAGTGTGTCTTCGGTGGGATTAGTTTGACGGGATCCATCCACCTTCAGGTCGCTAAGGCACATAAGACAATAAAATAAAATGAAGCAATATGATCGCCGACAATTTGAAGGATTTTATTAGATAATCCTGAAAATCTGTTAATACCATAATTTTAGAGGTGCACTAGAAGCATAAAATTAGTCCACAACGAAGAATCCAGAAACAGGACCCTGTGACACATAGGCGAAAAGATAATTATTCACCAGAAAAGTAATTGGAAATGTAGGCGTTTTGCAGAAACGTAGGTAAATTCTTATTTGTTAGTTGTGCTTGTTGTTAAGGGAGGATTTGTTTATCATACAAATAGAAAAAAAGTTGTTTTTACTAAAAGGTGATCCTATTATTTTTATTACTCTTACATGCACATAGCTCATAGAAACAGGAGCTAAGAAATATAAAAATAACAATAAGAGAACAAAGAAAAAAAAGAAAAGAAGCCGCGCAATTTATTCGAGGAAAGTAAGTAAACGAGTTTCTTTCAGAAGAGAATGGGTTATTTTTTATTACTTTTACTTGATATGGAAATTCTGTATTATATGACACTGAGATTATTCTCTATAATAGATTTTAGAATATGATGGATCAGCTTAATAAAGTCTATTTACCTAACTCCATGAATTTTACGAAACTTTGTGTATGTTAACTCGTTTCAATTATAGTTATTATATAGCTATTGGCGTCAAGTTTCGGCCACTACCAATATTCTCATGATGTCAACAAACAATTATCATATTAGTAATAATAATGAACTGACTGATTAATTTTTGCGGCATGCTAACACCTCAGGTATTACTTTATAAGTTTAGTTAATTTGGTTTGATGTTATATCAACCTTTGATTGTTGTTTAATGTCAAATCCTGTCATGTCAAAAATTTATACATTATATATATATATATATATATATAAGCATATGTATATATATAAAAGCATACATATAAAGCATATATATATATATATATATATATATATATATATATATATATATATATAAGCATATATATTAAAAAAGGGTTGGTTGTCACTAAATCACTTTGTAGGTTTGTGTCGAACTCAGTGCAATATAATATGTAGACTAAAAAATCCATGAATTCCACGGGTTGCAGTTTAAATTCCATAGAATTAAATTTATTAATCTTACATATTTATGTCTAATTATTATACAAGCACACACACACACACACACATATATATATATATATATATATATATATATATATATATATATATATATATATATTTTGGGAAAAAATCCGGTCACTTTAGGATTATAAATTTATTTACAACCTGCTATGAGTATTGATATGAATCAATAACTCAAAATTTTACAGGACTTCTTCAGATCTGAATCCGGTCACTTTAGGATTACAACTTTATATCCTTACCTTATAATGAAGAGTGTTAAGCAAAGTAGCATCAAGTACCATTTTTTGAGTCTTTGGAATGACTCGACCTGGGATTGAACCCCGGTCTCCCGGATCATTGGCGTAACTGTACCTTAATATAATCGAGTTTCAATTAAATATTTTGCATGGGCTATTCAACGAAGGAAAGTTTTTCTTTGATAATTCAAATAGTTTTTTTTTTTCCTCTGTTAGTGTCTGAATGGGGTCTCTTGTCAATAATTTGTTTGCCGATAAGATTATTTTAAATAAGCCAGTGTTCATTTGTTTCAAGTATTGCTAACACTTGTTTAAATTGTTTAAAGTATTCCAATCAAATATTAATAATTCCATTCAATATTAGTCATTTTTTTTTGGCATAGAGTCAAATGTTTTCAGTATTGTGATTGATTAAGTGGTTATATTTACCCATAGATTGTACCGTAACTGGTTTTAGCAATCCTGGTCTAAGTGATCCAGAAAGTAATTGCAATGAAGAGGCACTTCACATAAGGTTCATGACTAGAGCCTCTTCATCTGATGGTTTATTGTAATACATAGAACAATCGTTTTGGGGGTGTCTTACTACTTTGCTGAGATGCAGTCAGCGTATTCTACTGCTCCAGTGGACAGGGCTTTTTATGCCATTAGGTAAATAGATAATCAATTTTATTATATTCATTCAAATAATTTTTAATGATTTTGTCAACAGTTTGTCTCGAGTCGTCGTTTGTTTCTAAATAGAATGTGGGATAACGTTAGTTCAAATTTCCTGCTATATTTTTTTTATATATATAATTTCAGTTCTTTCAGGAAGGACAAAATATCACATATTCTGACATTTTTAAACATATCTCTCATGTTCTTTGTGTTAGAAAAACGTTGTCTGAATACATCAAAGTCTCTACATTCTATTAAAACATTTATAACAAAATATAGCGTTTTTTCTGGACGTATTTTAAAAGACGTTCTTGTTTATCTAGTGTTCGCTGTTTTAATAACCGAGAAATGTTCTTTTAAGAGATCTTGATAGTCTGCATTTAGAAGATTAAAAATTGACTTGAAAGGGTTTTTCTGATCTGAAAAAAATTGGTGGTGAGTTTTTTCTCTTCTGCAATGGGTTCAACTCTTGAAGTAGGATATTGGCTGAAGGTTTTTTTTTTTATGTGGTGGGTATGGAAGCCTACAGCTCTTTTAGAAGATTAGGAAATTCGTTCAATAACTTTTTTAAGAGTTGCACTTCTACCATTTTGGGGTGGAAGGATTTTGTATAAATTATGTTATATTTTAGTAGGATCCATCCAGAGAAGTGGTCCCTATGATTTTTCTCCTCTCTGGAAAAGAGGTGTCTTGATTGTATTTAATTTTCATTATCTCATTTTTACTTTACCACGCGTGTCTAGTCGGCTTCAGCTTTTGAATACACCAACTGCATCAATGCAGAGGGCTAAGACACCCCACCAACGATACTCCTGGATATAACATTAAACAATCTGATTGTGAGGCTCCAGTCCTGGAGCTTTAAGGGATTTGGAGTACGTCTTCCTTGCCAAAGCTCCCAGATTCACTCTAGTCCGTTGTAGTAGCACCTTATAGCGTCTTATCTATGGTTCAAATAGAACTGTTTAACATTTAAACTGTGAGCAAACAAATGACTTATGTTAAATTGAATTGCTAGAAATACTACTGTTTGATCATTCAATTAAATGTGAGAAAATGATTCTAACAGAATAGTTAGTGATTCATACACTTGGAACTATTTAACAGAGTTCAATCAAGCGAATAGTGTTGCATAGAATATTTAGTGTTAAATAACTATAATTGTTTGAACCATTTAAGTGAGCGCAATGAAACACTATTAATTATAATTAATGATAAGTAGAATTATTCCAATTAAGTGGAAATATTGAAACCATGTAAATGTGTGCAAAAAAAAAAAAGAGCTCAGGCTTGTTTAAAAATGTTATGAACAAAATGTGCTTACAAATCACACACACACACACACACATATATATATATATATATATATATATGTAAACATGATTTGCCATAAGATAACTTACAATGGTAGATATGACGTAAGAAACCGAACCAAACAAACCAAACTGATCTTTTTCACGCTAGTCAGAGTTTTGAGTCAACCGTCGGATATTCGTTGCATTTTTCGCACTTTAGTTGTTTGCATGTGGATCCTGGGTGGTCTAAACTACCTTTCCCACATTTTTTTTTATCAATTAACGGAGCGTTTTTTATTGTTATTCTCGTAACATCGAATACTTGTTTTATTGTTGTTTTTCATTTCTTCGCTTGCTCAGGCAGATAGCTCAGGACTCGTTCCCACTTCATTGAATATGTTAATTGATCTATGTTTATATGCCATAAATTTCATCTTTCGAAGGATGGGCATTTTTAAGGATAGTCCGGAATAAAATTCTTTTCTATTACTTCCACTATAAAGTACGGGTTGTTTTTAATGATCTAACTATCATATTTGCTGAGACAAATATTTCTCTTGCAACAGTGGGAGAACTTTTTAATAGTTTTTTTTTTCTCTGTTGACTTCAGAACTATAAAACAAGAAAAGAAGTAGGTACGTTGCAGTCTATCTATGTTTGGGTCTGAATGGGGTCTCTTGGTAATTTTTTGTTTCAATTATTGACGTATGCGCTTGTTTATGGGCTGTTTTTTTCACTGACCCTCAGCTCCACCATCCCCATGGAGTACCACATCAATTAAGAATTTACCTTGTGCGAAGTTCAATCGGTCAGGATGAAACTGCGGTACACTCAACCAATATACCCAGGCGAGGAGTAGGACATCTAGCCCCTGGAAATTTCAGGATTTCATTACCTTGTAATTCGAGCCCTGCGATAAAACAATGGTCAGAATCTTACTTTCTCATCGCACTTGACCCTTTGCTAACACCTTTTCCGCCTATCAAATAAAAAAAAGTTAGGTGCATGTTTGCCCCATGTATTGTTGGAAGGATACGGTTAGGATAAACCTATCGGTGCTAGGGATTGTCGCAACCAGCCGATTAATCAGATCGGGCCTCTCTGACCACACATCTGGCACAATAAGGGCCAAAATGAAATGATGATCTCTGATGCAACCGATCTGCAACTATCGGTTTGATATTCTAAGGCATCATGAGTCGCTATCCGTGACCAGCAGGTGGCCTGATTGGTTGGACCTTACCCTCTGAAGAGTTGCAATCAGCATCTTCTACAGCGCCAGCCGACAGAGAGTGCATTGATAAATTGGAGGGTATTTTCCAGTAAGTGTAGAATCATAAAACCTGGAGTCGTTTAAGACCCGTTTTTACCGTAACTTATTGGAGAGATTGCTTTCTAAAATGTTTCGACATAAGATAATCTAAGAAGTGTTGACATGCCGTAAAATCAACCTACACTTCTTGACAGTCAAAACGGCGTTGCGTAGCAAAAAGATATAATAAGGTAAGGTCTTCGTGGCGTAGGGGTTAACAAAATGGTGTGGGACACCATGGTAAGCATGTTTTAAACCCAATCATTCTGATGCGTTCTCTTTCGAACTCATGTTTTTTGAAAGAAACCTCATTATACCCTCAACTCAAGGTTATAGAGTATTGCTTTTGTTCATTACAAAATGTCTTTGAAAAACGCACAAAGGTTAATATGCCTTTCAACCAAGAAACCGATAATGAAATAAGTTGATGTATTTTGAATATCGTTTGTATATATTCACACAGGTAAATCTCTTCAAAACACGATTCAAGTAAGTCTCTACAGTGATATTCATATAAATGGCTTATCCGAAAAGCAGATAACACTTTTTATAGCCCGGAATTTTTAAAGAAAACGATAAGGCTATTGAAGTGGCCTGAAATATTTATAGTGCTGATGGATTAGTTATTTTTAAGTGGCATTCATCCCCGAGGCAAGTTTGCAAAGATTAGCAATTGGTGACTCCAAATTAGATATACTACGAAGAGGTCATCCTATTGACCAATGCAAACCTTTTTATTTGGAGGGAAACTGCATCATTCTATTTTCTATTTTCCTCCAAATCCTGGAAAAAACTTAGGATGGAATTTCAGATCTAGATTTCATTAGTATGGAAAGAGGTGCTTTTATACAACTGTTGTTTAATAAAGCACTTATCAAAAAATATATGGGTTTGTATGACTACATAATTTAAAAGCCATCGTCTTGGGTATTCAATAATTATAAACGGTTATTTTCTGGTATTACGGCACGGCATATCTTGTTCTGTAATTCTAAGAAAACGTCATTTAAAAAATCAATACACAATTTCATGCAATGTATCTTCAACCCTTTCGAACAGCTAAACACGTCGTATTTATCCGATATATCAATGTAATAAGGAGGGAATAATTTACTGTAATTTAAGATATTGTCCAAACTAGTCCATTTTATGCATTTAGGGAAAGCTAAATGATATTAGGATTATGATTAACTGCATAAGTGGATGTAATGGCAACAGGTCCGTGATTGTACATTTTTTCCAAACCAATTTTCCTAACCTAAATATCCCCCAAAAAATATTTAATGCAATGATATTCGTTTTAATTGTGAAATGTTGCTTTAGTAATGATAATAGCGTTTAATTCTCATTGAAACAATTGGTAGAGGAGTATATATATATATACATATATACATATATATGTGTGTGTGTGTGTGTGTGTGTGTGCATAAAGATGCCCTTTTATACATACAAATACATATGAATACATGTTTATATATATATATATATATATATATATATATATATATATATATATATATATATATACATGAATATTTATATATTTTCATATATAAACATACATATATGTAAACATATATATATATATACATATATATATATATATAAATGTATATAAATACATACCTATTTATGTATATATATATATATATATATATATATATATATAAATTTTACATAAATTTAAACGCATACCTATATATATATATATTATATATGAAAGTATATATATATATATATATATATATATATTTTACAAACTTGTTTATAAAAATTCCTATATAAATATACGTATACATATAAATATATATACATATATGTATATATATATATATATATATATATATATATGTGTGTGTGTGTGTGTGTGTGTGTGTGTGTGTGTGTGTGTGTGTGTGTGTGTGTGTGTGCTTACAAATTTATATATATATATATATTGATATTTATATACGCACTCCCATATATATATATATATATATATATATATATATATATATATATATATATATATATATATATATATATAATCCGTGATAAGCCATACAGACAAATATAGAAAAATAAATACATAAAAATATCCTGTAAAAATCACCTTTTTTATTTTGTGTCACCACACTGTTTATTGTCATGTCGTGAGCACAAACAGACAGGGAATAAATCAAAGCAACGAGGTGATATTAAAAACAGCAAAACACTTAAATCAAGCTGGAATGCGCAGTAGACAAAACAATCTCTATTATTTGGCAGCAGAGAATATTTTACAAGTCATCAAAATAAAAATATAATCTTATTCATAAAAATATTTTAAGAGAAATTGTTTTTTTTCCCACACACAAATACTCACGCACAAACACACACACATACACACATACACACACAAACACACAGCAAGAATCTTTGCTAAATCAGTATGTATTCACGCTCATGAAGACAAAAACATTTTTTTTTACACAGCAAATATTTTTCAACATACTCTTTACTGTCAGTAAATTTGATCGGCTAATAAAAATGAGTTGCAAATGGAGGACGGCCAGAATTCAACGTTGGATTTTACCTGAATTTTACATTGTTTGTTCATCAGCCTTTCGACTGGGCCCAAAATATTGTCCGTATTCCCTGCAGAGAGAAGGACCCCCACCAAAAACGAAATTGAATAAGTTGTATATGCCACTAAATTGTATCTATTGCTTAGGCTTTAATTCTGGAGATATAAGGACTGTTGGGGACTTGTTCATTCTTATGACTCTCAGGTATGAACTGATGGAAGTGGTAGCACCTGTTATAGTTCCATCTGTTATAAGATATATTTCGTATTCGATAGAACCATGTAAAAAACACATCTTATGAAGCGACTGCACAAACAAATACGATATTAGAATAAGATGACCGATGTTTCCTAACCACTAGTCATAAAATAAACCCAGACTTGTAGACATACTGATGAAACAGATCAAGGAATCTATCAGTTGAATAGATGTGAGAAAAGATCAATTTTAAGGAGGGTTTGATACATTTGAATTCAGAGTTTTTCTTCTTTAAGAGCTATTGCCATGCTAAATTCAAAGAGCTCAGTTTGTTCTTCTGTTTTTCGCATAGTTTAAGGGAGAATAATTGTATTCATGCCTTTCCCAAATATATAAGTGGTACGTATAATAGCATCGTCAGGGATTTGAACTTTGGAAATCGTGTTTTGAAATTGCTTTTTACGATTGTTGCCATTTTGTAACGAACACCTCATCCATATATATGTTTCTCTGATGAAATTATGAAAGACGTGGTCGTAATTATCACTACATGGTATTCAATGATACCCACTAGATAACCAGAAAATAGTCTGATTATTGTACATGCGAAGTTCTGAAAGTTACCACGCACTGTTTATAAACTTATTGCACTAAGTTAGATTTACTCATACTCTTTCACCTGTATTGATAACTCTCTATTAATACATGAATTAAACTTCATTATATATATATATATATATATATATATATATATATATTTCTTTTTCTTTTTTGGTCTAAAGAGAGAAAAATATTTTTAAATAAATAGGTCGACGAAGAGATGTGTACTTTTAAAAATTATTTATTTCGTTTTTAAATACCTGTATTTTTTCTAGCTTGTTGCTTTCTTCAGAGAACACATGTAGCAGAATACCATTTCAATGGGGTTTTCATTGGGACTTGAGCTCACTCCTGTTTGCTGGTCGAGTGATTCTCAGTTTTGTATAGGTTTCTAGAGAGTTCACTTCTCTTTCTAATAGTTTGTCTATTTAGTCTTTTTTAACACTTACTTGGTCTTTGATAAGCATAGAAAAATGTACCATTGTTATAATGAGACGCAGAAAACGGCAAATAACGCCAGGAATAGAATCACTAAATTTGAAATTAATCAGAATGCTTAGAGAGAAAGAAATTTATAAGTAGTTGGGATTATTGGAAGCAACCAAGCTGATATGAAAAAGAAATGAAAAAGGAGTATCTCAGGCGAACGACAAAACTACTTGAAATCAAACGATATAGAAGTAACATCACCAAAAGTATAAACAGACTGTCCCTCTTGAAAGATACTAGGGACCATTCTTAAAGTAAATAATAGAAGAACTCCAACAAATGGACCAGTGAATAAGAAAACACCTGACAATGTATAAAGCATTATATCCTTGAGATTACATAGACTGGCTGTATGTGTAAAGAAAAGAAAGATTAAGAGGAACCGCCTGCAGTTACTATTTTCAAAGCTAAAGAGGAAAAATGTAAGTAAATATAAAAATTAGGTTTTCTTACTTTTTTAGCTGAGATATTACCGATATTATCACTTTTCTTTTTTATTAAAAATTGAAAATAAAAATAGGGGTCAAAAGAAGAATTGATAAAATGGTCCTGATATTTTCTGCCGTGGGCATTTCACGTTTTACAAATATACAACAGATGTAACATATATAACCTTTGAGTAAAAGAAAGAAGAACAAAGAAGCACAGACTTGGGGTAAGTCCTAAGTGCAAGAAGGGAGGAGTTTTGGCACTTTTATGACATTCTGTGCTTCTGTGGCTATCACGAGCGTGTAATCGACCGACATTCCGACCAATCTACCAGGAACGCTAACTTATCCTCTCGTGGTGGCTGACCTGTCTTCTGGATCCCAACTCCTCGCTTCAGCAACAACCTCTCTCTGACCGTCAACCTTTCCGGACAGTCGTTAACTCCTATCTGTTGACTGCTCTGGGACCTTTCTTTTTATCGTCTTCTTCTGGTCTCTTAGGTAATTTTGCACGCAAGCCCTTTGTGTGGATTTTGCGCCAAAATAAACAAAAGAATCCTCTGACTGGAGCTCACCAACAGCCACAGACACAGAACTAATGCACAGTACCGTTCCACACACACACACACACACACACACACACATATATATATATATATATATATATATATATATTATGACAGTCTACATCTCTCTCATTTTATCCCTCAACATATATATATATATATATATATATATATATATATATATATTCACTACCGGCTTAAATCTTGGGGCTACCCAGAATCGTTTTTCGAAGTTGATAACAAAGACTACTTTCGCAATTGATTATAAAGTTCAAAGTTCACTGGCAGAGAATATGGAAGAATTTACACATTTAAACACTCCTTAATTATCACTTACTCTGAGTGTGATCTGCGATAGCAAATACATATGATTGATTATTTTTTGGAAAAGAAAATACCAGTTTGTTTTAATTGATATTATAAGTATTTGATCAATTATATACAAATGATTACATAATTGCAAGCAAATATAGAAAGATGACATGTATTTTTTTAAAGATTAGTACTGCAGTTGGCTCCTCTGGTTACTGTTTAAAAAGTCTGGTAGATATTGCCGTCACGTGATGTAGTCAGTGATCTGCTCGTCTTTGGAGTGTGGAGGTTTGGGTGACTTGCAAGTGTTTGAAGAAGATATCGGCAGGAATTCTCTGTAGATCGATTGCTGATTGCCTTTTGTATTAGACTTCCACATTCGAAACACAATAAAGACCTTCGGCCATGTATAATATGATTAGCTAAAACGAGCGTTAGAAACTTTATGAAGAGCGATTTTGTCTCCATTTTGTAGATCTGGTCATATAAACTGCTAATTACCTTCTTGGCTATAAATAATATCGATCAGTTTAAATTACTTACTATCAACCAATAGAAACTTTAACGTGATAAGTCTCTCAGGTTGCAATACTCAGACTTATTTTGCAGAAGTCCCTTACTGTCTGCAAAAGCCACACTAGAATCATTTCTAACAGTTGATTTCTCCCTTTCTAGCAGACGTAGCCCTTCTCTCTGGTGTAGCTATTTTCAGCAAATCTGACCCTATTGACATGAAAGTTATATTTTCTAGCTCCTTAGATATTGTGGTGCTGCTTATTTCGGTCTGTCTGTTTGAGTTGGGTTTACCTTGCTCCTCTTATATTCCTTGTTGCTAGGTTAAGGTTGTATGCTTGGTGGACATAATTATGCTTTGTGACATCCGGCCACTATGAGTATTTCACTCTGTTGGAGTTCATGATGCGCTTGTTTCATGACGTTGGCCAAGACGTACAGATAGAAGGTCAGGGACTAAACCAAGTAAATAAATATAAATATCTACGCTCCGCAGTAACCAACAAGGGCAAACTAGATGTGTTACAAGATACATGGAGGTAAAATGATCCCTGGATCTTGGGCGAGCTAAGGAAGCGAGTTTGGATAAACAAAGACTTCTCACCGCTATGAAAAATATTAAAAATAGTAAGTTGTGAAGTACCACATCATACTTCTTTCAACCCTCTTCTTTAGCAAAGAGAATTTGATGGCATGCAAAGCGGGTGCATCTGGTGGTTAAAATCCAGTTCTGGAGTCTTGAAAAATGTTGAGTAAACCTTCATTGCCATTAAACCCAGGTCCACTCACACACTGGGTAGTATTATTTCTAATGGTCCTATTACTGGGTCAAATAAAACTACTTGCACATTATTATTAATTTTAAACTATACAATATAAATGCGTATAAATTATTTCTATTAAAATTATTCATTTAATACAATAATTGTTCATATTTGATTTTATTAATATTATTTAAATGAAAATATTAAATTGCTTGCCAATTGTTAGGATCATAAAATAATACTTTAAACGATATAGTTATGTGAAAACAATTCATATAACTAAGTAGGAATAATTACTTTAGACAATAAATGTGTGTATGAATTATAAGAATTAGATAGGGATACGCATGTTCTATACACTTTTTTCTTTTTCTTATAATTATCTATCTGGTCGGAATGTTATATTTTGACCTTCGACCCAGCCCAAAAATGCTATTCCAAGGTGATACACCGGAAGGAAGTGACACATTCCAATGGCCAGTAATTGAAAGAGATTGCCTGGGCGGATTAAGGCTTATGATATGGGACAAGGTGAAGGTCCCATTGTGCCACTACAGTGATGCACCGGAAGAGAGTAACCTCTGAACTGCATGACAGTTATTTCCGCTTGATGACGATTAAACATTCGATTTCAAAGATCTAGTGGGCGATCGTGTGGGCGTTGAATTATTATATAATTGAGTTGAGTTGGGTGCCAGATGTGGTAGAGACCAGATGTGGTAGGGAAGGCCACACCCGACCGAGGGGGCTCTCGGAAACCCCCGATAGAGTGAGCCCTAGGCCTCCGGTTGAACAACAGGAGAACAAGAAAGACACAACGTGACGGTCATAACAGTGGGGTGAAAATATGAAGTTTATGTTCGGTCTCCAGCACCCTCTCAAATGCAAACCTTGAGTAACCCTTTTCAAACCTTACAAATAAAGTGAGAGGTAAAATATGTTGTTAAAGAAGTCTTCATGCGTCTTCCTTCCTGCCTCTTTCTGCGTGCGTCTGTCTCTATTATTGAGTCGTTATGATACGGCAAATGAGTATATATATGTGTATTTCTGCATGAATCAGCAGATGACAATAAAACAGGAATATCTAGTCTTTTTTCTGAGACTTCTTCAGGGTGTTTTGGGTTTAACTTGGTCTGTGCGTCCACTTATGTTCTTATAAATGAACAAAAACACGTTAATTTTTGACGTCTTTATTCACCCAAATGTCCACGTCTACCGCACGGATGGATAAAGAGCCATTTTAGGCATCTGTTCATTACGACGCCTTCGATAACTCTCATTAACTCTATTTAACTGACCTGTTCTCAAGACTGAACGAACCAAATATAGAACTACTAAAAATGTCTCCCAGGAGTCAAGTCTTGTCTATCATATCACTGGTTATTTTCCTTGTCAGTTTTTACGAATTACCAATAAACTTTAAATTCATATATTTTGAATTCTACAATTTCTTTTCAAAATTAATAGACGACAAATTTATCATATAACACATAGAAACATATATAATGGTACAAACATTTTTTTAATAGAAAAATCACGATATTAATGAGAATATACAATAGAATATTGCATAATGATAATTCCTCACAGCCTGGGTAACTTCACCTGCTAAACTACTGACCCACAGCTTTATTAAATTCTCTTAAAATAAAATTAGTCAGTCACAGGTTTTGGTTGAAACTCTACAAACCTCATGTCCCTGTTGCAAGAAAGAAAAAATAGAACCAAAAAAGGATTCCGGGCATATATTTGCTGTTTCTTTATTTTTTCCTTGTGTTCTCCCCATTCGGGGAGGAAAAGGGTAGATGAAAACACACAACATGCATATTGGTGCTATCACAATAATTCCATTCGGTCAAACTGTGTGGTAATTTAACTGAATATATTCATCCCTAGGATCAACCCCCAAAAATGTATGTGTGGGAGGGTTAGCACGGCGCAGCAGCAGATTCGCCACAACCCAAAGCTGTATGTCGTCTATCTCCTATCTGATGCATTAGATATATAAATCCTTTACTTCCTGAAAATTTAATCACCCCTGTTGCATGCCGCCTCCGAAGAAAATATATGAAAATTACCTCTGATTGAAATAAAACTTTTCATTTCTGTTTATGAATGATAATAAAACAAATTAATTTATCCCCATTCAGAAATACATCTCTTTCTTTTTTATCATCCATTTAAATCCACCTGACATTTTGCCCAGGCGGCTGGGGCTGTTGAATACACCGACTGCTTCTCTGCAGAGGGGTAAGACCCCCCCCCCGAACGAGTGTCCTGGATATGACACTAAACAATCTGATGGTGAGGTTCCAGCAGTGCTGGATCTTGGGGAATGCGGGGTACCCCTTCATTGCCATTGCTCCCAGGTTCACTCTGGCCCGGAGTGGTAGCACCTGATAAGGGTCCTATCTATGGGTTAAATAGAATTAACAACATACTTATGCTAAAATGAATTGTTTGAGTAAAATTGAATAGTTTGAAATTGAAATGACTTTTACAATTAAACCGTACTTACATTTAAACTGCGTGCTTATGCTTAACTGAATTATTTCAAATAGAACTGTTTTTCGACATTAAAACTGTATTTACACTTAACCGAATTGTTACATACAACTGCTTGAATAGCTAGAAATGGAAATGTTTTTGTCAATTAAACTGTGTACTTATGCTAAACCGAATTGTTTTAAACAGAACAGATTATTTACATACGTTAAATAACCGACAAATATTGATATGCCATAAAACCCAACAAACCAACCAAAACAACCAAACCAACCAACCACCTAACATTCCTAAATTATACAGCAATTCTTTTGATTTTACTATGCATACATGCATATACATACAAACATACAAAAATATACGCTACAATGCACACCCATATCCATGAAGATATGCTCCCACTGATGTGTGTAGCACAGTCGACCGGGGAAATAGATTTCACCGACAGACGGGTAAGATTCGCCCATTGAGTGACCTGCATATGACACTAAACAACCTGATGTTGAGGATGCAGTAATGCTGAAGCTTTGGTGAATGCGGAGTACCCCTTCATGAACATCACTCCCTGGTCCACTCTTGTCCTGAGAGGTCGTATCTGATAGATTAAAATCGATGGGTAAAATATAACTGTTTGTCATTTAAACTTTGTGCAAATAAATGACTCGTGCTAAATTGAATTGTTAGAGATAAAACTACTTGATCATTAAACTTTTTGTTATTCAAATCAGTAATGTCTTTTTGAATTATTAGTAACGCATAGCAATATTTGGATCCATTTGACTAAGTGCAAATAAATGAAGAGTGTTGAATAGAATAATAAGGGTTAAATAGCAAAACTTGTAACCATATAACTGTCTGTAAACAAATTAATAATATTGATTTTTATCATTAAGGGTATTCGGACTATTTTCTTCATCTGTATTGTTATAGGCGTTGGTTCCCTAAGCTTCCAAGAAGACGATCATCTGGAGGTTGCTGGTTCAATCCTAACTGCTGGCGAGTAACAATACAGGAAGACTTAACACTTGCACCCGGTTATGGCTGACGGAATCCAAACATGTCGTATTTCGAGGTTCCATGAAGGTTCCCGAGTTCGACAAACACCTGAAGAAGGCCGGAGGACACATCGGCCGAAACGTTGTGGAAATAACAATAAAGATAAAGACAATAGTCCAAAAATCCTTAATTATAAAAATCATAAAGCTTCATCTCAGAAATTTAGACGACTAATACTACTGAATAGAATTATTAGTGGTTGATTACAATAATTGAAACCATTTAACCGTAGAAATTAAGGCAATACTAGCGTGCAAACAAAATAGTTTTAAATCATTTAAAAATGAAATTACCAACAAACTGTATGTGTAAAAAAATGACTGATGTTAAATTGTAACTGTTAAATAACAATACTTGAAACCATTTAACTGCGAGCAACAAAAAAGACCCTGGCAAGTTAAAAATTTTATCGACAAAATGTGTTTACAAATCATATTTTAATATATATGCACAATTAGGTTTTGATATTAAATCAACTAAAATGGTTGATGCGACATAAAACCATACCAAACCAAGCCATTCTTATATATATACACTATATAAGTATATACTTAATCCGTTAGCCACATACAGGATGTGACACAAACTGAGTTTTCGACTAATTAATCTCAGTTTGAATTCAGTGCTTTCTTTTTCTTGGACTGCTTCCCTAAATAAAGCAAGAGAACCCAGTCTACCATTCTATTTTCCTATTGCTTGTGATAGGAGAGAAAATATAGATTCTTGCCTTTCTCATGACCTAGTTAAACGCAAATATCTTTCTCGAGGATTTGAACGCGTGTTGCTGATTCCATTTCCTTGGACGATAATCATTTCGCAAAGATTTTCTTACGCAACGTGCATAGATATGGAGCATAGATCAGCGACAGACCCTCATTTAGGAAGAGCAATCGTATCATTGCTTAACTTACATGAATACTTGGGAAATATCTTTATTTCAAGCGTTGGCCGAGTGCGCAACTTACCCCGTCATGACCAGTAGTTCTAAATCCTTTGAATTGAACTATCTCTTTATTGGTGACAAACGATCCTTAAAGGAAGCGTTGATTTTGTAATACCCCTTAATTTTCACTGATTAAATAAGTCGCACTTTAATCCTGGCTTCAACATCCATACCTTATAACCTGAAAGTGACCCAGTCTCTTCCCATCGATCACGCAGTAAATATTTTAATATCTATAAAACGTGCTGGCTGCGAAGAAGAATCGAATTTAGCAGCCGATAAACTGTAATTTGTAATACTAACGCGAAGCGAGCGTTGAACCTGGATTCAATATTGGCGAATTTATATCAATTATATGGTGGCTATTTGACTGAGCGCCCTGCGAAGCCGTGTTAGTCGGTCGGATCAACTGGAAATTTGGACTTAATCCAGCCCGATCTGAATGAAGGCTATTTGGAAAATGCCCAGTGAACAATTGTTTATAGAAGTAATTACAACATAACTCACACCGAGAAATCAATGAGCGCCAACAGTAATCATCACTAAATCTTACTCCCCACTAATTTGGCTCTTCTTTGTTCTGACGCTTAACACTCTCTCCCTTTTCTTCTTTCTGTCTTTAGAACAAAATCATCAATTTTTCGTTCTATGTTTCATTTTACTCGCTGTTTTTCATTTACCGTTCTTTTCTTTCAATTGCTTATATTATGCCCCCTGCTTTTTTTTTCGTTGTTTTTTCATTTAAACACTTCATTTATTTTTTCGATTACACAGTTGATTGATCTGTTAGTTCCCTCTTTATGTTTTCTGCATTCTTTCTTAGGCCTTCTTTATTCTACCCTTTATCAAACGATATTTTCGACCGGTTAGCTGGGGCTGTAGGATACGACAACTTCATCTCTATAGAGCTGTAAGCCCCACTTCTCACCAACCAACGTGTATCTAAGTCATTACTCTAAACCATACGATATTGAAGCTCCAGTCCTGAAAATTTAGGGAATGTTTTGTCTGTTTTCAGGGACATTATTCCCAGGTGCACTCAGAGTCATGGTACCTGTTTAGGACCTATCTATGGATCAGAGAGAATTATTCAAATATTTGCTCTATTAAAACCATTAAACGTTGTGCTAACAAATACGTAATATCAAAATTGATAGGAATATTGATTAATTGGATTATTAATAATAAAAAGCAATACTTGAAACCATTCAAATGATTGCAACTAAATGAACTCTAAATTGTTTAAAACTAAAGCTAACTTCCAACTATTCACGAACAATATATATATATATATATATATATATATATATAAATTTTATAAGCTTTTTGCTTATATGTGGCACAAGACCGTATGCATGGTGGACCCAAAGAGACTCGACCTCACACGTGTAGGTTTGCTAGTCAACCATTACACCACCCGAGGTGCTCAATATATATATATATATATATATATATATATATATATATATATATAAAGTAAAATTGGTGACCGCAGTTGAATGCGAACTGAAAGCTTGCTTTTCATTTCCTACTACACTGAAGTTTTGGGGACGGCTCAACTTCTTTCCCAGGATTGTTTAACTTTATTTTAGTTCCCTGCCTTATAATGCTAAATATTAAGCATAGCGACATCAAGTACCATTTTTTGAGTCTTTAGTATTGCTCTGTAACGTAATGGTCGAGGGATTTCGGTTCATGCCTATGAGTTTAGTTAGGCTGAGAGCCTTACGGCTTGGCACATGTGTTAGTTAGGTGCAAACCTTGATGTAGGTGGTAAAGTTCGCGTGGGGCGGACGTGCCACTCAGAGATATCACAATAGCCAGATATGACGGAATGGGGTGACAGGGTGCAGGTGACGTCACGCACCGGAAGCGCGCAGAGGTTTGTGGAGAATTGAAAAAAGTTAGAAGAGTTGAAAACTAGAACCCGAACGAGGAGGTTCGACTTTTGGAGCTCGCTGAGGCGAGACGAATTTTCGCGCTGTGGGTGCCGTACGAGATAGGGGCCAAATGAATAAGACAGCATACAAGACTGGGTCTCTCCTCCTTATGTCAAAACCTTTTACTCAAAGTCAATAAAAAGCTTTCCTACCTGAACAAGAAGTCGTTACGTGTTTTCAAATTTCGATATTCCTATGTTCTATCGAGATGAACATTATATGTCTATTTCGCACATGGCGTTAATTGTGGCTATAGTACAGCTCGACCTGACATTGAACCTCGGCCTATGGGTCATTGGTGAAAACTGTACCTACTTGCCAAATGTAGATTTGGCCTTAAATATCCATCAAGAGCTAATATGACTTGAATCCAATTAACCCTAACTCAATTTTTTCGACGACGTTTATGTCTTTCTATAATTTTCTGTCTCTGTTTTGCTTTTAGTATTTCGAAGATGCTTAGAATATACTGACAGTGTCCTCGATAGAGGTAGTTATTGGTTATGGCAGTAAACTTCATCTGGTTGAGAGAACACGGTTCTTGAGTGCTGTAGAGTGTAGATTACTTGTGGTCCACATTGACTCAAATTATTGTCCTCTTTAGCTTAAACTGGTAGTATAACTTAGGGTCCAAATTTTGCATCAAATGGATCTTATTAATAGTAATCATAATGGTTATACTTGATTGAACAGTGTATAAAAGTAATTCTATTTAGAAACAACACAATCTTTTTAAAATATATTTGATCCGGATAAAAAACAACAGCAATATTTGCTGACATGTAACTGTAAATAATTTGGCTTAGGAATAGTTACTTAAAGATATTTATATATATTTACGAAGAATTATAATTAGTCACTTGAAGCTATGTAATTATGTTAAATTGAAATGGGTTTGATAATCATTATTAAAAAGAAATAATGGCATGAAGCAATATAATTTTTAGTACGGAATGGGAATACTTTAATGATTACAAATTATTTGTAATACTTAAGAATATTTGATATAAAAAAAACTATGGGAACTACGCAAAATATTAGTAATAACGCTACCTTATTCACTTTTGGACTTAAACTCTTGGGAAATGTATAAATCTCATCATTGGTTAAATTCTACCTCAATTGCTCTTCGAAAGGTATCGCTTCGGCATCAAATTTACCATTATCATATTTACCATTTCCCATTACATAAAGGTAAACCATGCAGAACGTATGAATATACTTATACAATGAGCGTACTTCTTTCACATGTACGGATAAAACTAAATCCAGATGGATTGAAATTCTGTTAAAATCAATCTATCAATCAATCAACCGATCGATGAATCTCTTTTCACTCTTTCTTATTTTGGTACATTTCTCTTTTCCATTTCTTTAATTTGTTCAGTCAATTACCTTTTTTTAAAAATTTTTATTTCTCCTGTTCGTTTAGCTTTTGAACCGTCTGTCAGATTCTTCTAAGAGAGAAATTAATCATCAAGAGGTATCCACAAATGTAACTCAAAAAAAGACTTATGAATGGAAAAATAATCACGAAATATTATTAGCAACCAAGAGATTCTTTTTCTACAACGAGTAAAAACCATGTTGTCAAGATTTTGAACTTTTATACTTACGGGCATGCATGTAAGATTTGAACATTGCATACACTGTACCCTGCCGTGTGGAAATACCCACCTTTATTTTCTATTAAGCTGCAGTAAACAATGAAATCTCTGTAGATTTGCATAAATATTCTGTATGTAATCTTGTCAGGTATCTTGTTTAGGCTAGGGGTCACCTTGGCGTTCGCATTTGGTGGGCCGTTGTTATTTGATCAGCTGGTCCCAAGGGAATCTTTCTCACATGCAACACCAACTTAGCAGGGTTATATTCATCGCTTGGGGCCTTTCACACTCGAAAAGCAAACTGCCTACGGGATCAAGAATTTTTCTGTGACGGCCACGCGGCGTCGGAATTTGTACATGGCCACTGCTATAAAAATGATTTCATCTCATATCTGGCTTAATGTTTGGTTGATTAAATCAATAACATATTGTCAATAAAAATTAAATAGGATTAACTGACACGTTGGTTCTAAAAAAACAAACAGAACCTAAGAGGTCGAAGTGTTAAAGTGAGAGAACAATCTAGTCGTCCATTAACAAAAACAATTAAAACTCTGAGTCAATAATGATGTGCGAGAATTGATATACTGATTATATATATATATATATATATATATATATATATATATATGTATATATATATATATATATATATATATATATATATATATATATACGCACAAATAGACCAAGTTTAATCGTTTTCAAAAATGAAATAAAATAGAATAAACGGTTTCGGTCCTCTCAGATCACAGTTAAAACGAGGACAACGATTAAGAAGAAAAAGGAGTAGGGACTTGTGTAATGAAATTGAGGAAGAAAAAAGTAAGTTGACTAGAGAGGGAGGGGTAAATTAAGTAATAATCAAATTCCGACCCAATAAACATTCCCTCTGTTTACAGAGGGACGGTTTATGGGTGAGAATATGAATGGTCTCAACTACCTTCAGATGATAACCCGAGTGGAACTTGCTCGAGATATTGAACAAGTCCACACTATGGGACTAGGCACAATTATGGTTATTTATGATATGTTCAGCAATGGAAGGACCCGTATGTATTGTTTATACGGTCAGCAAAGTAGTTCCCTTGGCGTATTTTTGTGGGTACATGTTTAATTTTTGAACTCAAACTTTGATTGGTTCTCCTGATGTATTGCAATCCACAAACATATATAAAAGAATAAATCAAAGAACTACTATGTTGTGGTGGTGAGGAGAGAAAGTCTTTTCGACCAGATGTCAAAATAGTCCGCGTGCGGAAGACCACACACTGGTTGGAAAAAAAGTAGCACTTATGTTGACAAGGAGAGATCTGGTTGGCAAATAATATCACCGAGCCACGGCAACCTAAGATATACAGGACACCTCGTGATGTGATCAGGTTTAATTTTATCGAAGTCAGAAATGTTATCCCTGATGACAGAACGAGCAATATCTTCAGGAAAACCATTGCTACAAAGTGTCCCAGTGATCAATTAGACCTCATCGTCCAACTTAGACTCAGAGCATATCATTAATGAGCGGTGTGTTAAAGTTTTAATTAGATTTATCTTCCGCTTTTTTGGACAAAATAAATCCTGACGAATCTATAAGCCAGTAAAAGTAGGCTTATGATATACGGTCGATAAATGCAGGAGTCACTTTACACACCAATACCTCGGGAAAAGGGTGGGTGGAATTATACTCCTTCTCAGTAGTAATTCTAAGTGCAGGGCGGGTCTATTTATATGTGTGAAAAGCTCGCCCGTCTCAGTCTCACTCCAAACATACAAAAAGTGTCGTCTACGTAGTGAAAATACACCTCAGGTGCATTATTCTTGGAGAACAAATCAACCTCATAAAAACATATTCGGTTTGTGACCACGGATTGTTTCCTTTTCAAAAACTTCAAGTGAAGATTTGCGAGTTTTCTTGTTATTTTTCTTATGTCTGGGTCAAGATAGTGACGTATGTATACCATACTAACCCAAACGCTTTCAACCATTTTACTGGTCATCCTCAGGGGTTATTTTAAGTTGTTTGTTGCTGTGAGTTTTATTTATATTTACTTGGGGTGTTTTTTCTTAATAGATGGGGTTAACCCATTCTTTTAGGATGCGTGTTAAGGTTAGTCATTGAATATGTTCAGTATGTTAATGCCACAGTTGAATGCTATTATATTCATAGTAGTTTTTTGAGAAAATATGTAGTTATTGCTCCGGGCATTTGTAAAATGTTTTTTTATTGTTATTTCATGCATGATTTTTGTATTGTCACAACCAATTTTGCATTGTATGATTTTTTAATTATTTCAACCATTTTACTTGTCGCTCCCCGTGGATGACCATCGAAGTGGTCGAAAGCACTTGGGATAGTATTGGGCACTTTCTTCAACATCTTGACCCAGACATAAGAAAAATAACATAGTCTCAAATGTCTTCTTTTAAAGATTTTGAAAAGGAAACATGTTTTAGATAACAACATCCTGCGTAAGTATATATATATATATATATATATATATATATATATATATATATATATATATATATATATATCAAGAGAGCATAGTCACAGAGGCAACGATACGACAAACTTTTGTACTTCAAGCCAGAATTATTTATCTACGTTATTATTTCAAAATGATATCCGCTCTATTTATGATATCGAGAACTCTTTATTTATGAATATAACAAAAAACATTCGCAATATATATATATATATATATATATATAAATATATATATATATATATATATATATATATATATATATATATATATATGTGTGTGTGTGTGTGTGTGTGTGTGTGTGTGTGTGTGTGTGTGTGTGTGTGTGTACCTTTTTAACGTTTGAAAAGAGAAAATATTTAAATCATATTACCCATCAACATTTGTGTGCCCCTCATTCTTTGCATATCGAATATATATGTACATATATGTTTATATTTACATATATTTACACATATATATATAATGAGGGGAACAAACACGTGTGTGTGTGTGTGTGTGTGTGTGTGTGTGTGTGTGTGTGTGTGTTTTAACAGTCTGATATATTCGATGCATATAACTTCAAGATGATTTTGAATTGTCTTATGTAGGTATTCCAATGTAAATTGTTGTCGATGAATATTGTTCACGACCATGTACACACACCTAACTTTTCATGCGTACTAGCCCTGTTGGCTGGGGTTGTAGAATACACTGACTGCACCCCTGCAGTGGGGTAAAACAATCAACAACCAGTGCCCTGATTTGACATTAAACCATCTGATGGCGGGGCTAAAGACTTGGAAATTTGGGGAATGTGGAGCACCCCTTCATTGCCATTGCCTACAGTTCCAATCTTGCCCAGAGTAGTAGCGCCTGATAGGGTCATATCTATGAGTTAAATAGAACACTAGTGTGAAAAGAATGGCTGATATTAAATTGTGACAGATACATGACCATACCTGAAATCATTTAACTGTGGGCAAAGAAAAGCTAAATATGATGGAATAATGTTAATAACAAAATGTGTTTACAAATCATATATTTCGTATACATGCATAAAGAGGATTTGGAATTAAATTACCTAAAATGGTTGATACGCCATAAAACCCACAAAAAAAATACGCTTGTAACTGAAACAGTAACGATCAGGTCCATGAATCGATTTCCTATTCTGCAGTGGTAACCATGACAGTATATTTTTCATCATACAACGTGTCAGCCACCAACTAAGGGTGATAACCATTACACTAAATATGTATTTATGTATACATTTATGTATGTATATATGTATGTATGTAACTAAACCTTCCGTACTCTTTGGATGTGACACAAGGTTAATTTTTTAATCAACATATCGCTGGTTTGTGTTTGAGTTTCCTTTATAAACTGGTAACCTAACAAAGGCTAAAGAACACAGTTTTCTGTATTATTTACCTATATTTGGATGAGAATAGGTGGATTCATGAATTTTCCATGGTCATTATCACAAAAAGAATCACAAACAGTCTCTTTCTTCAGTTCACCAATTCCATTTCCTGCAACGATACGGCAAAGTCCTATGCATATATATATTTAACCAAACCCTTCGCCACAGATGGATGTAGCATGAGCACAGTAAAGCTTGTTTTAATTCAATAGTTTCCTTTTCCTAAGTTCGTAATGTATCTTAGTTTAAAGAGCCATGTTGTCTCTAAATATAACAGATATCATGTTGGATGAGAACATATAGATTCATGCCAATTTTATTATTTTCAGGAAAACATCATCGTGTGGGAATCGAATTCGGGTCCCCGAATACATTTCCTATGACGATAAACTTTATAATAAGCTTCCTGGATGATCTCTATCTACCTATCTATCTATCTATTAAGCAGAGTGAGTGTATGTATTTATCTACTCCTCTATCTAAGCAGGATGTAACGCAAGGTCGATATTTTTGCAAAGATTAACAAGACTGAAATCAGAGTTTTCCTTCTCTTAAACCAGTTGCCATTCCAAGGTTTAAGAGCCCAATCTGCTATACTATTTATCTATGGCTGGAGGGTGCATAGTTGGATTCATATATTTCCTGAGGGTATTTGAAGAATGAGTGTATGGTCACGTGTCTTTGATTGATAGGGATTCATACTTGCACACCATTAGTGTAAGGACAAATCATATGTTGTGTATACATATTATGCGGGGTTCTTTTTCAGGTGTTTATATAGTTCACATACATTTTTCATCGTCACATATACATTATTTATTTATTTTGTTATTGGTCACAGAGTGATAAATTGCCCTAAACTAAGATCGATATATCGAACAAAAGTCGACATTTCGTGGGTCCAATAACTATTCGGGTATTGTCTATATGTGATAGGGTAGAACGCGTTACCATTATCCTTTTGAATATAAACGGGTAGAACTTTCGTTTATGCATTAGAAGAGATGAGCGAATTCATTTTGAAACACTGTCATTTCTCATCTGCATAACGGAGTTCCCACCCTAACTAACTTGGGTCTACATTTGTCCGATATAACGGTTAATAATCTAAAGTAAACAGCATTTTTGATAGCCGATGCAGATTATTTAGTTTAAAAAAAAGAATTGGAGACAAAAATATTGGCATGAAGAAAAACATTGTACTCATGTTGATTAATATGAAAAACGTTTTCCGTTTGATTATCCCCCGCGTACTAAGAAACTTATTCTACTATTGAAAAAATATGCTGTAGTTTGATTCCCATACAGAAAAAATCCTGAATTAAAAAGCATTATGTAAAGAAAAAAGAAAAAGTGGTGATTAAAAAAAAAGAAAACATATTGATAGATCACGAATTATACGAAAACATTAGGATCGAAAACTAAAAGCAATATACGATGCGAATAGGAAATGTACAACAAAACAAATGAAAAACAAACACGTATAAATATAAGTCAATGTTTTTAATAGAACTTAAAAAAATCAACTGAATGAAAAGGGATGTACATAGAGTAAAAGCAAATAAAAAGCAACACAAACGCATAAAGTGAAGGAAATGAATATCGTGTGGGCTAGAAGAAACAATATTATGGCGTGTGTACAACTTGATGGAAGTGATATTCACAGCTAAATGAATTATGTGTACCGGCAGAGATGATGATGCAGGAGCTTTTTCTAGCACTATTCAACTGAAACATAAATTGATAAATAATAAAATTAATTCCAAATAGATTCCAGAAAAAAAAACCCTCTTAAAACATTCAAGAAGGGAATTCCAAGTGTAAATTTAATGCTAATAGTTTAATGCGTTTAAAAAAAAAATTATTGCCTGAAACAGTTCTGTATAACAACGAATTTCCATCATTAAAAAAGTAAAACAGACAATTTACAAAGCAGGAAAAATATAAGAACCAACATTATTCAACAGAAAACGTTATTTATCCATTGAATAAGAAGTCACATAAAAGAAGCTCATTGAATGGTGTGTCAATCATAAGTTTCCTATCTATCTGGTATTATACATAGCCTCTTTCTGATTGTTTTTCAAGGTTGAAAGAATACAGAACCTTTTCTAGATAGTCACAATGTCTGCTGTTGTCCGAACAGATCTCAAATCTGTTCCAGTACAGGAGGGACAAAAGATGAAGGAAAGTACTATAAAGGAATAAATAAAGAACTTACTTTATAAGTAAAAACGTTTAAGTATGTAAACGCGAAAGAATAGCCATAAAAATACCTCAATGAGAACTGTTCAAAATATAGTTGATTCAATAGTACGAGATACATTCGATATTCTTCCGGACATTTTTCGAGGAGAACTTTTATTGATAGTAAACGCATGAAACTCTAGTCCCCTTCGAAGTAATCTCCTCCGGCTGCAATGCACTTGTTGTACAATTCAAACAAACTCTGGAAGGCCCCATGGAAGTCCTCTTGTGTGAGTGTGTCAATGACCATCGTCACAGCCTCTTTCATTTCTTCAATTGTCTCATAACGACAGCCTCTGAGCTTAGGGAATAACCAAAAGTCACTGGGAGCAAGGTCTGGACTATAGGGAGGGTGAGGAACTGTCTTGATGCCCATCTTGGTCAAATAGTCTGTGACATGGATGTAGTTGTAGACTGGTGTATTGAACTGGTGGAAATGCCACAGACCCGATTTGAAGAGTGCTCGCCTCTTACAACGGAATCTCTTCCTGAACTCCCTTAAACCTTCAACATAGTAACCCTAACCCTAAGCCTTTGACCAATCAACTCTAGTGTACTGACTTCCTTACTCCTCACACAACTCTCATCCCTCACAGACTCCATGCCTTTCTAGAAGCTATTACGCCACTCGAAAACTGATGCTCGATTCATGCAAGATGGCCGAAAAGAAGACTGAATCATACCATACGTTTCTGTGCCATTTTTTCCATGTTTAAAACATCATTTTATAGCATATCGTTCTTCTTAAGTGTCAGATTGCATTTTTGAAATTCACCAGCTATGACAATCATGCTTTTGTAGGATATATTCCAATTCCTGCTGTAGCTGTTGATTTTGACCCGAAATTATAAAAATTGGGCAGTCATCTTATAAGATGTATAGCAATAACGTATTGAATTTTCAATTTTCTCCGACAAATTTTAATGCCCGTACGAAAAAAGTCTGGAAACTTATCGTATGCACATCGTAGATTGATTGATTGATTGATTGATTGATTTTAACATTACGTCAACCCCAATCCGTCTACGATTGAATCTTAAACCAACCAAATGACAAGACAATGTGAAGATACCAAAAAAGTCCTCTGACTAAGGTTAAGGATGCATTTCTTTTTTAAAAAAAGTACCGAAAGACGAAAAACGATCCTGTGTTTCCATAAGAATAAAATCATCCATCCATCTATCTCTCTATCTATCAATGCCTTGAGGATAAGGAATCGCGTTCATTGAATGTTCATATCTGCATTTTCGTGTAGTTGTTTCTTAAGAAGATAATTCTAAATCGAATCTATTTGACCAATAGATGAGACCCTAACAGGTTTGGTTTGGCTTGATTTCATGGCATATCAACCAATGTTGGTTATTTTATGCTAAATCAATTTTTATACATATAAACAGTTTTATTTCTAATGAGTCAGTCTTTTGTTTATCGACAACTAAACGTAAAAACAGTGGTATTACATGCAATTCAGTTTAGCACAAGTACACCGTTTAACAGTGAAAACAGTTCTATTTCTAATGAGTCAGACTTTTGTTTATCGACAACTAAACGTAAAAACAGTGGTATTACATGCAATTCAGTTTAGCACAAGTAAACGGTTCAACAGTCAAAACAGTTCTATTTCAAGATATTCAGTTCAGCTAACAATGTTAAATGGTTCCAAGTATAGCCATATATCACTAACAGTTCAATTATACATCAGTAATTTATTTATCCACATTTAAATGTAAAAACAGTTCTATTTCAAGTATTTCAGTTTCGCAGAAACACATATTTTAAATGTCAAAACAGTTCTATTTTAAACAATTCAGTTTAGCATTAGTACACGGTTTAGTTATATTTGACCTTATCAGGTGCTACCACTCCGGGCAAGAGTGGAACTTGGAGCGATGGAAATGAAGGGATATACCTTATTCCCCAAAGCTTCACCATTACGGCAACCTCGCTATTAGATTGTTTAGTTTCATATCCAGGACAATCGTTGGGAGATTTCACCCTCTGCAGAGATCCTGTCGGTATATCCTACAGCCCTAACCGACTGGGACGGGGACCCTAAAAGGAATTACCACTCCGAGTCCAAATGGATGGAGAGTAATAGTAATGAAGAAGTAATCTACAATCTATAAATCTCCTGAACAGTATCTCATCATCAGATGCAGTTTAGTATTGAATCCAGCACATCTCAATATTAGAGTGATTGAGGAGAGGTTGAACTGTTCAGACCTTTGTGGGGTTTCGACTGAAGGTCAAGGGCAAAGGGCAAAGCTATGTTGCTGTTCGATAGCTGATTCCATTATTAGGTTATTTTATCCCACCCAACGCTGGCCAGTCGGTCCAACGCCTTGCCCAAGAAAGTCAAAAAAAAAAAAAAAATTATTCACAAGAAGACAGTAAAAGGCGTTTCTTTAATACTTTATTTTATTTACTGGGTTCAACAACCATTCCATGGGTGAAGGAGTTTTTCCTGAATACATTGAAATGGTTGAATCCCCCAGTTAAGGTGTCAAAAAATACGTTAATCGTTTCATGCATATGTTTGTCCTCATTTGGTATTTCGGGCTTCCATAAGGGTTAGTTTTTTTCGAAAGTTTGTCAAAGTCCGGTAAAGGTTAGTTTCTTTTGATAGTTTGTAAAGTCCGTTTTTTTTAGTTTGTAGTTCATTTGTGTGTTTTTATATTTCAGCATACTGTTGACCTAGAGAGAGAGAGAGAGAGTTGCTACTTGGTGAAGGGGACTAACCAACGCCTAGTCCAAAGACGTATGGTGTGGAACCCAGACACCCATCAGCAACGACGTTGTCAAATCACTGGTCACTGCCTGAAAGAGAATGAAAGCCTGTTCCCTTTTGAGAAGAGGTTGCCTTTTTTTGTTACGCATGCATCATCCCTTTTTCCTGTCAGGGACCTCTGGGAGTTTCTTCAAATTTAAGTTTTCTTTTTTTTTTTTTATTATTCAATTTAATTTTTTTAAATTTATTTATTCGTTCCCTATCACTTTTCTCGAGTAGAAATTGTGAACGATATGAACTGGAAAAGAGAAAAGTCTTACTGTTACTCAATCTAGCAACCATAATCTGTATTAGAAAGATCCACCTATATAGATATCAGCGATGAATATCAACACAATCTCATAAAATAGTGAGTTAAATTGGTAATTACAGTAGATTTTTTAATTAAACGAACGAAAAAATATGAGCTAACATTTTTTTTTTAAATTGAAAAATGTTTAATGACCGATAGTAATATTTTTTTTAAAATTTTTAAAAGAAAAAATCCCTAAAAAACAGCATTATAAAATAAAAACAAGTAAAATTGAAAAGTTAATACGTGAGCAAATCATCTCATTACAAGACTGACACCTAAATTTTTAAAATTATTCTTCTTGTTTTCATTATTATATTTATTATTACTGTTCTTCATAGTATTTATGTATTTTGCCGCTGTCGTGAACACAATTAATTACATGCATGGATGAGTGGTTAGTTTTCAAAAAAGAAAACAGTGAAAAAAAAGTATAATTTTTCTAAAGCCTATCATCACGAAAAAAAAAAAAAGTTTGAAACTTAATTACGTCTTAAGTTAATTCCATTTGCGTGCTGAACCAGGCTGGTGACCACTTGACTAAGTACAGGTCTGCGCATGCTCGAATTCATTGTTAATTTTATATTGTTAATTTAATTAGTAGAGACATTGATAGAGTTTGCCGATTGGCGTGAGAACAACAATGAGACACGTGGAAATCAATACGAACAAATAACTATGAAGTATCAGTCTTAAGATGACAAGCTTCTCACAATATTCCTGTTTTTGTAATTGCAGTGAAAAATGTTGTAAAAATCTATCTATCTATCTATCTATCTATCTATCGATTGATCTATCTATTTCACAAAGGCGTACCGATAGATTGGATTCCTTTGACTCTTTCTCGTCATTCATCATCGCCCTTCGAAAGCACTTTAGACAGCATCCATGGTCTGAAAAAACCTGATGAATGAAAGTATTCCTGTTCGGTCAACACTATTAGGTCAATGTGTGGGAGACAATTTTTTAACTCCTCATTGGCTACCTCCGATGGACACACACACACACACACACACACACACACACACACACAATATATATATATATATACATATATATATATATATATATATATATATATATATGACAGACTGGCGGAAGGGGAGAGAGAGAGAGAGGGAGGGAGAGAGACAAACAGACAGAGACAGAATTGCTCCAGTGACCTAAGTTCAGACCTTGATGAGGCTTTTTGTATTGGACATCGCAGTAATACACACAGAAAATGAATCCAATCATTCTCTTTCCAGCAATGGGTAAATTGTAGGGCAGATTTAGCTCTTCAGCTTTAGAATGACGACCGGTCTAGGAGGAGGAAAACAAAGAAATGAAATCAGTAATACTCCACACAATTGCACCGTCGTGCAGAGGGGTTTGTCAATTTGTATACACGTCTATCAAAATATATATAAGGACAAATTTATATATATATATATATATATATATATATATATATATATATATATATATATATATATATAGTCATCCACAGATAGACTGTTTCGTTCTATCAGAACTATTCAGTGTGGCTAGACACGCAGGACGCTCGAACCATGGATCGAAACCCGTCCAATATATATATATATATATATATATATATATATATATATATATATATATATACCATGCCATGGTCTAACACTACTTAAACCTACCTACAGGTAAAACAATATAAAGATATAAAAATATCCTCTTAAGGATTCATATCATATTATTTTAAAATGAAAGTTGCGAAAGATGAAACGCCGATCCTGAATTTGTATGGAGAAGAGAAATCATATGACAAAGTACAGTCATTATAAAAAGACAATATTAGTTGCAAATACATTTCATTTCCAATGAAATAACAACTTATTACTGATACGTTATCGAATGATTCCATTATATAAAGCCAGGCAATTTCTTATATGACAAGTTGACACAATATGTTCCTTTTTGTGATTGTATACAGAAAATCTTCCCCCCAAAATGGTTGGCTATCTGTTGAAAACCAACTCATACCCGCTGGTATATTTTGGAATATTTTTCTCTTCCCTATTACAAAATTGTTTTAAAAAGTTTCTCAGAGCACTATTTCCCTACAATCTAATAGGAAGATCTGAAACCAGTAATGTAAATTTTCTGTTCTAGTGCAGAAATTTGGTGCTGTCCCAATCCATATCCTTGGGCCAATATTTTAGATATTTTGTGAGAGATGAAGGTGATTTTTATATCTCTCACCTTCCACTTCCTACTTCCGCTTCTGTGTCATGCATACATTCTTTTGGCATTGTTTGAAGAATATCAAATTCCTATTGATTCAACTTCGTTCAGTTTACTCTCAGGTTTCATCTGTTGTTTTTTCGAATTCATTAAATGTTTAGTTAGGAAGCTGAAACGAGACGATAATTTATTATAGTTTTTATCCTGCTCAATGCATCCATATTTGAGCATTTTCTTGAATTAAGAAAATGTTCAATGCGGAAAGATTTCATCTCTCACACACACACACACACACACACACACACACACACACACACACACACACACACACACACACACACAATAATGACATTTCATAGTAGAAAAAAGTGTTCATTTTAAGAAGTTACTGAATTTTGCTCTTAATATTTCACTGTTTTGTCCAATCAATGGGATTCACTTTCTGAATTGAACTTAATAAATTAACAGGAATTGTGTAAACAAAACACAATTACATGAACACAGACTAGTTTATCATAATTTTGCGTCTTACAGATATAGTTTCATAAACCGAATTGATATATTCATTATTACCATATTATTTCATTCATAATGTTATTATATTACTCAATGCAGGTTTTTTTTTACTATGAATTTAACTAATAGTTTCTCAATGGAGTCTGAGTGACAACAAGTTCCCTCAGGTTTTCACTATTGCTATTCTTTGTATTTTAGCTTATTTCAGTGCTACAGTGCGTATGGTGTCGGTTCTTCGTCTAATCTCCGGTTCTCTCAGTCTCCTTTCTAGTATTTCAGGGATCATTCCAAGACCATCTACAATAAATGTTGCCACCATCATTTTCATGTTGCAAGCTTGTTCTGCTAATTGGCAAGATCTGAGTGTCTATTTGTCGCTCTTTTTCTTTTCAAGCTATGATCTGTTGGAAATATAAAATGCAAAAATTACAACTTCTTTCCTTAATTTTACTAAATACACTGTCTGGCCATTTGGCAGGGATTTGGTCGTTTGTGAGTCAAAGTTGCAGAAAAATTGTATGCGTCTTATTTTCTACGTTAGATTTTTGTTTGTGCAAACATTATTTGTAAGCCGGCTCAGATAGTGAACTGTTGGACAATTACCAGAAGATAATTTTGTAGACAGATTCATGACCGTTTTGTCCTTTTTCTGCATTTGGTTATCATGGATTTCGTGCAATTTATAGATGATTGTGTAGATTATTATAGATTTAGTGCATTATATTGATTTTATTATAGATTATTATGGATTTGGTGAATTCTATTGATTGTATTATAGATTATTATGGATTTGGTGCATTCTATTAATTTTATTATAGATTATTATGGATTTGGTGCATTTACTTATTACAAATGTGGATTATTATAGATTTGAAGCATTTGCTTATTATGGATTTGGTGCATCTTGGAGATTATTATGGATTATTATCGATTTGAAGCATTTGCTAATAACGGATTTGGTGCATCTTGTAGATTATTATGGATTTGGCGCATTTGCTTCTGATAGATTTGGTGCATTTTATAGATTAATATAGATTATTATGGATTTGGTGCATTTGCTTATTAAGAATTTAGTGCATCTTGTAGATTATTATGGATTATGATGGATTTGCTTATTACGGATTTAGTGCATATTTATGATTATATCATAGGGATTCGGAGCTTTTTAGAGATTGTATCGTAGATTATTATGGATTTGGTGCATTTGTTATAATAGATTTAATTGTCTCATCTCAGCCACCACAAAATGTTCACTTCCTTGATACATGCGGATTAGCAATTTTTGCTTTTCCATTATTATTATTTATTTATATTAGCATGATACCCAAACAAATACACAAATGTACCATATATATATAAATATATATATATATATATATATATATATATATATATATATATATGTGTGTGTGTGTGTGTGTGTGTGTGTGTGTGTGTGTGTGTGTGTTCGCTCGCACGCTCGAATGCTATAGTGTAATAGATGTCACTGATGGAAATGGACACTCCTAACTGTAATTCACCTAGCACCAGTTACCTCGAGAAAGGGATGAAGACAATTATTCTCCTTCGAGGTATGTTAAATATGAAGACAGAAGGTTCTTTGGTCTTGGTATGGCTACCAACGGATCTGGGAGAAGGAAAACACTGCATCTAAACTTGTTAAATTCCGCTAAAAGTGACTTTCAGTCATATCCTGCTTAGAATCGACGGGTGGGATTACAGAATGCTAATCCTTTCCAATGAATTGAGAACACCGGTATCCAGTAGTGCAAAATGGAATCAATCAAATGCTAAGTAAGGTGGGTTTCGATCCCAGCTTGAAGCGTCCTACTTATCTTGGCACACTGAAGAGTTGTGATACAATAAAACATAAAACAGTCTGTCTGTGGATGACAATATATATATATATATATATATATATATATATATATATATATTAAGCACATCCAGGCACACTTTGGTGTTGACTTTCAAGACGACTTCGAGATATGAGATGGCATGATGTGGCCATCACTTGAAACCACACCAAAGACGATAACCGTAGCCGGAAACTTTGTTTTCATCACCCTGGACACGCCCCTGTTATTCGTGGCAATCCAGCGAGGGTGCTCCTTGCCGGATTACCACGAATAATGATCCTGTTGTCATAACTTGGATCGGTAGAGACCATGAGTTGTTCAGCAGCGCATCTTCGATCTCCCTTGTTGAACCTTGTGTCACTTTCAGACATGATAGAATGCTCCTATCGCTCTTGGGATTTGTACACGACTGGCTAACTAGTAGATGGGGTGTAACAAAAAAAGAAAACAGGTTTTCATTAAACGGACATGGAATCATGTCGTCTATTCTAGGGTGACAATTTTATCGTTACACCCTGTATATATACTAATATAAACATGTGAAGGTACACACATCCTTACAATATAACATTAAAAAATCTACGACACATCTGCATATAATCTTGTTCATGCATATTCTTTCAGATGCCCTCTCTCTCCCCCTCTCTCTCTCTCTCTCTCTCTCTCTCTCTCTCTGTATATATATATATATTTATATGCTGTTGTTTAAATTAGGTGGTCATACGTTATGTTTTGTATTGTGCGTTGAAGTCAATTTGACTACTGCATCAAACATTAAAGGGGGCAGAAAGCCTCAAACAGCAGTGGTGCGTTCAGGCATGCTAAAGGTTGTCCGCTTATAAATGTTGTGATAAAGGCGTATATGAATCTGCTGTAATGCACACATCATTTCTTTACGCGTCTTTAAACACATTATTACATCTCTGGTCATCGAATTTATTCATCTGAGTGCGGAGAGGCATAGCAAATGCTATCATTCATTTTCAATAAGATATTGTAAGAAAGACAAAAGAAACGAAGACAACATTATGTACTTTCAAGTGCCTATCTATCTATCAATCTAAGATAATATCCATCAATTATTCACTCTCTCTCTCTCTCTCTCTCTCTCTATATATATATATATATATATATATATCACTCTTTCTCTTTATATCTCTCTCAATATATATATATATATATATATA
>OY757911.1:48068327-48075827 GCA_963585895.1 Sepioteuthis lessoniana | reverse complement strand
CCACAAGAATAGATCTTTTCGCTTTCCCTACTTAGATGGTATCCTGTATCCGTTAATTCTTCCGAAATAATCTGTCCTCGAGGAAGCGCTTAACTTTCTCTTCCACAGAAACTGATGATTTTTATGAATTTTCCGATAGATCTCATGTCTACCAGTTAACTCGAAGTGGTTTGCAAAAAGTAGTGTCTACTATTATATTTCTACGGAAATTAAAAAAATACTGTGAGCAAAGTAACATCATTGGATAGGACAAGTTTTCTGCGTAAAATCAATTTGTATTACAGTGATAAAATTACTGGCAACGTATTTTCCCTAGTGATTGACAAGAGAGGGCATGTCATCCTCGTAAAAATCTGAATATGTTGATGATTCTTACTTTAACACAACAGGGATTACAAAGCCGCCAGAAAAAAATGTTTTCTGCACTATGCATATTTTATTGGTCACCTTTTGGTAAGTATTTGCATGGTTACGTTGAGGTGTTTTTCACTTTATGGGTTAATACGATAGATATCTCCTCACTTCCTCCACACTCGCTAGTGCTAAAACACGTTACCCACTGACAGTACATTTGTTCTAAAGAAAATTTCGGTAATTGTCCATGAATAATTCTACTAATAATCTGTTTTTCTATATCGGTATAATTAATACACCTTTACCTTAGAACCAGATTTTATTTAGCAAGACTGCCATAGCTGTTTTTAGTAACAATGCCAAATACTTATTGGCAATTGACTGAAAGTATAACACCAAAATCTATGTGGAACTTTTTGGAATAATATAATATATAATAAAAAAGTTAATTTTCAAAGAAAAATTCTTACTAGATCTTGTTGAGATGCATATGCAGTACCAGAGATTATACAAAATATACTGTTGTGAAGAGGAGGACTTGTTATATGTAACGTTGTGCTCAGTATTTCTGTAGTTTTTTCCCTGGAAATAATTTGAAGGCTTTGACAACTTATACCAGGCTGAGTTATTTTTGGCCACCTTAGCGGACAAAATGTGTTATAATAACAACCGAGATGTGAAGAGTCAAGTCCCAAATGATAAGTGTAAAAATGAGACTATATATATATATATAATCTGCTCGTAAGTAATACCGTCTTGTCAACCACATACATACACACACATATATACCCACACATGGATACATATATGCATATAAATATGTATATATCCATCTCTGTCTATCTTTCTCTCATTCTGATGCGCACACACACGCACGCGCCCACACACACACACACACACACACACAAACCAACAAACAAACACATACACAGAGGCGCGCGTGCGCGCAAACGCACACACACACACACACATATATATATATATATATATATATATATATATATAAACTGTCAGTCATCTCTTTCTCAATATGTATCTTACTGACTTCATATCTGATTCTTGCCTTGTCGGCTGTTGTCTTAGAATACACTGACTGCATCACTTCGGAGGGGTAAAACTCCTCAAAGTGTGTCTTGGCTATAATATTATACAATCTGATGGTGAGACTCTTGTAATGGTAGTGCTTTGTGGAATGCAGAGTACTCTTCCATTGCAATAGTTCCCAGGTCCACTCATACACAGAGGGGTAGCACCTGATAGGTTCCTATCGATGCGTCAAATATAATTAAACTTTGTATTTATGCTAAACTGATTTGTTTGAAATAGAAATGTTAATATGTATAAAAATGAATTCATTATTAATGACCTATAATGGTTGGTATGACGTAAAACCAAAGAAAATCAAACCAAAATCTTCACTCTAAGCAGATAGTCAGACACACAAACAAGCAGTAGTGAACCCCCCACACACACGCATACACACACTTGCGAGGCATACTCCTCTTTCGAGTGTGTGTTAGCCGATCACCGAATAGTCACGGCAGAAATACAACTAAGCCTACGAAAAAATGCCACACGAACAGCGACCAGCAAACACTATGACTGGGCCCTTCTTAACAACAGAGATATTAGCGATAAATATGTAGTAGAATTGAGAAACAGATTCGAGACACTACAGTAGAAGACAGAAAAAAGGTACCCCAAATGAGGAATATACAAATTTCGTCAATGCACACCTCAAGGCAGCGAAATGGATTCCAATAAAATTGAGAACTAAATATAGAGTCACATGGGAAACGTTAGCGGCTAGAGAAAAACGTGCAGTCGTGAAAACTGCCTCCAAATGCTATAGGAAGAAACCAACAAATACAAATACCCTAAAACTAAAAAGAGCACAAAATGAATTAGAAAGCATATATCTAAAAGAACAGACGGAATACACACAAAATCAGATAGATAAGATTAGAGACTCAGTAGAAGATACGCAATCTAGGATAGCCTGGCAAACAATAACCTAAGTAAGTAGAAGAAAGAGCACAGCCAAAGTAAAAATGAAAGCTGCAAACCAACAAGAAAGAATTAAACTTTGGAAACAACATTTCGAAAATCTGGGAAACCCACCGAAAGTTGCACATGAACCAATCATCAGAATTATTAGTAAGCAATTGGACATTAAACTAAGACCGTTCACTCAAGAAGAACACGACTCGGTTTTTAGAAAAATTAAAAATAGGAAAGCTGCAGGACTGGCCGGGATACCCCCAGAAGTATGTAAGACCAGACAATTCAACAATATACTGCTCCGACACTTGAACGCACTCTATAATAAAAATCCAATAGACAGATGGATGACGGGATGCATCCTCCCCTTCCCTTAAAAGAGTGACCTCGATTTAGCCAAGAACTACCGAGTTATACCACTTACATCCATAGCAGCCTAAATTTACAATGCCATACGACGAAACAGCAAATTGACAGAATTCTTAGGAAAAACCAAAATGGCTTCCGAAGAAATAGATCCTCGACCTCATAAATATTGACCATCCGTAGAATCCTTGAAGGCGTACTGGCAAAAACCTACAGGCGACATTACTATTTGTCGACTTTACCAAGGCCTTCGACTCCATTCAAAGAAAGAAGAAGGAACACATCCTACTGGCATACGGCCTACCAAAAAAGACCGTCGCAGCAATTATGATTCTCTATAGAAACACCAAAGTGAAAGTACGTTCACCGGATGGAGACACAGAATACTTCGACATTGTAGCAGGAGTACTACAAGGAGACACGCTAGTCCATACCTCTTTATCATCAGTCTAGACTACGTGTTTAGAACATCGATGGATAAAATCAAAGAAAACGGCTTCGAGCTGACAAAGAAAAGAAGCAGCATGTACCCGACAAAAACAATTACCGACGCCGACTACGCCGATGATATAGCGATTCTGGCAAATACATCCAACCAAGCCGAAACACTACTGCATAGTTTGGAACAAGCCGCCGCAGGCATTGGCCTCCATGTCAATGCAAACAAAACTGAATACATGTGCTTTAATGAAACAGGCGACATTTCCACACCAGACTCTTTGAAACGGGTTGACAAGTTCACCTACCAAGAACGCAGTGTCTCATCAATCGAATAAGACATTAACACGCGGCTAACGAAGGCATGGACAGCTATCGATCAGCTATCGATCATATGGAAGTCAGACCTGACCGATTAAATGAAACGCTGTTTCTTCCAAGCAGGGGTCGTATCGATAAACGAAGTGAGTAGAAGAAAGAACACAGCCAAAGCAAATAAACGAAGTGAGTAGAAGAAAGAACACAGCCAAAGCAAAACTGAAAGCAGCAAACCAACAAGAAAGAAAAAAACTGTGGAAACAGCACTTCGAAAACCTACTAGGAAACCCACCGAAAATAACACATGAACCAATCACCAGAATAATTAGCAAACATTTAGACATTAAACTAGGACCGTTCACACGAGAAGAACTCGACTCGGTTCTCTGAAAAATTAAAAATAGGAAAGCTGCAGGGCTGGACGAAATTCCCCCGGAAGTGTGGAAGACCAGACAATTCGATGACATACTGCTCTGACACTGCAAAGCAGTATACAATCAAAATCCGATAGATAGATGGATGAAAGGATGCATACCCCCTTCCCTAAAAAGGGGGACCTCGGATTAGCCAAAAACTACCGAGGCATAACACTTACATCCATTGCAGCCAAAATCTACAATGCCCGACTACGAAACCGCGTAGAAACCGAAATCGATAACATACTTAGAAAAAACCAAAATGGCTTCCGAAGAAATAGATCCACGACCTCACAAATATTAACCATCCGTAGAATCCTTGAAGGTGTACGAGCAAAAAAACCTACAAGCGACATTAATTTTTGTTGACTTTACCAAGGCCTTCGATTCCATTCACAGAGGAAAGATGGAACAAATCCTACTAGCGTACGGCATACCTAAAGAAACCGTAGCGGCAATAACGATTCTCTATAGAAACACTAAAGTAAAAGTACGATCCCCGGATGGAGACACAGAATACTTCGACATTGTAGCAGGAGTACTACAAGGGGACACGCTGGCACCGTACCTCTTTATCATTTGTCTAGACTACGTACTTAGAACATCGATTGACAAAATCAAAGAGAATGGCTTCGAACTGACGAAGAAAAGAACCAGAAGGTACCCCGCAACAACAATTACCAACGCCGACTACGCCGATGACATAGCGATACTGGCAAATACACCTGACCAAGCCGAAACACTACTGCATAGTTTGGAACGAGCAGCAGCAAACATAGGCCTCTATGTTAATGCACACAAAACGGAATATATGTGCTATAATCAAACGGGGGACATCTCCACTCTAGAAGGAACCCCTCTTAAACTAGTAGACAAATTCACTTACCAAGGAAGCAGCGTCGAATCAACCGAAAAGGACATCGAAACGAGGTTAGCGAAAGCATGGACAGCTATCAATAGGTTATCGATTATTTGGAAATCAGACCTAACCGATAAAATGAAACGCAGTTTCTTCCAGGCAGCGGTCACATCGATACTGCTATATGGCTGCACTACATGGACGCTAACAAAACGGCTGGAGAAGAAGCTAGACGGCAATTACACAAGAATGCTACGTGCAATCTTAAACAAGTCCTGGCGGCAACACCCCACAAGACACTAACTGTACGGCCACCAACCCCTATCACGAAAACTATTCAAGTTAGACGAGCCAGACATGCAGGACACTGATGGAGAAGCAGGGACGAATTCATAAGAGATGTACTCTTATGGACCACCTCACATGGCCGTGCAAAAGCAGGACGACCAGCAAGAACATACATTCAGCAGCTATGTGAGGATATGGGATGTTGTCCTAAAGACCTACCTAGGGTGATGAACGATAGGGAGGAGTGGCGAGAGAGGGTCAGGGATATCCGTGCTACCAGCGTGATATGATGATGATGATGATGATGATAACTTGGACGCTAACAGAACGAATGGAGAAAAAGCTAGACGGCAATTACACAAGAATGCTTCGAGAAATATTGAACAAGCCCCAGAGGCAAAACCCCTCAAAGGACCAACTATACGGCCACCTACCTCCCATCACGAAAACTATCCAAGTTAGACTAACCTGACGTGCAGAACACTGCTGGAGAAGCAGGGACGTGCTCATAAGAGATGTACTCTTATGAAGCTCCACATATTGCCGAGCAAAAGCAGGACGACCAGCTCGAACATACATCCTGCAGCTCTGTGAGGATACGGGATGTAGCCCTGAAGACCTGCCAGAAGCGATGAACGATAGGGAGAAGTGGCGAGAAAGGGTCAGAGATATCCGTGCTCGCGGCATGACATGATGATATATACATATATATATATATAAGATGGTTGACCCGATATATTGAAATTAATCAATAAATACACAAGCTACCCTTTTTAAATAAGGTAGAAACATTCATACGCACATTATATATATACATATACACACACATATATATATATGTATATATATATATATATATATATATATATGTGTGTGTGTGTGTGTGTGTGTAAAGGAGAGTGAGTATATGAGTGTGTGTGTGAGTGGAGGGTGCATTTGTGAGTGAATGCATACACACACACACATACACACAAACACACACACACATATATATATATATGCATTCATATATATATATATATATATATATATATATAAACACATTCACTCATGTTTGAATATAAATGAGTGTATGTTTGTAAGGGTTATATTTTGTCATGCCTTCGCACATACATTTATTGATTTTCCAATTTTCATTCAGGCATACATATTCAGGTTCTTATATATTGATGGGCATATTTGGGAAGAGTTGGTTAATGGCCTCAATTGCTCGCAGGAAATTGGTTGTTTTAAAGGAAGTCGAGTGTTGCAAATATCTATCAATAAGTTTTCGATCTATCTCATATGACGTGTTATAATTTTGTTTGTTTAATTATCCGTGTAGCTGATATGCTTGGTCAAGTGTTCGATCTTGCCCATCGAAAAACTTTTCTCGGTTTTTAAAAATCGAAATTTCCCGTTGTTAAAGCCATTGCCACCGTTGCCATTTTCAACTATAGGAAAAATGTCAGAAAAGCATCTCCATTACACACCAGAATACATTTAAGTGTGATAACTTACAATGATAATGGTTTGATACTTAATATTAAAATCCATGAATCTATAAACTCGTCATCGACATTATATTGGAAGGAAGCACTTTGGTTGGTTTAAAATTTCGAAAGATAATCTATAATAAAAAACATGGTTCGGAATTTGACTTACAAAAGATGATATATATATATATATATATATATATATATATATATATATATATATATATATATGTTCGCTTAGGTTCAACATTAAATACGTCTGGCAAATGAGAAATCCATATTGAATTTTTGAATCATTCTGTAAATATTTAGATTATGTGTATGAATGTCAGTAGTAAACTCCTTCATTATTTCACTTTATTTTGATTTTCTTTTAAAGTCTATTTTTGTTTACGTTCCTCATGATATACTAATGCTTCATAGTAGTAAATCTAAGTTGTAATAAGCTTTTGTAAAATTTTAAGAATATGCTACGCTTGTAAAATATTCGTCCGCAGGGCATAGCCGTAATATATATATATATATATATATATATATATATGTTTAGAATTAGCCCATGAGGATCTCCAAACCACAAAGACACGCGTGCGCGCACATGGACTCACACACACGCACACACACACACACTCACACGCGCACGCACGCGCACACACACACACACACACATATATATATATATATATATATATATATATATATATATATATATATATGTATATATATGTCTGTGCGTGTATGTTCTTTGGAGGTGCTTCTGCATTAATCCTATCCATATATATATATATATATAGTTTGATATATTTCTAAATAAAGAACGATCCGTATAGTTCATCGAGTATGCATATTTAAATTAGGAGGTCGGAGACACAGCAAATGCTACTTGGTGACTGTCAACTTTCCTTGTATGCAATTAGCAAATGAAAATTTTATTCATTCCTCCTTTAAATATAAAGGTAAAGAAAATTTTTGTAATAGAATCACTTGA
>OY757911.1:48053327-48063327 GCA_963585895.1 Sepioteuthis lessoniana | reverse complement strand
TTTCTGTTGTGTAAGGGCGTCTTTGCCGTTGAAGATTATGGCGTTTGCTTTTAAATGGAATTCTATAATTAGTGCCATTAGCTAATGGCATTTAAGTACATTAGCACTGGTTTGAAAATTAGTTCTATTAAGTGTTGGTTGCACGTTTCTAATATGCAGTGCTTCGAGAAGTTTTTGTTTATTATTTTGATGTTCTAATATTGTTGTGTTGTCGGTGAGAATTTCCCGTAGTTGTGTTGTTGGGCATGAATGTTTTTTAAATGCTGAGCTATTGAACTTGTGTCAGAAAGGTGCATTGTAATATATATATATATATATATATATATATATATATATATATATTACCATGCACCTTTCTGATGTTGATTCTACGAAGACATAAAGAGACTGATGTCCCGGTCGAGTCTTCATTTAAAGGTTTGTTGTGTAGAATCAAATTGCCGAGAACATCACGGAACCTCTAGCACAAACAAGTGTATATGATGCTAGTTCGAGTTGACCCAAGAAGGTGACTGATCCTCGACATAGGTAAAGGGGTTGCCAATACGTTCTTATATACGCCACCAAGTTCCTTTTCTCCGACACCTTCATATAATCTCGAGAAATAATCTTATCGGTTATTTTACATCTAACTGTAGATAAAGCCCCAAATCAACTCTACTATTGTTTTGGGAAGGACGAGATGGGTTTGCGAAGATTAACGGAAGTGGAATGAAACCGAGATATGAATTCACATGCAAACTCATTCTCAACAAAGAAAGAGAACGCAATCAAAAACATTTCAACGCATGAATATAGAGAAAATATTTTAAAAAAATAAATAATAATGCATTCATCTTTAACGCTAAAAACAAACGGTGAGGAAATACAAGAAAATGTTCGGGGGGGGGCTTCAAAAACACCAGAAATATTTTGTAAAAGAACAACAAATAAAAATGTCTTTCAATAGTTCTTTCTTTTTTTCTTTCCTTCTCTTTTCTCCACACTTTTACAAAGTGTCTATACACCTAACAGGGGCGTGCAAAAATGTTCACACAATATTATGACCAACTTAAGAAACTAAATATTTTCAATTTTCTTAACATTTTTTTTTAATATGAGGAGGAACGTTAGTCTATCATAGACATTCTTAAAGCTCTTTGAAGTCTTTAGAATCTATGCTGCTTTCCATCTTTAAGATTAAAAAAAATGGTTTTCCGAAGTTTAAGGCAAAACGTAATTTAAGCTGTACTCATCTGTGATGGGTGATTTCTTTTACCGGAGTTCAGTGATGCCGCCACTTATTTCGAAACTGGTTCACTCAAAAGACGCTTTTCGAATTTCTCTGTCACGTGCAAGCTTCTTGGCGTGAAGATGCTGCCGACCAATCAGAATCATTCTTTCCATTTTTCACTAACTAGCGGAATCACGCCACTCGACTGACATTGTCTTCTGTTCGTCTGCCGCTTCAACAAATCACAGAGTGCAGGGATATATAGTTGGTTTATCCTTTCCCCCAACACTTTAACGGTCAGTCTCTGCCTTCTCATCACAGCAATATTTCCTATCACCTGTTGATTTATGAGTGGGAATGGCTGGGGTGTTGATCTCCCTTTCCCCCTCTCTACATCCAACCTCGTCACAATATATATATATATATATATATATATATATATATACGTGTGTGTGTGTGTGTGAGTGTATTTATGTATATATTTATATGCAATTTCTATATATGCAAATCATCCGTATCAGATAGGAATGCTTGGTATCACATAACCCAGTGGGAAAAACTAATTCTTAAAAACAATTTCAACACAGACATACAATGAACGTGATTCCCTAACCTCTTGGCATAGAATGACCTCTGATTCCTGGACATGCTGTTAAAATCATTCAATCATCAAGTTGTTCTTCTTTTGTGAAGATTTCTTAGTAACATGGCAACCAGATTTTAAATTCAGCTTTCTATTTCTCCAACAACGGTGACGATTTAACGCTACAGAACTTGGTGTACCCTGTTGTTTAACTTAAAGTAAAGAATAACATGGGGGTACCCCTGTTGCATTAAAAATCATTTGTTTAAAATAATCTATTGCAAAGGGCCATTCAATAGTCAAAAGCATTAATTCAATTCCTTAACTAAAGTGTAAGTACGTTTCGAGTATGGGCGTTTTCGTTTTCTTTTTCTTTTATGGTAAGATACGATTCTTACACCACACAGAAAAAGTATTTATGGACAAGGTTATATGAATGATGCCACATATCATCATTGGTTGGAGAAATGTTCAAATCCGCAAAGTAGACAAGCTGAAGAAAATAGGCAACATCGAGAAAAAAAAAACCCAATTAATCACGGCAAATCATTTATTATACCTTGGTTACATGTACACATCAATCAAATTTCTATTTTTTCAGAGATTCTGACAGGTCACAGATTTATAAAGTGAGTGATTAATTTTAACGGAATATCAACACGTCATGGCTTATTTTATGACTTAAGGTGGGGGAAAAGTGGTTATTGAATGTTCATATTTAAATTTTTTTAATTTCTTAAATTTCTTAAATTTTTTGCCATAGCTTCATCCGTAACTTAAGGAATTTTCCAGACAGGTTCTTGAAATGATGGTTCCACCTGTATATTCGTTCTTCTTACGCAAGAATAACTCAACGCAGTACTAAGAAAGATTAAAAATAGGAAAGTTGCAGGTATTGGGGAATACCCCAAGAAGTATGGAAGACAAGGAAATTTGTCGACATACTGCTCCGATACTGCCACGCCATATATAACCAGAACTTGATAGACAGATAGACAATGGGTTCATTCCTCCCTTTTCCCAAGAAAGGTGGCCTCGGAAGAGCCAAAAGGTACTGATTGGTTTAGTTTCTTTGTTTAATGGCATATCGACTCTTTTTAGGTTATTAAATGCCAAAGCCATTCTCCTAGAAGAACAGTAGTTGTACTATTTAACCCATAGCTGGGAGGATAAGGGGGTTCATACCTTTCCCAAAGGTATTTGCCCGAAAGTGAATGTAATAGCGCGACTGGAGTATGAACTCGCGTACTACGATTCCGCAGTCCATCGCTTTAACCATTACACCACGAGGACACCCAAAAGGTACTGATGTATAACCCTTACTTCCATAGAAGCCAATATTTATAATGCTCTGCTACTCAACCACATTGAACCTGAAATTGCGAAAAAAATGTAGGAAGAACCAAAATGGCTTTCGGAGAAATTGATCCATGACTTCACAAACGTTTATAATCCATTGAATATTCGAAGATGCAAAAACGCTCGCGGTGACACTGTTATTTGTAGATTTCTCCAAGGCATTGGAATCCATACACAGAGGAAAGATGGAGCAAATACTTCGCGCCTATGGTCTCCGCAAAGAAACCGTCGCAGACATAATGATGCTATATAAAGACAGGAAAGTGAAAGTTTGCTCACCGGATGGAGACACAGAAGTCTTTATCATTTTTGCAGGTATGCTGTCATGTGACATATTAACAACTGCTCGTTATTTGCTTAAACAAAATGCTTCGAACGTCGATAGATTTAATGAAAGAAAACCGTTTTACACTGGCACAGGTAGCAAGCAGACGATAAGTCGCACGGATGATTACGGACGCGCACTACGCTGGTGACATGGCGCTTCTGGCAAATACACACACCCGGCAAAATCCTAGCTGCAAGCCGGTAATGGACAGCAGATGGCATAGGCCTCCATGTAAACGCATACACCACAGAGTTCATGTGCTTTTATCTCCAAACTAAATGGTAGAACTCTGAAACTTGTATACAAGTTTACTAACATTGGAAGTAGCGTCTCATCTACCGAAAATGACATCAATACGTGACTGGTGAAGGCATGAACAGTTATCGATTGGTTATTGGTCAGATAGAAGTCAGAACTATCAGATAAAATAAAGTACAGTTTTTTGCAAGCAGTAATCGTGTCTAAACTGCTGTATGGATGCACCACATGGATTCTGTCGACGACTGTGGAGAAAAAGCTTGACGATAATTGCACAAGAATGCTGCGAGCTGTACTGAACAAGTCATGGAGGCAACATCCCTCAAAGGAGCAACTATACGGACACCTATCAACCATCTCGAAAACCATCCAAATTTAACAGGCAAGGCATGTAGCCACTCTTCGAGAAGTAAGGGCGAGCTCATAAACTCCTTCACACGGACGAACATAGGTAGAGCAACCAGCTAGAACCTATCTACTACACTTCTGTACTGATACGCGATGTAGTGTGGAAGTCTTTCTGAGAGAGATAGACGATAGTGACGAGTGCCGACAGGGGTCTGGGAAATCCGTGCTAATGGCATGCCATGATGATGATGATGATTACTTTTTTTTAAACAATCCACGTAAATACGAATGATTTTTGAAGAGATATATTTTTGTCATAGATGGAACCCTAAAAAGTAATTCCATTCAAGATAATAGGGGACCCGAAAGTAATGTCTATAAAGGGATACTCAAACACCCCGTAAATCTTCAGAACTGTATCCTCACTCGCAGGTGCGGTTTAGTTGTTATTCACCAGGAAGAAAGAGACAATAACGCTTACATATAAGTATATTATCTTTTTTTTATTACGAAATATACGAAATGGTTGCGTAAAGAGAGTGTGTGAGAGAGAGAGAGAGTGAGATCGAGAGTGAGACAAGAACCAGTAAGTTTTACACCATGTTGAGGCTCGATCTTTTCAGAGAGTCTTACTTCTTCGCTGTCTACACGAGGTTTGCATAGGACCGACTTAAAACATTTGGCTCTACTATTTTTTTCTGGGATCATACTCGCTTTCGACATTAATGAATCATGTACATTCAGAGTTTTCGTTGCCTCACAACCCGGGGCCGTATTACCCCACCCCATCGGGCAAACGCCCAGAACCGTGTGACGTCTATTCTCTCTCTGTCTGATTAGTCTCTGTTCACTGCTCTCTGCCCACTTCCCTCTGCTTTCTGCTCACTGGTCTATGAACGAAACCTTCCGTCATTATGTATTTTTTCAGACGCCCGTGCCACGTATCGTTATTCTTAACGCGATTTACGTTGCATTTCTGCTGTCTTTTGTTTGCCTTAAGTCGCAGGTCCTTCCTGTATTTGAAATTCGCTCATTTACACGGCCTGTGAAAGGTCAAATATCTAATATTCCTCTCCTTTCACTTTCAACCTGAGGCCTAATATACAAAAAAAAAACAACAACAAACAAACAAACAATGCAAAACAATCAACAACAACATCATCATCATCAACAACAACAACATCAACAACAAAAACAAGATAAAACAATCATGATAAAAAAAAAACTTTGAAGGTGACCTATTCCTTAAGTAACAGTGTCATACTTTGGACACCCTTTTTTTCGGGAGGTCTTACTCTTATTCAGACAATATAATAAAGATGACATTTGAAAGAAATCCTGAACAAGTCCTGGCAGCAGCACCCCACAAGACACCAACTGTACGGCCACCTGCCCCCTATCACGAAAACTATTCAAGTTAGACGAACCAGACATGCAGGACACTGCTGGAGAAGCAGAGATGAACTCATAAGTGATGTACTCTTATGGATCCCCACACATGGCCGCGCAAAAGCAGGACGACCAGCTCGAACGTACATTCAGCAGCTATGTGAGGATACAGGCTGTTGTCCTGAAGACCTACCTAGGGCGATGAACGATAGGGAGGAGTGGCGAGAGAGGGTCAGGGATATCCGTGCTACCAGCGCGATATGATGATGATGATGGTAGAATGTAACTGAAGAAAGACGCTAAAGTCCAATAGATATTATTGAAAATAAGAGTGTATAATAGTTGCTTGATAATCAAAAGTTTTATTTTCCTAATACATGCAAACATAACTGGGAAATCCTTTCATCCATCTTCAAACATATTGGTAAATATACGCAATATTTCATATAAAAACACCTGCAGACGATCATCTATTGAACAATATATAATCATAAAGGGAGATTTAATGTATTTGTTTATGAAAAGATTAAAGTCAAGTACTCTAATATTTTTGCATACAATCATGATCGTAAATTCGCGAATACGTATATTCAAAAACTGCATTGCATACAGCAGAAAGTACAGGGTGTTACAAGAAACTTGGTTAAGAAAATCTGTGGTGAACGAATGTTTATCAGATTGAGATTTGTCAAAATTTATGGTTATAAAGCGAAGAAATGATTGAAGAAAAATCTTTTTATCACTTCTAATTGAAGAAAAAAAGCAAATTATCTTTAAACTACCATCGAAAAACACAATCTAAAACGTACAGAAAATATGTTTCATCAAATCTAAGTCGGATTAAAATACAGCCTGATTATGACCGGACAAAAAACAAAACATCTTCTGACATCTTACAGAAGAAAAGCTTCGAAAGAAAAGCGATTGATTCATTCTCAAAGAAACTACAACATATAGTAGGAGCGAAAATATACCATTGAATTGAAGAATTTTCCATAATCGCCACCAATCTAAAATTATATATATGTATACGAAAATCTTTTATTGTATTCTGACAAGATTATCAAATATCGTGAAATTCTGGGCTGCAAATAGGTTCTGTTTTTGTTAATAGACATTTGATTCCTCTATCACTTGATATGAGGAAAGTTTAGATGTTATACTGCTTTTATACCAGTCCATTGGCCTAATGAGCCAAGTATTCCCCAGTGACCCGGAAGACCAGGGTTCAATGCCAGGTCGAGTTATATAAAGGACTTATGAGATAATACTTGATGCCACCTTGCTTAACATTCAGCGTTATAAGATAAGGGTCAAGGGTAAAGTGGAGCAATCCAGGGAAAGGGGTAACCCCCTCCCCTACACCTCGCAGTTGTAGCTATTGTAAAAGGAGCGTTCGAGTTACCCTCGACTACGGTCACCAATTTTATTTACTTACTGCTTTTCAGTTAATATAGGTTGACTGTTTGATTGTAAAACTTAATCGAATTATATATACATATATATATATATATATATATATACATATATATATATATGTGTGTGTGTGTGTGTGTGTGTGTTCGTGTGTGTGCGTGTAAGTAAGTAAGTGGTGTGTTTGTGTGTTGATGTATAGCTTCTCTCATTTTATACTAGATTTTTCTTTCAAATGCCGGTAAATTCGAAAATAGTAAGGACCAAAATATACAAATATCGATAGTTCAACAAGGTTTTAGCTGATAGAGGATAAACGAGAAAGAAAATAGCAGATAACACAGTTAGTCTCCACACACACACACACACACACACACACACACACACACACACACACATATCTATCTATATATATATATATATATGGGGGAATGAAAAGGGACTCACTAAGTTCAATTAAATAAAATACTGTTAAAAAAACAAATTCTAAGTTGAAAATGGGAAGTTAATTTTTAGTCTCTCTCTCTCTCTCTCTGTATATATATATATATATATATATATATATATATATATATATCCTTCTAGGATATTTTATATGTTACATTTTCTTTCAGATGATAACTTATTGAATTTGTGTATATAAATTTGCTTCCGCCAATGTTTTGGCAACATCTGCGCAACAATATCAAATAGTTAGTGGTATTGCGCGTTGATATGGTTTTACTGTAATCAATCCAACTTGATATGACAGGTCGGAACAGGTCATTTATTGATGAAGAAAAGACTAAGTTGTTCAACTACATTATGACCATGAAACAATAATCAACATTGGTAAATATCTGACGAGAGGACATTGGAAGATGTAGAAATTTTGTTATTGAAGTGGATGCATACAGGGCGTGTTCTGACAAAGGGAAGATACAGTACGATGGAGCAATTCACTTGATTGATGGAGGCCTTATTTAGAATAGAAGATGGAGGCATACTTACTGTAACGGTTATCGTCATAGTAAATGGAATCCGCAAATCGATTTCAGCTTCCGTATAACGCTGTTTGTTTATCACTCGCAGCTAACGTTCTTGAGAAAAGCATGAATTTGTCAATCCCCTTTTCAAATCGTAAAGCAGTTTGAATGCATTTCACTTGGTTTAACAAACATTGTAGAAGAAGGAAAATTCGAATTATAAATCGGCTTTACTTTGTTTAAAAAATGACATTGTGTCACATAATGTCCGTTACTTAGCTAAAAGAGTGCCAAAGAATGACCAGCTAATATTACAAAAATCGAAACTGATCGAGTGAATTTGGAGCATTGTTAAGTATCGTCGTTATGGCATTGGCAAAAGTTTTTTTTTACCCAGAAATAAACATTGGGGATATCATTCGGATTCCTTAAATAATTACACCGGTAAAAATTCCAAAAGCTTCCGTTGATAGTTGTCTGATTCAAATCAGGTCTCTGTTTTTCTTTTTTTTTTTCTTTTGCAGTTCTTATTTATATCACACCTGCCCAGATGGTTGAGGCTTTAGAAGACACTGACTACATGTCTGCAAAGAGGTATGACCCTTCAAGAATATTTATTAATTAAACAATCTTATTGTGAGACTCGGTAAGGCAGGAGATTTAGGGAATGTGGTGTGCCTCTTTATTGCCATCGCTCCCAGTTCCATTCTGGTCCGGAGGGGTAGGAACTGTTTAGCTTTTAAACTGAGTGAAAAGAAATGTTTAATATTAAACTGAATTGTTTGAAATAAAACTGTTTGGTCATTTAACTGTCTGCAAATAAATTACTGACGTTTAATTGAATTTTTTGTAATACATTGCAATACTTGGAACTATTCAGCTTTGCAGACTTTTTTACAAATCATATATATATAAATATATATAAACTCAGTGAGGGGCAACTAAATATCAGTTCTTAGTTTTTGTCAATTTATTCCATAATTATGCTCCCAACATTAGAAAAAATTGATGCATGATTAAAAAAATCTACTGCCTTTTTTTTAACAAATATTTTTTGAAGCCATAATATTCTGCAAGGAAAGAAAATATTTTGCACCTCATTTTCTATTGGTTTACTTACTGCCAAATGAAAGACCAATATGAACATGCACTAAGTGCGCTAATACGATATGTTTTTTACCAAACACTGTACAATAATTTTGCGATCTTGCTGCATCCAGCTCGTAGTGAGTAAATTTTTATGTTATTTCTCTGAATATAGTGTTATTAAATTAGTCAAGAGATTTCATTTTTTCTTCTTCGTATACTTTTAATCTGATTTTAGTGATGGTAACATAATGAGTTAAAGGATAAAAACTAATTTTCCGTACACTGAAAAGGAAAGTCAGTTCTATTTTATGCTATGACCTCAGGTTTCTGGATATTCAAAGTAATCAAAAGATTTATATATCGTTATTTTCCAGTTATTAGTTTCATAATCATTGCAATTTCTTTCTTATTTAGATAAACTATATATATATATATATATATATATATTGGTGACCGCAGTCGATGGTGACCTTTGGGTTTCCTTTTCAAAAGTCATTAAAAGGAGTTATAGGTGTGGGTGCTACTCCTTTCCTTGGATTGCTCCACTTTTCTCTTGATACGCACCTTAATATACTGAGTGTTAAGCAAGGATGTTTCAAGTACCATTTTTAAGTATTTGGTATAACTCGACCTGGGATTGAACCACGTTCTCTCAGGACATTGACGAACATTTTGTTAATGGTTCGGTATAATTGAACAATGAACTTTATCAAAAAATGGGACAGTTGTTCTTGATCCTTAAAGCTATATGACCCCGGCGTGATTGGAATACTCAACTTTCTTATATATAATCACACACGCTACAATTGTGCCACAATTTTTATGCACATCTAAATGTGTGTGTGTGATTAATAATTTCGTTTGTTTAATTCATATTATATAGTATTGAATATCGGTGACTGAGCAGAGAGGATATGTTTCTACGTTTAGATAGGGTAATCTCAGAGATAACGGCGCTAAGTAACTGCCAGTTTCTCGACCCTTCGAACATCAGACTTAGTTAAGAAACTGACTCTTAATAAGCACTGTTAACTGTTGCATCTACGTTATCCTAA
>OY757911.1:47930827-48050827 GCA_963585895.1 Sepioteuthis lessoniana | reverse complement strand
TGCCATGTCCATTTTCTACGAAAATGACCATGAAAAAACGAGTGCATATATATATATATATATATAGTGTTAGTCTTTTTTCTTATAGAATCCAAAATATCATTGAGGGAGCATACATATATAAATTGGGATTACGAAGACGCAATCAACGGCTTTTAGCGTCCGATTGTCGTCTATGCTTAGAACGTGCCAACATGTTCGTGAATACAAAGTCAAAGGCCCATGGTGACAGTCAGTTTTTCTCTTGTACGATCATCAGAAGAATAACTTTGAAAAGGAAATGAGTGCAGCCAAGTAGAGTTGGATCAATGTCTACAGTATTTTTGCTTATATATATATATATATATATATATATATATATACAAGAAAACGTACACACAAACGCACAGGAAAAAGACACAGATTTACATAACACACACACACACACACACACACACATATATATATATATGTATATTGGTTTCATATCATAATAAAACGTTTAAAAATATAGCATATAGGATTAATATTTTTTAAAAAATTCATCCTAGGTCTTAGCATCGTTGTATAATTATTATATATATATATATGTGTGGGTGTGTGTGTGTGTGTGTGTGTGTGCGTGCGTGCGTGCGTGTGTGTGTGTGTTGATTCGTGTGTGCGTATATACGTGGTACATTCAATAAGTTTTCAGACTTTTTTGTATAGGCATCTAAAATTGTAGACTCTCGAAATTTCAGTTTGTTATTGCTATACATCTTATAAGATGATTGACCAATTTTTATGATTTCAGGTTCAAATGAACAGCTACTGAGGGAATTTGTATACACCCTACTAAAGCCTGATTGTCACAGCTGCTGAATTTCAAAAATGCAATCTGGACGTGAGTACACTCTAGAAGAACAATAGAATTATGTGTTAAACTTAGAAGAAATTTCACAGGAACGTATGGAATGTTTCAGACTGCTTTTGGAACATCTTGCATTAATCGGGCATCAGCTTTTGAGTGGCATAAAAGATTCAAGGAAGGTATGGAGTCTGTGAGGGATGATGAGAGGTGTGGGAGGTGTAAGAAAGTCAATACACCAGAGTTGATAAGCCAAAGGGTTAGGGTTAGGGTTACTATATTGAGGTTTTTAGGGAGTTCTGGAAGAGATTGCTTAGGAAGAGGCCAGCACTCTTCAAATCGGGTCCGTGGCATTTCCACCGGGACAATGCACAAGTCCACAACTCCATCCTTGTCACAGACGATTTGACAAAGATGGGCATCAAGGGAGTTCCTCTATATAGTTCAGATTTGCTACGTATGACTTTTGCTTATTCCCTAAGCTCAGAGGCTGTTGTTATGAGACAATTGAGGAGATGAAAGAGGCTGTGACGAGGATCATTGACACGCTCACACAAGAGGACTTCCATGTGGCCTTTCAGAAGTTGTTGGAATGGAACACCGTGTTCATTGCAGCCGGAGGTGACTACTTCGAAGGGGACTACAGTTTCATGTGTGTGTACTATCACTAAAAGTGCCTATACGAGAAAAGTCTGGAAACTTATTTAACGAACCACCTGTATATCATCATCATGTCGTGCCGCCTGCACGGATATCCCTAACCCTCTCTCGCCACTTCTCCCTATCATTCATCGCCTCCGGCAGGTCTTCAGGGTTACATCCTGTGTCCTCACATAGTTGCTGTATGTAAGTTTTTACATCCTGTGTCCTCCTCACATAGTTGCTAGTGAAACACACACGCTAACACTTCCCCAATATATATATAAATACACACACACACACACACACACGCACACACACACACACACATATATATATATATATATATATATATATATATATATATATATAACCGAGTTTGTGTATTCATGAGTGTGCATATATATGTATATATATATATATTTGAACGGATGTATGTAAACAATAGTAACTGTGATTCATAACCGTTTAAAATGTACTTCGTAGCTAATATCTCCTCGTAGCTAAATGGTTAGAAGCTTTGGATTGGCGTTTGAGTCAACTGGGTTTCGATCCCAGCTACGGGGAGATACTGTCTAGCCACACTGATGAGTTCTGATAGAACGAAACAGATCTGTCTGTGGATGACTATATATATATATCACTCAATCACTGACACACAAACACAGACACACACCTATATATATATGTTGACGTGAAAAAGATTTCCAGAATTTGATTTATTATGCCAGCAAAGTTCATTAGGTTACATACAAGTTTTAGAATTTAAGTTTAAAAAAATTATTGAAGACTAAACTTTATCACATGTATTCAAAACCATTATCCTTCTTATCTATGCAGAATTGCAAACATCACTTTGTTATTGCAGGTGTGATTTAATTATACGAACAGCTGCGATTGCTAACTGCACAAATCGTTTCAGTTTGTATTCAGTTTGCTTTGCTCGTTTCAGCTTTCGGGCTGTAAAGTTAAATGGCTTAATTAAATACCACAGTTTCAGCTACTAGTCTCATTGACGCCTGCATGTTACTCTCGATGAGCACGTATACTAACTGGAGGTTATAATGTGCAGTGGATTATCGCACTTCGGTGCAGTTGGAACTTTATTTTATTATAATATTTTCTTATTGCAGTATTTATACATTTTTGTATATATATATATATATATTCATTCGTAATAGTACTCCCTCTTATAGTGACGAAGCTCTCTTAGAATACCGTATGAAACAACATTAACTCTCACTTTCACATTGAAAAACTAATATGAAAAGATTTAGGGTAAAAAATGTGTAAAGATTTAAACTGTAAACTGCATGTGAAATATTTTACTAAAAGAAAATTTTCATTAGTTGTAGCGTTTATATTTTGTTATGGTGGTATACCCCATGCTGTTTCTGCATGGACTCTTCACGACACTATGAATAGTGACTGGCTTGATTAACAAGGCAAGCGATTCTAGTCCGTTACCGGTAACCTTTACTGCCTGTATTTCCGTAAATATACCCTGCTGTAAACCTTGCATTTCTCTGTTATTTATTTCTGGTCCTTCAAGACCACAGTGTATTTATAGAATAGTGCCTCCTTCCGCAATTATAAACGAATAATTCCCGTGTCTGATTGTGTACTTTTGGTTTGTTTGTTTTATAGCATATCATCTTTCATTGGTTATTTAATGCCAAAACTATCCTTGTATAAGAACAGTAGTGATACTATTTAATTCATAACTTGGGGGATTACGTGGTTCATGCCTGTTCCAATTTGATTCATCTGAAAGTAAATGTAATATCCCGATTGAAATTTGAACTCGTCTACAACGATATCGTAGACGAGTACGTTAACCGCTATGTCATGGATATTTCCCTGTTTGGGTAAATCCAATTTGTAAGTGTTTGATCTTCTAATGAATAAAGCCATTGTTACATTAATTGTAATGTTGTTATATTTCATTGAAAGAGTGAACGATGTGGAGTGTTTTTTTCTTTGTATAGGCGTCGTATCGGATTCTCCACGGAGGGAGCTGGTGTAAAAAGAATGTAATTTTGTAACCATAGACTTCTTCTGATCAATGTTGTCAATTCATAAATGGTTTGGATCGAATGAATTAGGTTCCATTTACTCTAGTCTATTTATTCCTACTGGTTTTGACTGATGTACGCCCAACCACAAGGCCGGTGGCAGGGATCTTCTTACAACAGTTCCATTTCAGAAGCGGAAACTGTTTGATGAAAACATAAATAGTTAAGTAATTGATACGATATTCATTTCTTCAACTTGTTGAAAGTTTCTCTTTTTTCTTTGTTTGTCATTAAATTCTTACTTTTCCTTCGAGTATAATTATTCGCATGTTCCAAAGCAGAAATATAATCAGTGACGCGGAAGACCACATTTTTGTAGTAACACGTGAATATTGGATGTGTCAGACTAAATATAACATTGGAACCGAGCAATATCAAACCTTTTCTAATATTTTCAACTGAAATATTTCAACACAAAATCAATGTTTTCTTATAAAAATCGATAAGTGACACTGACAAACTACTGACAGATAAATGGCCTTCAGTTAAATCAATTCTCTTGGGAATTTGCTATGTCTCTTCTTTAAATCTGTTAGCGTTTGGTCGAGCAATTTTCTCTGATATGGTGAACACCCAGACAGACAGATAAATATATAGACGAAGGAATTGCTTTTGCATTGCACACACCAGTTATCTTAGATTCTAGCTTTCTGTTTGGTTGTCAGCAGCAAATAAGAGCAAAGATCTGTTTCCGAGAGGTATTCTCAATTGAACTTAATGGAGACGGTAAGTGCATACATCACTGTGTTTACTGCATAAGAGATTTACTCAGTCTTTATTTTCAGAAAAAAGCAACTTTTAAAAAGTACATTTATCGCCAACTATGAATCCCATGTACTTCAATGCTCTGTTTTTAAGAACATTTTAACGACTTTGATAACAAAATAAAAAAGCTATCTTTAAATCAAAGAAATACGATGAAAATTATGCCAAAAAGAATTAAGGCTGTCATTTATAAAATAATCTACCTTAGATTGTTGAAGTATATGTTTTAACTTTTGAATAAAAGATATACCACCACAGTTTTGAAATATGATTCAAAGTCGGTCAAACATGAGAAAAATGAACTCCAGTTCAGTCCCAGCTGCCAGTTAATAAATAGTGATTGCGCAAGTGTCACCTAACACATGCTACTAGAGGGAAATACTTTCTTGGGACTCAGCTGAGAAATTTTGAGACCACCGAGCACGAAATTTTCTGTATCCAATTCGATAAAAAATATTATTTTAAATCAGTGAATTTTATGCTTGAGGGAATAAAGGCTGCCATAATCCAAGAAAAGGTTTGACGAAGTAGTAATTCTAATATTTCATTAACATTAGTATTTTTTTCATAAGATTTTCCTCTGCTTGGCTTGTTGAAAAATCATACCATCAAATTGAATAAATTTAATCTGCTATGTTTTAGTAACATTTTAGAAAGCAAGAAAATTCAACTCTTAAAGAAAAAACCTTTCGTTTCTTTTAAGTTAATGGTTTATTCAATACTAAACAATAAAAAATTTTAAATAAAAAAATGCATAAGCTAATTTCATAATTATTCTGAGCAGTAGTATTTATCTATCTAAGTCTGTTTTTGTCTTTCGATGTTTCCATCCCAGTCTGTTTATCTTTTTTATCATTCATTCATTTATATATATATAGACAGAGACAGAGAGACAGAGGTGGTCATTGGATCAAGAAGGGAAAATGGAGATTTAGTGATTGGGATACATAAAATATTTCAAATAATTACTTTCTATGTTGTTTTAAACATCCGATTAAGGATGTTGTGATAATTTGAGTTGTAGGAATTTATTTTGGTGTCTGCATTTAAAGGCAACTCCCAATCTTTTATTCAAACGTTTATAAACTATAATATTTCTTTCCTATTCCACACAAAGTAAATACATCTGCAGAAAGCATATATTGAAACAACATTAATGAAACAAAACACAAACGCATATCAACCCATTCCAATTACAATATATATATATATATATATATATTTGAAAGAAAAAGTCAACAGAACGTCATTTGACTTTTATAAATTAATTTCACTCTATACGAGAAATCACCCTGTAGAAAAAATATAGTATCAGTATTAATGTAGTTAGTGTTGGTAATGGAACAACAACAACAACAATAATAATAATAATAATAATAATAATAATAATTGCCACCTTCATGTTCCATGATTGAAAAAACTATGGAACATGAAGGTGACAATTATACCAATTGTGATTGGTGCTTTTGGCACGGTAACTACACGATTATTAAAGGGTCTAGAGGATTTGGAAGTTGGCGGCCGAGTGGAGACCATCCAAACAACAGCGTTATTGAAAACGGCCAGAATACTGAGAAGAGTCCTGGAGACTTGAGGAGACTTGCTGTCACTCAATCTCCAGTGAAAGACCATCAGCTTACGCTGATGTGAAAAACTTTAATGAGTAATTAATAATAATAAATAGTAGTTATTTTATTATTTGTGATATAATCAGTAATATTTCTATTATGATATTAAAGATTTTAACGATAATTAGAATGAAAGTTTTGAGAATAAAACATATTCTCGTACAAAATTTAAGACATTAAATAGATAAAACCCTAACAATCTTTTAAAGTAAAGATAAGATTGATATTGGTAATAGCATTTATTTTTACGTACTCTGAGATAAATAAATAATAGGTATATTTTTCTTCGAATGAAATAGGTCAAGTTATTGAAAGATTTCAGCTGCAGAAGGTATTGTGAATCTCGTTAATAAAATTTTTTGTAGATGCATAAGGATACACGACACCTGACTTTGACATTATATCTGATTTTGACACCAACCTCTTGCTCATAACTTTTTATTTCCCCTTCTTTATTAATATTTTGTTTCCTTTGACGAGTAAGAATTCAATGAAAGAAGATATATTTTTTTCTTTCCTTAGGTGCTGACAATTTGCAGAGCCTGGTTTTTGATATGGAGTTGCGAGTTGAAATAAATTTATAATAGCCAAATGACGATCTATTGAGTTTTTCTTCCAATTATGTGTATTTTTCTGTATGAACTTGCTGATTTTATATGTCAATTATCGTACAGATAGCACTAGTGGAAAATAATTCGTAACTCGATATTATATATACATATATATATATATATGCCTCAATACAAACTTTCAAAAAGGGAAGGGAAACTATGGACCTACACATACGCGAATAAGAGTAAAGCACAGATAGACTACGTCTTTATAAACAGGAAATGGAAAAACAGTGCGATGAATTGCGAGGCATACTCCTCTTTCGAGGGTGTGTCCTCCGATCATCGAATAGTTACGGCCAAAGTACGACTAAGCCTACGAAAAAACGCCACACGAAAAGCGACAACCAAGCACTATGACTGGGCCCTACTCAACAACAGAGATATTAGAGATTAATATGCATTAGAATTAAGAAACAGATTCGAAGCACTACAAGAGAAGGCAGAAAAAGGTACCCCAAATGACGAATATGAAAATTTTGTAGAAGCACACCTTGAGGCGGCAGCAAAGTGTATTCCAACAAAACCTAGTACTAAATATGGAGTCCCTTGGGAAACGCTAGCGGTTAGAGAAAAACGTGCACTCGTGAAAACTGCCCCCAAAAGCTATCGAAAGAACCCAACAAACACAAATGCCCGAAAACTAGAAAAGGCACAATATCAATTAACAGGAATATATCTAAAATAACAGGCAGAATACATACAAAATCAGATAGATAAGATTAGAGACTCGGTAGAAGATAGACAATCCAGGATAGCCTGGCAAACAATAAACGAAGTAAGTAGAAGGAAGAGCACAGCCAAAGCAAAATTGAAAGCTGCAAGCCAACAAGAAAGAGTAAAACTGTGGGAACAGCATTTCAAAAATCTACCAGGAAACCCACCGAAAATAACGGATGAACCAATCACCAGAATTATCAGTAAGCAATTAGATGCTAAACTAGGTCCTTTCACCAAAGAAGAACTCGACTCAGTTCTCAGAAGAATTGAAAATAGGAAAGCTGCAGGGCTAGACGGGATCCCCCCAGAAGTGTGGAAGACTAGACAATTCGACGATATACTGCTCCGGCAATGCAACGCTGTCTATAGTCAAAATAGGATAGAAAGATGGACGAAGGGATGCATCCTTCCTTTCCCTAAAAAAGGCGACCTCGGACTAGCCAAGAACTACCGAGGGATAACACTTACATCCATATTAGCCAAAATCTACAATACCCTACTACGGAACCGCATAGAACCCCATTTAGACAACATTCTTAGGAAAAACCAAAATGGCTTCCGGAGAAATAGATCCACAACCTCACAAATACTGACCATCCGTAGAATCCTCGAAGGAATTCGGGCAAAAAACCTTCAGGAGACATTACTATTTGTCGACTTTACCAAGGCCTTCGATTCCATACACAGAGGGAAGATGGAGCAAATCCTACTAGCGTACGGCATACCAAAAGAAACAGTAGCAGCGATAATGATTCTCTACAGAAACACCAAAGTGAAAGTACGTTCACCAGATGGAGACACGGAATACTTCGACATTGTTGCAGGAGTACTACAAGGAGACACACTAGCCCCGTACCTCTTTATCATCTGTCTAGTCTGTGCTTAGGACTTCGATCGACAAAATCAGAGAAAATGGCTTCGAGCTGACTAAGAGAAGAAGCAAAAGGTACCCCGCAAAAACAATCACGGACGCCGACTACGCTGATGACTTGTCGTTACTAGCGAATACGCCTAATCAAGCAGAGACACTACTGCATAGTCTGGAACGAGCCGCAGCTGGCATTGGCCTCCATGTCAATGCACACAAAACTGAATATATGTGTTACAACCAAACAGGCAACATTGCCACACTAGACGGAGCCTCTCTGAAACTAGTAGACAAATTCACCTACCTAGGTAGTAGCGTCTCATCAACCAAAAAAGACATCGACACACGACTGACAAAGGCATGGACAGCTATCGATAGGCTCTCGATCATATGGAAGTCGGACCTAACCGATAAAATGAAACGCAGTTTCTTCAAGGCAGCGGTTGTGTCGATACTGCTATATGGATGCACCACATGGACGCTAACTAAGCGGCTGGAGAGGAAACTAGATGGAAATTACACAAGAATGTTGAGAGCAGTATTGAACAAGTCCTGGCGACAACACCCCACGAGACACAAACTATACGGACACTTGCCCCCATCACGAAAACTATACAAGTTAGACGAACCAGACACGCGGGACACTGCTGGAGAAGCAAGGACGAGCTCATAAGCGATGTACTCCTGTGGACCCCCACATATGGATGTGCAAAAGCAGGACGACCAGCACGAACCTACATACAGCAACTATGTGAGGACACAGGAAGTAAAGTTGAAGACCTGCCGGAGGCGATGAATGATAGGGAGAAGTGGCGAGAGAGGGTCAGGGATATCCGTGCTGACGGCGCGACCTGATGATGATGATGATGATGATGATATATTAGTTTTAGTCATAAATGATATCCGCTTTTTAAGGTCAACGGTGTAACAATACATTTAAAACTTCCAGTATTGTAAGCAAAACTGGACATTACTAGGTTAAAAGTGACTTTATAGGTCATTCTTATTTAATTAAGGAAAGGGTGCGAAGCATAATTTAATCTACGATTGTACTTCCTTAAAATGGAGTCAATGAAAGTCCATACTTAAAATCTAATGCTGTAGAAGTTTGAAATAATACAAACGCTAAAGAAACATTCAAGAACATTTGTAGCGATCGTAGTCAAGTAAACATTGCTTGCCCCAAAGTCCTAAACTGGTTTTCAAAGTTCCATTCTGGTGATGGGTCATTGTGAATGAACGAAGAAGATTAAATTCATCAAACCTCGATCAAAATGCCCGAAAAAAGTACACGAAAATTTGAACCAAAACTCAACATATTCCAATCTACAATTTACTACCACTTTAAACTGATGGAGGGAGCAGGCAGGGCATTTTAGGAAGAAAAGAAGGAAAATTTCATGTCAATAACAGTAAATCTTTCAAAGATGAGAAATTTCCTTTCTCAGGAATATCATTACAGGTAACAAAAACAAATTGATGACAATCATCTAAAAAAGATAAGCAAATGGATTAATAACAATGAACTCTGCTGCCTTACAAAAAGGTGGAGTTTCATGAAAGATAATATGACAGGTGTTCCTTTGATAGTAAACTTTGGGGCCCCGTCGGCATCCTTTGAATGTTGTCAGTTCTAATTTCAGGTTCGCAAGCAACGATTAAAGTGACCATTCACCTGAGAGACGGCGGGAGAAGAAATCAACAGAGGAAGGCATAGAAGGAGTAATCCTAAACCAATAGGATACAGAAAAAGAAAGATAGAAATTTTGGCAAAATGTAGTAGATTTTATACAACTTCCAGACCAAGTTAAATGATTCTTAATAAAAGTTGGTTTTGTTTTCTTACTCGGAGATAAAAGAAATATACCAGCAAGTGAATAGAGATTAATATAAAAAAGACCCCACGACTAAAACAAAAATGCTAAATACTTAAAAGCAAGGAACTCCTAACAAGACTGAAAAGCAAAGGAATAACAACTGAAACAATGTACCCCAATACCAGACAAAAAAGATTAACATAAGAAGACAAAAATAATGTTGAGTTAATGATGAAAATTATGACTGAAAAGAAAACTGTATTACAATCCCTCAGGCTCAGGAATAAAGGCTAGAAAAATCTCAAAAGAGAAACCGAAAAAATGAATAAATTATCACTATATTTTCCAACTAGAATCATCACAGAATTAATGACCCGATTCATGCATGTGCAAAATTAGAACGTGATAAAATCCGGACCCTAACAGGAATACAAAACTTGAATTTGAGACCATAAGGATAGGTAAAGAAATAATTAAAAACACGAAAACAGTTTGGAATGAAAATACGAAAATAAAACAGCAGACTAATTTAATATTACAAGATAAATCAAAGATATTGGCGAAGGAAGATTGACTCGAATGATACCGAGATAGGCTCAAAAAGTAGAATCCAAACAAGACTTTTCTATATAACGAAAATAATTCTACCAACAACAAGAATTATAATAGACGAGAACATTCCGACGACCGAAAACAAATGAGGCAAAATATTCTGGAGTAAAATACGGCATAGGAAAGAACATTGCAGAAAGGCTAAATTATTAACTAGCATGAAAAAATAATTATTAGGGCTCGAAAAAGGCTCTGACAAAATACACATGGATATTCCCAGAGCAATATTGAAAAAATACCGAATTGGAAAACGCCAGGCAATGCAAGCCTATGTAGCTTCTAGTTTAAACATTCACGTCAATCCACGATGGATTGTCTTTCAAACTGGGTAGAATTCTACAAGAAGGAAATATACCCAAGCAGATGACTAAACGAAAGATCACCCTGATCCAGAAAGACTCTCAAAGAGACCACCCTGATCCAGAAAGACTCTCAAAAAGAAACTGTCTCCTAACAACAACAGACCGATAACTTGATGATTTGTAACATACTAAAAGTACAGATTAGGGAAGAGCTTTATAACTCATTTATGAGCTGCAGACTGTTTCCGAAGAAGAAAAAGGATGTTACAAGGGAGCAAGAGGAACATGTGACCACGTGTACATCGATCGACACATCATCAAGGAGTGCAAAACAAGACGGAAAAAAATAGCTATGGCGTGGATTGACCAAAAAAGACATTCAATATCGTCCCACAAAGGAAGATAATAGACATTAGATACATCTTTATTTCATACCGAAAATACTAAATAGTGTCAATTACTAATATCTAACATTAATAATTCTCTTAGATATTAATCCTTTGTCTGCAGCCAGTTAAATGTTATCAATATTTTTTTCCGCTGAATCATTATTCATTTGTTCACAGAGAGTAAAATAGTTTAAAGTATGGTAAATTATTAAACAGTTTAATTTGACCCATAACTGCGCCCTAACAAATATTAACATTCAAGATTTGATCGGAGCTGGATGTAATGGTAATTCTCCAAAGCACCACGAATGGAGTTTGACCATCACTTTATTTTGTGACATATCACGGACATTAGTAAGGAGCTTTACTCCTCTGGAGAGGTGAAGTCTGCGTATTCTACAGCTCCAGCTAATAAGGCAAACTTACATTTTGGAAAATTTCAATGTATTCTTAAAAATCTACAAAAATGTTCTGCATATGTCAATAACAGAAGATTTATTTTTTCTTTGAAAACTCAAGAAGGCCATATGCAGCAAGAATCACACAGGAAAAAAAAGTTGCAGTTAGGGTGTTTTGTTCAACACCATCCACCCTATTCCCAAAACCATACACCAATATATATATATATATATATATATATATATATATCGACGTGAAACAGGAATAATTTACACGAAGGTGATTCAATAAATAAGGCGAATTTGTCCTAAGGAGTCGGCAATATGACGCGATGTTTAGAGGTACACTTTATTCACGGAAATCAACAGGGATGCCCCAGAAGTTAGCATAACATACTTTTCTGACAGCAGCGCCTAGATTTCTCTTCACAGGGGAGTCAGTGTCGTTCAACTCAATGGACTGTCTTTTAGACTCGGACTCCAATTGGAAAACACATGCTTAGCCCATTTGTTAAAATCATCTAACTGCATTTTTCTCTGTACACATCCCATATTCTTCTGTAAATTTCACATCGCTTGCTCTTTTCAGCCACCAAAACATTCCTTGCTCGTATGAACGTGACAGATGTTTCATTTACGAAATTTATAATTAGTAAGTTCAGATGAATTTTTGATGAACTGGACAAAGCACCCTGTGTTTTAATCGTGAACGAGGTTGTTTGCATTTCATTTATTGCTAAATCTCATGGGAATGGTATGAAGCCAACTATTCTTTACCCATAATGATTAAGTAATCGGTAAGAAAGGGGGATTTGTCTTTGATATGGTGCTCGATCTAGGAAAACGAAAACTCTGAATTTAAAGCTGTTAAACTGCTCTTAAAATTGACCATATGCTGCATCCAAAATGTGTTGATGGGTTTTTTAAATTCATATCAAATCACTTAAAACCTTTTTCTGCAGCCATATAATTTGAGGACTTGTCACATAAAACTTATTGAATTTTCAGGATGATTAATAGCAAATAAAAAAACAAATTAAAGAGAAGTCGTTGTTAGTTTATGACTGACATGCTTTACAGTGGACTCGAAGTGTATGGTTTCGAAATCAAGTACTGCTATTACGTTCACTTTGGGACAAATTCACTAGGGTAAGGTATGAAGTCACTTATCCGCAAACCTATGAATTAGATAGTATAATTGCTGTTCTTCAAGGGTGACTCTGGTAATAAATAGCTCATGAAGGTCGAAGTATCTCAAACTAAATATACCATGCTTAAAGCGAAATGGATTTAAAAAAATTTAATGGTAGAATAATGTATAAATGTATAGGACTTGTGATACATGTGTACCCGGCCCAAAAATGCTATTCCAAGGTGATGCACCGGAAGGAAGTGACACATTCCAATGGCCAGTAATCGAAAGAGATCGCGTGGGCGGATTAAGGCTGATAATATCGGACAAGGTAAAGGTCCCACTGTGCCACTACAGAGTGATGCACCGGAAGAGAGTGACCTCTGAACTGCATGACAGTTATTTCCGCTTGATGACGATTAAACATTCAATTTCAAAGATCGAGTGGGCGTCGAACGATTATATAACTCAGTTGAGATAAGGGCCAGTTAAGTTGCAGACAGTTGGAGGGAGATGTGGTAGGGAAAGCCACACCCGGCCGAGGGGTCCCTCGGGAACCCCGATGGAGTTTGGGGACCAGAGAAGTTGCTGATAAGATGCAGTAAAGGAAGCCATCACCCAGTACAGTTGCAGTAGAGTTGGAGTGGGAGGGGGACGAGATGTGGTAGGGAACGCTACACCCGGCCGAAAGGGCCCTCGGGAGCCCTGATTGAATTGGGGTCCAGATAAGATGCTGATAAGATGCAGTAAAGAAAGCCAGCACCCAGCAGAGTGGACCCCAGGGCCCCGGCTGTGCATCAAAGAACAAGAAAGACACAACGTCGACGGTCATAACAATGGGGTCAAAATATTGCAGTTATATTCGATCACCAGCTCCCTCTCACAGTAAAACCCCAGCACACAACCTTTTCGAACCCTTGCAAATAAAGTGAGAGGAAAATATTTTTATAAAGAAGTCTCATTGCGTCTGTCTTTATTATTGTGTCGTTATGATACGGCACATGAGAATATAACACATGCAATTTACTTAATTTCCAATCAACCAACTCCAATGCAATCTCCTTTACGTCGAACGCACTTTCCTATCTCGTCTACGTGTCAATGCACTGCAGGATGAAATATTTGAGGATGCCCCACAAATCCGTCTTTACGACTCTCTTAATGGCCTCCTCACCCTTAAAACGGGTCCCCCTTTAGCTTAGAGAAAAGAAAACTTCAAGATAAGAAGAATAGGGAGGTTGTTCCAATACGTTGATGTTCATTTCACCAAGGAATTACTTGTTGCTCAGCACACTCTGTCCGATTTTTAAAGACATTCCAGTCATAATCTTCGAAGCACATTTCTTTTTCATGCTCAGTTGCGTTGTGATCATTCGAAAAGTCAATCGATGTTTTCTATTCACGATCTGCCTTACCCGCTCGGCGTTGAACTCAGTTCTGTTCATTGAAAGCCTCCTACTCCTGATGTTACCTTTCGCTAAATCACACCCCTCTTTGAACCCCCTGTATTTCTCAAAAAAGACATGTGTGCAACAAGGTGGTATCTTCATATATTTGCTTAAGAATTTCAAGTGATTGTCATTGAATTTTCATCAACTGGAACAAAGATTTCGGTTTTATTCGTTCCTCACAACTCTAAACTTAACGACCTGAAAAAGCAGTCTGAAAAAAAAATGTAAAATAGTTATTAATGAAAGGGTTGAATAAATGCAATGAGAGAAAAAAAAAACTATGATTACAGTAATATACTTCCAAGATATCAAATTTTACATGTTTCCACAATCCACTTATTCCTATTTTGCCCATAGCATACACAGATTCGTAACCACATTTGGAATTTCACACATAATATGAGGCAGATTAGTTTTAGAAAATTTTTCTCCCCTACGTTTAATCATTTTTAACGACATTGAGTTAATAGAAATAACGATACAGTGCTTTCTTTTTAATGTCTTATTGTGACATAACAACTTACAGAAAAGGATTTTATAAAAAAAAAATGTCAAGTAAAACAGATAAAATAAGCTGCAAGTTGATTCACATTTATCCAACAGACAGCCTAGCATAAAATCAAAGTTTGAGTCTCCCTGGTATTGTGGCTAATATGCTTGACTGCAACATTGTAGTATGCGAGTTCAAACTCCATTCGCGCTACTACGTTGAATTTTGGACAAATACGTTTGGGAAAGAGATGAACACTCATATCCTCTTTAGGGTAAGACAGGACCAATATTGGTTATTTACAAAGATGACTTTGGTTTTAAATAATTCACCAAGGTTGCTATGCCATTAAAAAAAAGAAAGAAAGATAAAAAATAAAACTAGATATGACGTTAATTCGAAATCATAGAATTATTAACATAAATACAAATTATATTGGCTTTTACATTATATTTAGTTGGTTTATTAAAGTGAAATACAAGCTAAAGGCTCATTAGAAGATTTTGGTTCGCTGGTATATCAGGTTTATAGGGCTTCTGTTTTCATGCCTTGACACATCTAATTGTTTGATTCGTGATAAAAAGAAATAAACACTGTAGAAAGATATACGTAATCCTCAAACATATCGCACAGAATAAAATAGTTCCTTGTTCATCAAATTCGTGCTGTTCTCGCTTTTTTTTTTGCACACATCTAACACCATACGTCTCATCAAAGCATCTTCAAGGATGAAGTCAGTTTTGTCAGAGAATTGCTGAAATCATGAGTTACTCTGAAATTTTCATGTATGCTCAACCTGGACATCACTATAATTTGTCTCTACTTGAACATACATCTCTGGAAACTCAGCTTAAAATTGACAGCAAGTCACATTTTCACTCGTAGGGAGACAAGTAGATAACAACATCAGTCAATTTAGGCAAGTATCAAATGTGTAAGTTGCGTTTTAGGATTTGCACAAGTTTGTTTTATGCAGCACATTTTATATCTATGTTCCCCAGTAACTTATTCAAAATGTTGATAATTAGTAATACATGTTCATTCAGTTTTGTGTAAGGTTCTGTCTGACTTCTGTGTAAACTTATCATAGGAATGGACGCACTCTCATTTTCTTTGGTTGATATATGAAACGCAAGAAAATGTAAAAGTCCTGTGATCAGATAACTGTTTAATATTTATATGTGTTCAACTTTAGATCAAAAATGATTATTATATATAACAAAAAACTTAAATACAGAAAATTAGCAGCACACATTATAATCTGTTATACATATGGAAACATATAAACATGAACGACAAGTGAATAATAACATGAATCTGTTTTATGCAACAAATTATTTCTTGGAATATTGTCTTCCTTGTTATATTCACAACGTTCCAGCCGCAGTAGCGTACGACTGGCATTATGTGTCATGTGGCATTACTATATAAATATATAAAAGTATATAGCTGTGGTTTGGTTGGTTTGTTGTGTTTTATGGCATATCAACAATTATTGGTTATTTATTTCAAATCCTATTTATACACACTTACACACGCACACACACATACACACACACACACACACACACACACACACACATATATATATATATATATATATATATATATATATATATATATATATATATATATATATATATAAGTGTGTGTGTGTATGAGTGTGTGTGTGTGTGTGTGTGTGAGTGTGTGTGTGTGTGTGTGTGTAATTGGGCAGCAGTCTTTCAGTTAATCATGTTTGATTAAATAATTAAGACACAATTTGGCCATTGTATTTCATTTAGATCCTTTCAAGTTTCCGGATAAATGTCTTGGCTTTAGATTGGAATTGGTGGATAAATTTATAAACATTATCCCAAGCACTTTTGGACCTTTCATAGGCCATCATCAGGGGTTGCTTGCGTGTATAAAGAGTGTTTTTTAAAGAGGTTTTGAAAGTTTTTTTAGGTTTTGTATAACATAAAAAAATTACGTATGATGGCCGATGAAATGTTACAAAGCACTCGGGACAATTTTGGTAAATTCATCCATCAATTTCAGCCTAAAAGCAAGACACTTGTAAGGAAACTTTAAAGGATCTTAATAAAATTATATAGACAAAATGTGTCTTTATTATTTAATCAAATATGCTTATATATATATATATATATATATATATATATATATATATATATATATATATATATATATATATATGTGTGTGTGTGTGTGTGACTTTTGATCTAATAGTCATCAGTATGTAACTATTTTTAAACGAGCCAGTGCTCATTTGCACCGTTAAATGTTTACAAGTATTCCTTTTTAATACTTTTAATTCAGTTCAATATAAATAATTTGTTTGCACACGGTTAAAGAGTTTCTAGTATTGCTTTGTACCCCTGATACTTCTATATGTACACAGTTGAATAGTTTCAGATATTGATATTGAACACTATCATTCAATTTAAAATTGATAATTAAGTTATATTCGTACACAGTTAATTAGTTTCAATTATTGCAACTAACGCTAATAATTCTCTTTGACAATAATAATAATAATAATAATAATAATAATCCCATGTAAAAGATTGAACCAGTCTTGGCCCATAGATAGGACCTTAACAGGGACTACCTATCCGTATCTAAATAGACCTGAGAGCAAAGGTAATCAAGCCGTATTCTACATTCCACAAACTATAAAACAGAAACCTCACCATCAGAAGAACTTTAGTGTCATACCTAGCACACTATCCTGTTTCAAGTATTGCTAACTGACTCTAATAATTCTATTCAACATCATTCATTCTTTTACCCGTTCAATGATTTCAAGTAATATCAACCATTCACCCCAACATTAATCATTTGTTTGCACATAATTTTAGTGTAGTAAATGATTAAATAGTTCTATCTGACCGATAGATTTGACCCTAACCGGTATCACCAATCGTGATTAATGGCAATGAAAGGATACTCCATATTCGAAAAGCCTCAAGGTCTAGTGTCACATCATTAGATGTTTAAGTGTCATATCAAGAAAACTCATGGGGGAGGTTAGCTCTCTGCAGAGATGCAGTTGGCGTATTCAACAATCTCACTCAACGAAGCTGTATTCAGCAGTTGAAGCTTTTGTATCTTATCTTAGCTTCCCACAATTATCCAATCCTTTCTGTCATCTTAGATAAGAAATATTCCAAATAATAAGGGGAAACGGTTAAAACAATAGAACGACGCGCAACTTATTTGTATTAATTCATGATACATGAAAAGATCAGACTACGTAAATATTATTTGTATTAAGAATATTTACTTGAAGCTATAATTAAGTGCAAAGGGTTAAATGTAGTATTTTCTCTTATACATATAACAATTCAAAAATTATTGGTGCTGGATTGGAATGATTGAAATCACAAAACCATGCCCAAGCAAACTACAATCATTAGGTAGGAAAATTTAAACCATATACTTTTGTATGATTAATAATCTTAGATTGTAATAATTGATACCATTTATAATTGTGTGTATATTATTAAAATTAAAATGGATTTATGGAAACATATAACTGTTTGGCACTGAGTTATTTCAGTTAGGGATAGTTGATACCATATAACTGTATTTAAAAATTATTATAGACAAAGAAAACAACTGTTATCAAAAATTCAATGGAACATTGAAAATACATAGATTTATGACAGCAGTCAAATAGGTACAACCGAATCGTTGATATACAATTAAATAAGGTAGAATCAAATCGTTGACATGCAGTTGAATTGATAAAGTAAATTAATGACGATAGTCGAGGGTAAACTGAAGACTCCCTTTTTTATAGCTGCTACACTCAGGTGTAGGAAAGAGAGCTACTTCTTTGCATGGTTTGCTCCACTTTAAACCATACCTGAGTGTAATGCAAAGAGTACAAATTTTTGAGTTTCTGGCATATCTCGACCCGGGATTGTCTCCGAGCCTTTATCGAACACTCTAACTAATCGGTCAATTGTCCGGTCAATTGATAAACCTAACAAAACCAATAAACTACCACTACTTGATTATCACAATTGTGTTCTCATCAAAATGGATCCATCGTCTCATTAAATGGTAAGCTTCTGAAATTAGTTGACCAGCTCATATACCGCGGTAGCAATATCTCATCTACAGAAAGCAATGTCAACGTATGCTTGGGTGAAGAATGAAATGAAGCTGACGACTTAATAGCCACATGAAAATCTGATCAGTGATAAAATAAAACCGGCATTATTCCAACCTTAATGGCCATATGTAAATCTCATTTTTTAAATATAAAACTGTTATTATTCCAAACTGCAGACGTGCCTCTGCTGTTTTATAGTTGCCCCACTTAGACTTTAATGAAATGTTTGGAGAAAAAGTTATTAGGAAGTACACAATAATGTTATGGGCTGTTTTTTAATAAATGCTTAAAGCAACTCCATATAAAGCAATAGTTATACGGCCACTTATCAACCATCTTACAAACTCTCAAATTAAGACGAACAAGGCATTCGGGACATTACTGGAGAAGTAAGGATGAATAGATAAGCGACCTTATTCCATAGACTCTTATATATGGGCGCATCAGTATTGGCGGACTAGCGAAATATTAGATATATCAGCTCAATTCGATTACTTGATGTCATCAAGATAACTTGCTGAGAGCAATGGGCGATTTGGACGGATAAACTTAAATTCAAAGGAATCGAGGATTGATTGGTTGGTTGGTTGTTTGGTAGCTTGCTTGCTTAGATTTTATTGGATACTTACCTATAAAAAATTTTAATGTCAAATCAATTCTTACACAACTAATCAGTTATAAACAATTCAGTTAAGTTTGATTGTCAAAAAGAAAAAAATCTATTTCAAGCATTTCAGTTTAGTCAAACAGCTTTAATTCAAGCCGTTCAATTTACAATTGGAATAGTTTTTGTTTACACACTGATAAATGCCAAAAGAGTTCTATTTCAAACAATTCAGTTTAGCATAAGTAGGTAATATACTTGTCAAAACTGTTCTATTTCTAGCAATTCAATTTAGAATAAATACGCTGTTTAGTTCTATTTGGGCTATAGATAGAACCCCATCAGGTGCTACAACTCCGGGCCTTAGTGGACCCGAGAGTGATGGTAATGAAAGGGTACTCTGCATTCCCCAAAGCTCCAGCATTACTAGAACCTTACCATCAGATCGTTTTGTGTCATATCCAGGACACTCATTTCGGGGTGGGGTTGCCCCTCTGCGGAGATGCAGTTGGTGTATTCTGCGGCCAAAGCCGACAGAGCAAGAGATTCGGGGATATGAGGATGTGATGATTATGATGATACATTTGACTAAATGTTTCTTTATAACCTTTTATTTCTCTTAATCTTTCTCTGTTTGTTCCTTCATTTCTCCATAAATATTTTATTCATTTACGTACGTAATGATGAATCATACATTAATCTCGGTCTCTTTTTATGATGTTGATACTTTTAACCCAAAGGTAAATTTTATAACATAATCTTTCATCGTAGCAATTTCTTCGATCAGTAACAACATTCACCCTCTTTCTAATATCTTTTTCTTCCGATTTTATTTCTACTTCTTTCAACACGTTTTACTTTTTAATATTATACATTTTAACAATAATCAAATGAGATTTACTTTTCATGTATGTTTTCTTTATTTTATTTCCGTTTCTTAGTTTCGTATTATCTAAAGGCTGGTTGTATTTTTTTATTTGATATTGTCACTACTATTTGAATTGCATTTCTTTATTGCATCATTTATTCGTATATTTTTCTTCACAACTTACAATTTCTTTCATCCAACCTAACTTCTTCTTAACTATTACCATTTTTACATGTGATTTTTAATAAATAGTATGAGTGTTAGATAATCATCTTGCTCGTCGCCTCACAAGGTTTCTCTTTTTATCTCTGCTGAGATGAATAACAAATACGCAGACATTTTCTTTGGTGTGCACATTTTCATTATTTTAGACATCTTTTCGATTACATAATCAGCCGTAAATTGCCACGAGCAGCTGGCATCATGAAGACAAAATGATGACGCTCTCTTCAGCGGTTCTAGGCTAACTGAACTAAAGTTAAAATCAATTGGATTTCAATAGCCTGGTTTTTCAATCTTGCAACGATAGCAACGTTTTCAAACTACACTTACATGTGACAGTGTGTCGATAATACGTACTTGAACATGAATAGGTATACGGTTTCTGGCCACAACCGTTTAAATCTTTTTAGATTGATAAACTAAAAGCTAAATAAAGCATTCAGCTATTCTATTTAACGTTAGTCACTTAAAATATATAACTGCTTGGAAAAAATTACATCGACATTAAATAACCCAGCATGTGTTGACATACCGTTTAACTTCCCAATAAAATCAACAAAGCAGCACTAGTCAATATCAAACGCACACATTGAACAAGATCTTTTTTACTTTGTCGGTTAAATCACTGCTAATAAATGTATGGCAGTCTACTAATTTTAATCGGGTTGGTCTCTTGATCAGTCTCTGGTCTCTTTGTTTAATGGCATATCAACCTTGGTATGCTATTTAATGACAAAGCCATTCTCCTAGAAGAACATTAGTGGTACTATTTAACCCATAGCTGGCAGGATAAGTGGGTTCGTAACTTTCTCAAGGGTATTTGCCCGAAAGTGAGCATAATAGCGCAACTGGAGTACGAATTCGCTTACAACGATTCTACAGTCAATCGCTTTAACCATTACACCACGAGGACACCCCTTGGTCTCTTGAAATAATGCTTCAAAATAGATATTACTATGTATTTGCTAAGTTTTAGAGTTCTACCAAAATAGATTTAGAAGAATGTGTAGAGCCAATATAGTATAATTTTTGTGAGTATGAACCGATAATATCTAGAACAAGTGCTATATTTAGCTGTTACTAATAAAAAATCATCATTTATTCACGAGAATTTTCCTTAGTCTAAAGTTTTAGTTTGTCGCATACCAGTGCGTGATCATCAATATGTTTAATAATAGAAAATGGCTCCACCCTAAAATAGGCTGAAGATATTCAGCAGAATCTATGACAAACTCAGACTACGGAAATGATCATATGCTTCTTGCACACATGACTATTTAAGCCTGATCCTTACTGTATAGCAAAGGGCAAACAAATATAACAGAGTTCATGTGTTTTAAACAAGAATGAGATATCTCCACACAAAGTGATAAGCCACAAAAATTAGTTGACCCATTCACACACCTCAGCAGCAAGATCTTATCGACCGAAAGTGAATTCAAAATACGCTTAACGAAAACATGAAATGCATTTAACAGGTTATCGATCAACTGAAAATCTGATCTATCTGATAAAATAAATCGAGATTTCATCCAAGCAGCGACAATGTCAATAATTCTATCTGCATGCTCTATGTAGACACTAACAAAATGATGAGAGAAAAAACTTCACGGGAACTACACAAGAATACTACGTTCTTTATTAAACAAATCCCAGAAGCAAAACCCCACAAAACAGCAGTTGTATGGCTACTTACCACCCATCTCACAGGCCATCCAAATATGAACAACAAAACACGTGGAGCACTGCTAGAGAAGTAAGAACGAATAATAGAACAACATTCTTTCATGGAAACTTACAGCTGGCCGCATGAGTGTTGGCCAACCAGCAAATACTTACATATAACAGCTCTGCAGGCACTGAATGCTGTCTAAAAAACCTTCCAGAAGAGAGAGAGAGAGAGAGAGAGAGAGAGAGACAGAGAGAGAGAGAGAGAGAGAGAGAAGGAGGAAGGTGGTCAGGGAATGCTGTGCTGTCAACGTTACTTGATGATTTTAAAAGAGTTCTCTTCAGGGAATGATATGCGTTGAAGTTCAAAGTGGAAAAAAACCTCCATACCAATACACTAGAGAATTGCGAATTGCTTTAGCTTTAACACGCAAACAGAGACAGAGAGACAAACATATACACATACACACACTCACAAGTATATATATATATATATATATATAATGACTACAAATCTCACTCACAAACAAAAAATGCACATGTATACATATACAAGGTATTCACTGAAAGGAATTCATTTTCTGATGTTTTGTTGTTTAATATGTAATTGAGACGCACATATCCTGATAAAAGAAGCAAACTTGGTAACTAATTTCAATTTGATTTCAAGCAATGTTACAGTAGATAATTACTTTTTACTCGATAACTGAAATGAAAATACATATATACACTCATTCGGAAAAAAAGTTATAGCTTACCTCTGACACTAGTATCTCTGTATCACTGCCATATGACTTTTGCTGTATATATATATATATATATATATATATATATATATATATATATATATATATATATAGTATAATGCGTTTCTATTCTATGAACTAATTATCTAACATTCTTCTTATCTCTTTCTGTCTCTCTCTCGGAAAGTAATTAAATACAGTTCATGTCTCGTTAAAAGGAATTTTAAGATGGTGCGACTGTAATTTAATTAAAAATCATTTTTAGCTTTGATCAAAGAGTTTGTTGATGAAAACAATGGCAATTTAGCCCCTTTCAATGGAAAAGAGAAGTAATATGAAAAATGTTCAACGTTACAAATATCGATTAAAAAGTTTCAAAAATATATGCTGAAGATAAAAACTCTTATTATGAAAAAAAAATCATAGGAGGGTTGCTTAAGGCAACATGTAATTGTAAATTGCGTTAATTTTGTTTTTGTAACACCATTATTATTATTATTATTATTATTATTATTATTATTATTATTAATGCCGTTAATTACATACTCAAAGTCAACAGTCATTCTACCATATTATATAATAAGTGCATCATATCAGTAAGAATAAAAAAAGAAAAGAAAAACAAGACCCAAAAAAAAAAAAACCCTGACAGGTTGCTTCAATTACTAGCTGAAGTACCTTTGGAAGCTGGCTTATGAATATATATCATGATTGTGGCTGGTAAATAATCCCTAAAAATTTTTGATGAGTTGCTTGGTAAAGTTTTTCATTATTTACAAGGGTGGACAGAAAAGTTCATAGGCCTATAATTTCATACGATGTTGTCATATCTTCAGACGATGATATTTTGACCACACCAAAACCTATGGGAAAAGTGTGTGAACAGCAAAGATAACGATCTTGAAAAATATACCACATTTTGTCACCTTCCCTTATAGTATCTTTGTCACCTATGATCTTTGTCCGCCGACTTTCATATATATATATAGAGAGAGAGAGAGAGACAGACAGACAGACAGAGACAGAGACAGATAGGTACACAGGCATACAGACAGAGACACCGATAGGGAGATACAAAGAGTGAGATAGAGAGCAAGACAGACAGACAGACAGAGTATCGAAGTAGTCTCTCATCAACTACATTAGCTTCACAAATCGACAGCAACTATTCCAATGATTTTCCACCAACTATTGAATGGTGTCTGCTGTTCTCAAATGCAAACCATTGGGTTATCTTATAATATAAATTTGGGGAAAAAAATAGCCAGAAAATAAATATTTACCTACAGGTAATATAAGCTTGCCGAATAGCTAGATTAAAAATAATCGCTTAAACATTAAAACGGATCAACTTCCGGTGATAATATTAACCATGACATGCTAAAAGCCCTATAAATCAATATAAGATATCGAATAAAACTTTCAATTCAACACGCCGACAGAGAGAACAACAGAGATACACTCACTCACATGTGTGTGTGTGTGTGTGTGTGTGTTTGTGTGTATTTGTGTGTTTGTGTGTGTGTGTGTGTGTGTGTGTGTGTGTGTGCGTGAAACGCAGATAGCCGTGTCCAATATTTGAACTCTTTATATATCTACACACTCACTTTATCATCTTGCCAGAACATGGGTAACAAGAAGGTCGACAGAAGACAAATAGATACCGCATCAAAACCATGATAAAGTAAATGTTATGATACTCAGAATATCAGATATAGATTATGCAATAACAGATATAAAAAAAAATTAATCTCATAATGATCGAATGCGGTAAACTGGAATTAAAGGAATACATAAGATAGTATGAGTCGGTTGGAAAGTTAGTCCACAGAAAAAAGTTCCTGAGACTAAAATTAAACCATTCTAACAAATGGTATATGCACAAACCAGTATATGTCCTAGAAAACGAGATGCTTAAAATTAGTTCGGACTTTGATAAACAAATGGTTTTCTTTAGTAAGGTTTCCATATTTAAGGGGATAGCAGCCTTCTTCTATCATTTAAAACTAAAGTCATCCTTGTGTTATGTTTCGACCTTTTGACCCGGCCAAAAATACCATTCAAGGTGATGCACCGGAAGGAAGTGATACATTCTAATGGCAGTTATGAGAGGAAATCGCGTGGGCGGAAATTGGCTGATGAAATGGGACAAGGTAAAAATATCCCATGATACTCTCATAGACTGACGCACGGGAGAGAGTGACCTCTGAACTGCATGACAGTTATTTCCGCTTGATGACGATTAAACATTCGATTTCAAAGATCGAGTGGGCGTCGAACGATTATATAATTCAGTTGAGTTCGACGAGCCGGGAGTTAGAGATCGGACGGAGCTGGACGAGATGTGGTAAGGAAAGTCACATCAGGCCGAAGGGGCCATTTGGGCCTTGATGAGGTGAGTTCCGGCCAGAGAGTTCGAGTTCCAGTGGAGACGAGGTGTGGTAGGGAAAGCCACACCAGGCCGAAGGGGCCTGGGGCCCTGATGAGCTGAGGTCCGGAGAAGCTGCTGATAAGATGCAATAAAAAAAAGCCATCACACAGCAGAGTGAGCCCCTAGGCCCCCGGTTGAGCATCAAGAGAGCAAGAAAGACACAACGTGACGGTCATAACAGTGGGGTCAAAATATTACAGTTTATGTTCGGTCTTCAGCTCCTTCTCACAGGAAAACCCCACACAACCTTTTCGAACCTTTGCAATAAAGTGAGAGGTAAATATTTTGTTAAAGAAGTCTACGTGCGTCTTATCATTATCCTACGTGCGTCTATATCATTGCGTCTGTCGTTATCGTTGTGTCATTGTGATGCTTGAGATGAGTATATAACACTTGTAGAAAGACAGAAGTGGTGCTATATATCCTATATCTGTGAGTATAAGTGGTTCCCACCTATCAAAGGAGTAGTATTCCAAAAGTGAACTTAATATCGGTACATTAGCCTATACGCGACGGTGTCTCCCTGAAAAATAAATGAATGACCAAATTACTGATAAAAGACTAGAGCTAGAGTTAATTATTTAAAAGAAAATAACCCGTCGTTTTGTTGATTTTGCCGTTTCAGCTGACCCCCGAGTGATAATAAAGATGAAAACTGGAAAGCGGGACAAGATTCTTGAATTTTGCCTGAGAGCAGAAAATTTTTTGGAATGTGAAGGTGACAGTGATCCTAATTGCAGTTGAATCACTTCATAGGCACCGAGTAACTTGGAAAATTATGTTGGAACAGATCAGAGGAAGAATCGATTCTATCCATATCTTACTACTCTTAAAAACGGCAATAATACTCGAGATCTAAGGAGACTTACAGTCACACAGACGTCAGTGAAAAACCACTTGTTAAAGATCGTGTAAAAAACTACCAACTTGTAAATAAATAATAATTGTAGAAAAGAATGAAAATACATTTACAGAATATTGATTTAACTGGTTAGGAACTGCGTTTTTCAAAATGACTGTTTTTCACCAAAAGAGATTCATGGTATATGACCAAATTCGGAGTAATTTACCCGAAGAATGAAATAATATTTCAATTAAAACCCTGCAGTTACTTTGTTCCACGTGTGGAAGACAACGAATTTTTTTTTAATATCACATAAAATAAAGGCTGAATATGAAAAAAGATGACAAAATGTAAAAAAGACATATACCTCAAGCAAACTCCAAATAAGACATGAATATAATGATAATAATCCTTATTAACGAGAGTCTTTAAGCATATTTGATGACTCTAACGACTCAAAAGAGGATTTTGAAATAAAAATTAGAAATATTTAAACAAAACGTTAATTAATCAGCTTGAAGGTAGATAAATTGCTTGATTATAAAAAAAGCTAACTGCAGCAAGATCTCTTATGAACAGTAATACATTGTTCTCGTGTGAAAACTCAACTTAGATCTGTGAAGAAGGAGGATAAAAGAAATATAGTAGATAAATATGACTCAAAAATTAAAAGAAATATAAAAAATAAGTGTAAAAATAATGACGAAAATACTTATAAAAGTAAATAGGTTGTGTATAATGATAAATGTATTGACTGTAAGTACGAATACTGTATAAATTACAACAAAATTAATAGTTGTTTCATGGTTTTATATTTTTGTATGATGAGGAATATTGTTGTTGAGGGACTCCCCTTGGCATAGTGGCTAACGTGTAACATCGGAATAAGCTAGTTAAAACGCCAAGTTCATTATTACGTTCACTTTCGGAATAATACCCTTGGGAAAAATATAAATCCTTTTATTCACCCACCAAGTATGGGTTCAATAGTATTACGGATATTCTTCTACAGAGTGTCTCAAAATAGATGCAACCCATTTATATGATAATTATTTATGACTAAGATAAGGGCAATAGCGGTGATTTGGAACAGGTCCGGTAAAAAATGCCTTCTTTAAGCCAGAGATATCAAATAACTTTTTTAGTAGTTATTATATCAGTTTCCAAGACATGGAAATGTTTTTTGATTTCCTTTCCTCTGTTATAAATCGTTTTTACATTAATAGGTCGCATCTATTTTATGACAGTTTTAATTGATTTTATCTCCAAATAAGTCGTGACGAAAAATATTTTTCCTCTTTTGTGAAAGGTAGGGTGATCAAGGATTTATAGTTGTTCTAGTATACTATTTTCGTATATGAAACAAACAGAATAGAACGTTATTTTCAGTAGAGTTATTTTCAGTCACATGGTTCCCTTGTATATTGAGACACCTTATACAAGGATTGATTTGGTTATAAATAACCCACGAAGAATTAAATGAAGAGCCCAAACACAAACTAATGTTATGGGTATAATTTATATCCCAGTGAGTTTTTTTAATACTAGTTCTAACTGTTTTTTTATCAATAAAGTTCGAGTGACAGTAAGTCATCTCGGGTATCCAGGAAAATTATGTATCCTCGGAGTTTTAAGGGTACAGTGGTCTGAATGGTTTCTATACTTTCTGTACTTTCTAATACTTCCAAATACCTTTCCAATCTTTTGAGGTACATTCCAGAGCGCACCAACTGTAATTGGTATCACCATTAACAATTTTCATAACCTTTTCAGCTCTCTTAATTGTAAGATGCAAGTATTTGCTTAACTTAGCATTTTCCTTTATCTTTACTTACGGTCTGCTGTAACAGCAAAGTCCACAAAACAGAAAACAGGCAACTGTTGTATAAAAAATCAACATAAATCAATAAAGAATAACCACTAAAATAATAATAATAGATGAAACTATAACCACAGTAACAATAACTGCGTTAATAATGATGGAAATGCTGTTGATATAATTCTAATCGGGATAAGGATAATAGCCATATTGGCTTTAAACAAGAATACAGTACCAATAACAATAGTAATTTATATCATTGTTTTATCGTTTTATACATTATTATTATTATTATTATTATTATTATTATTATTGACCAATCTCACTGGCCATAATTAAGTCTTACAATGTAGTTCACATACGCTGCCTCTTTCATTGTCGTGTTAATAAGCTGAAAGTGTTAGATCGATGGAGAGAAAAAAAAGCGAAGAAAAGAGATTTAATTGGAAAGCCCCAGAAGTTACCATAATCATAGTGGCAGGAGCATACAGTATTGTGGACTTTCACACACGTGTGGGCTGTTGAATGAGGAGGTCGGCGAGACGGACACAAGTGTACAACTGTTGCAAGTTCTTTGGCAATGCGAGAAAGATAGAAAAATGAAAGAGACAAAAAAGAAGAGAGATTTTGATTGTTGTTGTTGCTGTTGATGTTGTTTTGGTTGAAATAAAACCAAGCAGAAAAGAGAAAGAGCAGCTTGCTGGGGATCTATAATATCAAAGGAGAATTTTCAATTAGCTGATAGAGAATATGGACACTATAAGTACTGATGGATGAATTGACTGAATCCAGAAAATGAAAAGGAATATTGTCAGGCTCACGGAATAGTTGGGAAGTTGGTTCGGATGAAAAAGAAAGACAGAGAGCCAAAAAATCCTGAAAACATTGAGAGTAATCGAAGAAGAATATAATGCAAAAGTATACATACCAAAACAGGAAAGTTCGATTAAAAAAGAAAGAAAGAAAGAAAGAAAGAAAGAAAGAAAGAAAGAAAGAAAACGAATTACCTTAAGAATAACTGAGTATGAAGAGATTTAAGGAAACATAAAACCAGGAAAATGGTTTCAGAAAAGAAGAAGGAAAAATTCTATAGGAAAACTAACAATAAAGACAGACAAATAGATATTTGGCAGACATGTTTATGGGGATAAAATGGATATAAATGAATAAAAGAAAATAAAAAGATGCTTTTGCTGAAAACACCACGTTAAAAACAGAATGCATATAAAGAAAAAAGATATATATATATATATATATATATATATATATATATATAGAGAGAGAGAGAGAGAGACAGATAGACAGACAGACAGATAGAGACAGAGAGGTAGAGACAGAGAGACAGAGACATAGAGACGGAGACAGACAGACAGACACGTATTAATTTTTAGATATATCTCAATTCAACTGTCAAGAGATGTACTATAGACTTTGGTCAATTTACACACACACACACACACATATATATATATATATATATATATATATATAAGTAGAGAGAGAGAGACTAACAGACAGACAGACAGACAAAAAGCCTGTTAATATGCATTGCTAGACTCAAGTCCTAAGGCAAAAGATTTATGCTAGACTTATATATATATATATATATATATAAGAAAAAAGGGATACAGAGAAGGGGATAGATAGATAGATAGATCTTAATTTAAATAGAGATAGATGATATATATCCATTTGAAGAAAGAAAGAAAGAAAGAAAGAAAGATAAGACATTAAAAAACACTTAAAAACAGACCAAAAAAATGAACGAAGAGGGTGAAATGAAAAGAAAAACGAAAAAATGGTTTTCATATTCTTTGCTTAGCCTCTTTCGAAAAAAGGCAGGTAATATGGAGTACTCAATGAAATTCGAACTCGGTAAAGATTTTTGGCTCACATACTATCCTTTAAACCCAGCGAGATGAATGGGTAAAAGTCCTTGTGGAGGAAAAGGAAAGCTGCATTACGAAAGATATGGAGAAAGATAAAGCAGTTAGAAGAAGAAAGTTAATAAATGAACAAACCAAAAACAAAGAGGAATGAATAAGTAGCATAATAAGAAAAAAATGATAAAAGTAAACGAAAAAAGGCATTTTATAAAAAAAGAAACAAAAACTTGAAAGAAAAAAAAATACTATATATTTCTACAGAAGTAAATGAGAAAAAAGAACCTAAAAATGAAACCAAAAAACAAACACACAAACAAACAAAAACAAAAGTGCCCAAAGAAAACGAAGGCAGAAAGAGAGGAACGCTGTTAGCCAAGAACATTAAAACAATAAAAGAAGTAGAGAGAACCCACAAAGAAACTTCTAAGAAGCATAAAGGAAAAACAGATAAAAGAATGCGTTGTAGATTGATCTTTACCAAAATTCGCTGAGATCATTCGGCATTTAGACGGAGCGGGTAGCAGCTCGATAGTGATATTGAACCTTTTGATATTACAGGAAGATGATTAAGGAAGTACATCGACTTTTTCTCCGTGCAACAGCTAATGTATAACTCAGGTCTGCCTGCACAATTCTTCACTGTGATGAGGAACAAACGCAATTGTAAAGAGCACGAGTGAAGCCAGCCAACTTTGTTCTCAATGCAATATAAGTACCCGCCCACCTATTTCCATATATACTAGCATTGGCTATTACATATACATAAGCACACTCACAGACACGAATTGACAATCTTCCCGGCGTATATTACTATATTCTTCATGATGAGGAATCATAATCAAGATGAAAAATATTTTTATCGACTGGAAGCACGGATAAAGAATTGAGTCATACAAAATGAACATTAATTAAGTTAGAATTACTTTAAACTAATTATGATTATAAATCTATATTATTACTCATATATTTCCTTCTTAAACAATATATATATATAAGAAGACCCAGAGCTACTTATATATATATATATGATAAAAAAATTCAGCTAATGGTCTCTTTATATGAGGTTTATAACATTACAAAGATGCTTACTTATACATATATATATATATATATATATATATATATATATATATATATATATATATATATATATTTACTAATCTAATATCTACCAGCATTCACGGTACCAGAAAAAAAAAACGAAAAAAACCCAGCCAGGAACAAGAGATAAAAGTATCTCGAATCACTGCCCGGGGGAAAAAGATAAAAAAATATAGGTCAAAAAGAAAGAAAAGGCCAACCTTGTCCGACCCCTCGACAAAAATCAAGGGATACGCAGTCAGTTGGTCAAAAGAAAACTAAAAACCTTCCGCGAATCCTGCAATGCTACAATTACAAAAGTGCTCAACACAAGTGGAGCCAATTATAAAATTAACTTAAATCGTGAGTTGGAAATCTTCTACTAAAGCTTCATCTTATCGGATCATCAGGAGTTAGGGCTTCCTGATGATCCGATAAGGTGAAACTTTAGTAGAAGATTTACAACTCGCGATTTAAGTTAATTATATATATATATATATATATGTAAAGGGTGGAACGATAAAATTGTCACCATAGAAAAGACGACATGATTCCATTTCCGTTTGATGAAAACCGGTTTTCTTTTTTTGTTGCAGACCATCTACTAGTTGGCCAGTTGTGTACAAATCCCAAGAGCCATAGGAGCCTTCTATCATGTCTGAAAGTGACACAATGTTAAACGAGTGAGATTGGAGATGTGCTGCTGTACAACACATTCTCTCTACCGATCCAAGTTATGACAACAGGACCATTGCCAGCACCCTCAAAATGCAAATCCGGAAGGTTCAACGCTTGAGAGCACAGCTTAACGCATCGGACGACCCTTTGGAGGTGGTGGAGTGGAAGCCCAAGGCTGAGGACACTGCCCGGAAGCCCTGGACCAAGGAGTTCATCGAAAAGGTCCAAGCAATCATTGATGAAACTCCGCAGTGGCTATTCGGCAGATTGCCCGAGATTTAGGCGTCTCACACGCAACTGTGAATGCATGTTTGAAGGAGGATTTGAAGTGTAGGTCCTACAGGCGCCAGACAAGCCAGATCTTGACTGAGAAGACAAAGAACTTCAGGCTAATCAAGCCCGTCAGTCTCCCCTCCACCCCGACCTGAACCTGCTGCATTACTCAGTTTGGTTATACGTCGAGAACATCACGAAAGGCAGCCTATTCGCCGAGTATTCGCCGACGCTTGTAGAAAAGGCATGCTCCCAGTTCCGGATCCGTATGAAGGCGGTCATTGAGGCTGAGGGCGGCTACATTGAATAGATGTCAGCTCTAAAACATAATCAAGTTACCTGAATTGATTTTTTCAATTAAAGTTTTAAAATAAAGCTGTAGTGTTTTTTTCTTTAGGACGACAATTTTATCGTTCCACCTTGTACATAAAGGTGAATCAAACGATTTGCAATATTTTGGGATGTGTTAGTAGCATTTTACTGCTTCGGATAGTTTTGATGAGCCCGTCAAAGTGAAACAATGGACTGAAGCATGCCGAGCTTGCCTGATGCTCTCCATGTTCTGTTCACCGGATTCACTTTTATTGCTTAAAACACATTTTCGGAATTCAGGCCAAACTGATTTGGTTTGGTTTATTTGTTTAATGGCATATCGATCTTCGTGGGTTATTTAATGCCAAAGCCATCCTTCTAGAAGAAAAACATTGATGTTATTTAACCCATAACTGGGAAGATAATGAATTTCGTACTTTTCCTAAGGGTTTTTGTTCGAACGTAATAGTGTGACTGTAGTTCGACCTCGCTTACTACGATTCCACATTCCAGTGGTATAACCAATACACAACAAGGACACACCTTAGCATGACTAGCATTGCCTTATCGTCGAAGAACTTGCTACTCGAGTAAATATTCATATATCATCAAGTTACTGTTACTTCTACTTTTCACAGAAAAATGTTTTTAGTCGCTTCATTGGCGTAATCACTTATTAAAACTTGTAAAGCATAAATTACCGAATTAGACTACATTGAACATCTATTTGTGTTTTTGTCAAAGTAAACGTTGAGGAAAACAATACATATCGTATCAGTGTACCGACTACCATGATACTATCAATAGTTGGTAATTCCACGGCTTTAACTGCTTCTTCTATGTGATATATGCGCCACAAATTAACCCATAACAATTTTCCAAATCTAGTAATTGTGATTTTAACATTTACAGTAATAAAAGTAAGCGACCTTAGTCGAGGTTGATCCGCAGGCTCCCATTTTCAATAGCTACTACCCAGAGGTGTAGCGGAGGACGGTACTCCATTCTTGGTTTGCTCTATTTTACCTTGATCTTTACCTTATAATGCTGGCTGTTAAGCAAGGCTACATCAGGTACCAGTTTTTGAGTCTTCGGTATGACTCGACTCGGAATCGAGCCCTGGTCTCGCAGATCATTGGCGAAAACTCTGCTGATTTGGCCAAGGTCCGGTTATAATAATATTATAATTAAATCTTAAATCGTGAATAGCGATTTGAGAAAATGCACCTTCTGCTTAAAATCCAGCCAGGATTGAAAAAGAACCCCAGAAGGTATATAAGTGTTGTTCTTTGCAAATTAGGCCAAATTGAAATGCTAAACGTGACTGATTCGTTTTACTTCACACACATATTCTCTGAAAAAGCATGAATTCATTTCTTCTCCTCAGCTATCAGTAAATAGAAGGGCAGTTTGGGATCTTTAGCTTTTGTAGGGTAATTCTTTTAGGAGGAGTAAAAATAAGAATTCAGTTCCAGCTAGTCAGGTAAACGTGTTTTTATTTTCTATCACACCGGGTCAAAGCTACCTTGAAGGAATGTGAAATAATCGATCACTTAACATTTATCAAAGCTCCAGAAGATGAGTCTCAGCACTGGATATAATTTATTTTACCCAGGATACAGACCTTAAACCCATCTACTACTCCGGAGAAGAGTGAATCTAGTTGTAATGGCAATAAGGACTGACTCTACCCTCTTTAAAGCTCCAAAGGTGGACCCTCATCCTTTTTATTCTGTTTTTCATAACCAGGATTGATAAGATAGCTAAAGTAGTAATCGCTATAAAAAGGTTAAGTATTAGATCAATGATTGGTTGGTAGGTTGGTCCATTAGTTTGTTAGCTGAGCTTTATGCCATATCAACCCTTGTAGGGTTTAAATGCTAAATTATCTCTCGGTCTCTGTCAGTCTGTCTGTCTGTCTGTCTCTCTCTAGGTCTCATCGGTAGTACACACCGTAATCTTCACCGTAATAAATTCTTAGTTAGTAACATTTAGAAACAACCCAGAGCTCATTTGTTTAAGCCACATTTAATGTTTCTAATGTTTCTATTGTTTCAACACATTTGAATGGTCTAAGGTATTGCAATTTATTGCTTGCACATAGCTAAATTGTTCCAGATATTGTTATCTAATATAAATAAATCAATTTGATTTTAATCACATATTTTCACACGGTTGAATATTTTCAAATATTGTAAATAGTTAAGCAGTTCCATTTGACCCATGGATTGGGTCCTAGCATGTACTACCATTCCAGGTCAGAGTGGACATGAGAGTAATGACAAGGAAGGGGTACTCTATATGCTCCAAAGCTCCAGGAATGGAGCCACACCATCAGATTGTTCAGTGTTGATATGACACTGATTTGGCGAAACCTTACCTCTTAGCAAAAATGCAGTCAGCATTTTCTACAAACCCTGCAGCCTGTGGTCGTTTTTAATCAAAGTCTTTCAAAAGAATTATCCATCTTTTTTTGTATAAATCTTTGCTTCCAAGTTTATGATACGTATAAATCTAAAGATTACTTACCATTTCACTATGATATTAATATTATTATTTAATAGTATATCTTCATCAACGTGCAACAGTGCAGAATCAGAATTAAGTAAAAATGTACTCTTATTAGGATCAAATTTTGCTAACTGGTCCTCTCTCACATATAGTATTTGTATTTTCTGTTTACAATTAAAGTGTCGTTCAACAATCTACTACCGAGGTTCGTTGTAGCTTCAATGCGTTCTGCCTAACATAATATTCCCTATTAAAATATACTGCATAATACACTTGGTATAATGGATATATCTCATGACTTAGCCCAAATTTAGATGTGTCGATCAGAGAAGGATTCATTTGTTCATTTTTATACACGTTTGCTTTTGTTTGCTCGGGTTTGGTTTCATTCTTTCATGGCGAATCAATCTTTATAAATTTAAAGCAGTGATACTATTATCCTTATAATTTAAAGCAGTGATACTATTAAGCTCATGGCATGAGAATAAGGGCATATATACCTTTCCCAATGTTATTAGCCTGAAATTGAGCGTAATTGATCGACTGGATTTCGAAATCACCTTCTTCGAGCCGGTCGTCGCGTATTTAAACTATTTCGCCAGAAGCACTTCCGCCTACTGTATTGTCTGACCAGACCCCTCCTCCTGATACATGGTGGATGGAAACTGGTGACTGCTGCAAATCCTGGTTGACTACAGTTTTCAGTTCGGGATTCGAGAATAGTCTTATTTTGTTAAAGCGAACACCCTTAATAGTTGAACTTTGTCAAATGTTTATTCTTACGGTTGCCGTTTTATTTATTTTTTTTTTGTTAATGACTTATCTATTTGCACTCGGAATATTTCCCTAATAATGTTAGAATAGAGCCAAGAATTATAACACCGAAAGGGTGACTTTCCTCAATTTAAAACACCAGAAGTGAAGTTCCGCCACTGGATTCAGTTTAATGTCATGTACTGTCTTTTCTTTTTGGGAATGATCTTTCACTTCTTAAAGAGATACAGTCACCCGGTGTATTGCAGCTTCCACCGACATTGAGATTAAAATAGTTTATATATATATATATATAATCGCAATACTTTTCGCAGTAAGAATTAGTGGCAATTTTCTATTTAGCCGACAGATAATACAGTAAGATGCAAGATACAAGATGAAGCCTTTTGCCTTCAACTACTAAAAGATTAACGAAAAAACGTCTTACAATCAGTAATTCTTCGACAGATTAGTGATCTAAAACGGAAATTAATGTCTGACTTTGGAAACATATTTTTTTGGTGGCTTCGAACTTCTCTTGTTTTCATGTTAATAATACTTGTGGTCAAGAAATCACCAGTATTCACACATTTATAATATAACAACTGATACATCATATAACTTCCAGTTTTGAATATTAATTCTATTTAATCATTCCTAGTTGAGATAAAGACCATGCATTAGATTTGACTGAAGAAGACATAGACATTCGGAATGAAAGTAATATTTATGCTTGACAAAATCTAAACCCCGTTTGAATACTCATATTAGATTTAAAGTTACAAACTAATTAAGTGGTTTTGTGACACAATGGGTTCCTGTGTGCACATTCGAGCGATATTACTTACGTATATAAATGAGTGCTTGAGTATGTGTCTATGTGGAGGTGAGCATATCAGTATGTACCTGCATGCACACACACACACGCACACACACGTACGCACAAATACACACACACACTATATATATATATATGTGTGTGGGTGTGTGTGCGTGTGAGTGAGAAGGAGAGAGATTGGGCAAGTCGCATGTCTTTACAGGTGTGTATTTTAGTCGTTGTTGGGTTCGTACCAATCTCACTTTCCGTGAGTGCTACATTTGTTCCTTATATTATGGAATAAAACTAAGAGATAAGGCAAATCATCTTGGAGTAGTTGTTTGCATTTACTTTGTTTCGAGCTCCAGTTCAAAAGCAAAACGTTAATTATGCCTGGCCAGAGTGAGTGCCTTCATTTCGTTCCATTTGTTTTGTTTTTAATTTTATTAAATGGTGACATCTTCACACTAAACGTTAGCTCTCTGAAATTAGTTGACAAGTTCTCCTACCTAGGAAGCAGTGTCTCATCAAGCGAGACAGACATCGACACGAGACTAGCAAAGGCATGAATAGCTATCGATAGCCTATTGGTCAAATGGAGGTCAGCCCTTACCGATAAAATAAATTGCAGTTTCTTCCAAGCAGCAGCCATGTAAATACTGCTATATGGGTGTTGTACACGGACGCTAAACAAAAGTGTGGAGAAAAAGCTTGACGGCAACTACACAAGAATGTTGCGAGCAATATTGAAAAAAAGCCTTGGAGGCAGTACCCCACAAAGCAGCAGCTTTACGGCCACTTACCATCCATCACGAAAACTATTAGAATTATACGAACCAGACAAGAAGGACTGCTGGAGAAGTAGGGATGAAATCAGTTGTGACGAACTCCATTAGACCCCTTCACATGGACGAGCTAAGACAGGACGACCACCAGGATCTAGATTCAACATCTCTGTGCTGTTACATGATGGAACAATGAAGACCTATCGGAAGCGATGGACGATAAAGAAGGGTGGTGGGAGAGGGTCAGGGATATCTGTGCTGATACCGCGACATGATGATGATGATAATTAGTATATTCTTACATAAAAGATTCTATTAACATGTTACATTTTGTGGTATATCGTTTAGAGATGATTTTTATTTTGTCGGAAGATTGATGAGTATTGTTCCATTCATTTAAAAATTAGCATATATTGCCTTGTAAATAATGTTTTATATGGAGGTGCTGATGACTGAAAGATTTACAACACTGGCATCTTAATTAATGTGCTTAATTCAAATCCTGTCTGATAAAGATGGTGTTAACTATGAAAAAAGACATGGAACTTTTCCTGTATCCCTAATGATCAATGCAAACATCAGGGTGCAAGAGTGAAAGTACAGCTATTCTAAGAGTAGTTAAATTTAAAACCTGGTGGTTACTGTACTAAGAAATCGAGACAGTAGAAGACCTACGGAACCGATTGATTGATTGGTTGATTGGTTGATTTTAAAGGCATACAAATTCATATTGGGTTATTTTTTGCGTAGAGGTTAGGGAATCAAGTACATTGTACGTTTACATTTATATTTCACTGGTTTGGTTTATAAGCTAGATTGTATATCAACCTTTATCAGTCAATCAATGTTAAATGCATTTTTGAATAAGACCGGTATTCGTAAAATACAGCCGGAATATTTTTGTGTGGTGTCTTAAGAGGTTTTTTTTTAGATTATTTAATATAGTGAATTCCTATGAAGTAATCAGCTCGTTGGCCTATTGGGTAGAGACTTTGTCAATGGACCGGGAGACTTGGATTCAATCCCAGGTCGCATCATACCAAAGACTTTAAAAATGGTACTTGATACATCCTTGATTAACACTAAGCAATAAAAGGTACGTATCAAGGGTAATGTTGAGCAATCCTGGGAAAGGAGTTGCGCCCTCTCCTACACCTCGGTGTAGTAGCTATTGAAAAGGGAGCCTCCAGGTCACCCTCAACTATGGTCGCCAACTTTACTTTTATTCCTACGAAACAAATAATCATTAAGCAGAACTGATAGATGGGACTTTGACAAGTACAATCACTCCATTTCATTGTGGATTTAGGAGTAATGGTAATAAGAGAGTAACCCATTCTTCTCAGAGATCGAGAACTAAGCCGTACCAATAGACACAGTTTAATGTCATAATTAGGACACTCCTCTTTTTGAGTGTTTGTTATGCCTTATGCGTGCGATACAGTCTGCGTATTGTAAGAAACTTGACTTTTATTTTCTAGATATTGAGAAATTTAGAGATGAAATTAATTGGGTTTATTGTGCAATAATGCTTACATTTCTCGTGCGGTTGTTTCTAATGAATATTTTGCTCTCAGTTATTCCTATCAAATACAATTCATTTGTAGATTTATTCGATTGACCCAAACATAAAATATCACACAGGTAGAAGATATTTTTGTTACTGGAACTGCTTCCTCTTCCCTGCTGTGATGAAACTAAACCTCTGCAACACCAGTAGATATGATGTATTATATTATTTTGGCACATACTGTGATTGTACAAGAACATTTTTAGAAGTCCAAATGGTAATCTGGCCAGAAAATGTAATTACAAGTTTGTAAACTGATGTAGTACACTAGAATTATACATCATTAGTGATTATTCAAACCAGTTTTCTAATCTAAATTTTAATGTAGCGACAGTGTATACATAATTCCGTTCAATGAAACCCACGTTGTAGCATAATTATTAAGACAAATAACCTTATAGATCAATTCCTACCAAGTATCGAATTTGATCCTCACTAAGTGACCAATAGTTGTTCCAAAAGTAAACTATGTTTGTTTTAATGGCAACAGCGGATGGTTTAATATCTCAAGGGATGAAATAAGTTTTTCCCCATCAAATAAAAATATATGGATGAATGCTTATTTTATAAACTTGGCTTGCAAAATCGTATGATTGAATTCTCTACCCACTGGGTGAGCTATAATTATGGTTTTATACCAAACTAAGCTAATATCAGTAAATGACGATATAGTATCAATTTTTTCCCTTCTAATCTAATCAATTTCACTTTCAAAAATAATTGGATATCAACCTATGTGGGTTATAGTAAAGTAAAGTTAGCGACCATAGTCGAGGGTGACCCGAAGGCTCCCTTTTCGATAGCTACTACACCAAGGTGTAGGGGAGGGCGCTACTCCATTCCCTGGATTGCTCCACTTTACCCTTGAACCGTACCTTATAATGCTGAGTGTTAAGCAAGGTGGTATCAAGTTCCATTTTTAAAGTCTTTGGTATGACTCGACCTGGGATTGAACCCAGGTCTCCCGGGCCATTGGCGAACACTCTAACCGCTGGGCCAATGTCCTGGTAATGGCGTGCATGGTACGTCGACATTTACATTAACTTGTAGTTCCTTTAGAGCTTTCTTCACAACGATTATATATCTAGTATTTCCATCAAATATAAATAATTTGAACACGGATCCATGGGACAGGTGATACCACTCAAGTATAGATTGGGCTTGGGAGTATTGAAAATTTATCAAGCTTTGTGTTTAGATGGCCATATGAGCTGGGCTCCTAATGAAACTATAACTGGCTTGTGTAGGTTTGCTAGTCTAGCTTGTTAATCATTACTCCACAAGAAGCCCTTTAGACCGGGGAATAATAACAATGAAGGGAGGGATATTCTACAATCGCCAGAGATCTGGAACTAGAATGCCTCCACCAAAAGTTGTTTAGAAACATCTGCAGGACGTCTCCTTTCTTTTTTGTGTGTGGTTTTACTCCCATGTAGAGGATACAGTTGGTTTATTCTAAGTTCCACTGACAGGGCTGTTAATTTGAATGATTCAAGCAACTAGCAAGATATTTTTAATATTCCGTAAAGTTACAGGAGTACTATGTTCTATTAACATACAATTAAAAATATAGGGTCCTAGATTATTTTGCGAGTTATTCAAGTGGGCATTCATTTGTAGATTTTAGAGAGCCGAATTAATAAAAAATCGTGGTAAACAAAACAAAGAAATTAATTTATAATTATAACCTAACACATATGTTCCCGATTAAAGAACTTTAATTAATCAATGATAGAGGCTTTTCCCCATGAGGCTACTGGATGTGGTCTGTCAAGTTGATGGAGATCTCATTTTACAGTAATGGCACTTCTGTTTTAGCTCTTGAGCATTATTCATAAAGGGAGATTGATTGGGAGACATTGTATTGCTGCATACACCACATATGGTTGTGCCATTATCGTCTAAGTGAAAGAGAATCAGTATCCGAGTTCAAATCCTACATAAGACTTTATGCTTTTCACTTTGCACTATTGTCCTTTGCAATAGCATTAATGAATGTCCGGAATCTATTCGTAAATATTAGGATAAATTGGGTTCGTTAGGGTTGAAGCAGTGACTTCACTAGTCAACTTTGTTTAGGAGTGCAAACACAATTACCTTAATCGTATCTTTTAATTTGATTTCAAATAAATTTTAAAGCTCAGCTGTTTGCATATTCGAACCTAATCTGACAGTTCGGGACACTAAAGATAAATTTAGTTACATTTAGATCATTATCTGATTCTGCTTTTAAGATGAATAATAATCTTTATAATGAATTTTATGTTAAATCTTATGAATTGTTTTTTTTTTAGCATCTACTTCATGTCTAAGTCTGACACCCCAAACATTTTCTTCATGAAATAACTTCTGGACAGACAACATTTTTTATTAGGTATGTGTTTTTTAGCTGTGTCCTTGTGGCAGGAATTTGCAGCTTTCCAGGATTTCCAGCCTCTTTTCAAGGCTACATAGAACTGGCCATGTGAGACATCAATTTTATGAGAAATGCCAATCTTAGATTGATTTTATCCCAATGTTTCTTTGCAGTAATACAAATATATACTAGTACTGGAACTTGAATCAGTTGCAAACGAATAAAAGCTTTTTACTTGAAACAGTTACGGAGGAAGAAAATTCTGAATTCAACCAGCATTACTTCGTTTAAAAGGGACACTGTATCATATCCTTCCCGTAGTGGAAATCTTGAACAAATATATGCATCATTACATTTTCCTTGTTTTGTCCACTTGTAGTAGATAATTCTTCTAGAGAAGGGGATTCTGTTAAAGAAGTCTCAAAATCTTTTCTTGGGCGCTCAACTACTTTGCCTGCCTGTGAGCTAAACATTCAAGAAATGGCAAAGGAAAATAATACCAAATCAATACGAACACAGTAATTACAAATACAGCAACAACACACACCTGTTAATTTGTCAGTTAAGGTAATAATAATAATAATAATAATAATAATAATAATAATAATAATAATAATAATAATAATAATAATAATACACATGGATCAACTAATCTCGGCCAGAAGACCAGACCTTTTAATAATCAATAAAAAAAGAGAAATTGCAAAATAATCGATTTTGCTGTCCAGGCTGACTTCAAAATAAAACTGAAAGAATGTGAAAAGAATGATAATACCTCGATCTTGCAAGAGAAATTAACAAAACTATGGAACATGAAGATGACGATAAAACCAATTATGATTGGTGCTCTAGGCAGAGTAACTAAAAGATTATTAAAGGGCCTAGATGACTTAGAAGTTGGCGGTCGAGTGGAGACCATCCAAACGACAGCATTATTGACAACGACCAGAATATTTAGGTGAGTCCTGGAGACTTTAAGAGACTTGCTATCTCTCAAACTCCAGTGAAAAATCATGAGCTTACATGAAGGCTCGCAGAAAACGAGACCTACAAATACTTAGGAATCTTTGAGGCTGACACCATCAAACAAGTCAAAATGTAAAACAAAATACAAAAAGAATATCTCTGGAGAACTAGAAAACAACTCAAAACAAATCTCTCCAGCAGAAACCTTGTCAAAGGAAAAGATATTTGGGCTATACGCTTCGTTAGATACTCGGGACCCTTTCTCAAGCGGACCAGAAAAGAACTTAGACCAACGGACCAAAGATCTAGAAAAATAATGACCATGCACAAGACATTACATCCCAAAGACGACGTTGACAGACTATATGTACCAAGAAAAGAGGGAGGAAGAGGGCTTGCCCGCATCGAAGACAGCGTTGACACATCCATACAACGACTCGAAGACTATATACAAAAATACGAAAGGGGACTGTTTATGGCCATCAGAAACAATACTGACAACAATATAGATAGCAGAATGACAAAAACTAGGAAACAAAAATGGGAAGAAAAACAACTCCATGGGCGTTTTAAACGACTAATAAACATCATTTCACGCGACAAAACCTGGACATGGCTAAGAAAAGGAAACTTTATGAAAGAAACAGAATCTCTCCTAATGGCAGCACAAAACAGCGCCATACGAACCAATCATATCAAGGCGAGGATAGATAAGACACAACAAAATAGCAAATGTAGGCTCTGTGGTGACAGAGATGAAACCATCAATCACACAATAAGCGAATGCATCAAACTGGCACAGAAGGGGTACAAGGCAAGACACGACTGGGTAGGCAAGGTGATCCATTGGGAGATGTGCAGGAAATTTAAATTTGACCATGCCAGCAAATGGTATATGCACAACCCAGCACATGTCCTTAAAAATGACACACAGAAACTCCTATGGGATTTTACTATACAAACGGATCACCCAATCTCGACCAGAAGACCAGACCTTATAATAATCAAAAAAAAAAAAAGAAAAGAAAATTTTCAATATAGTTGACTATTCTGTCCCGACTGACCACAGAATAAAACTGAAACTCTGTGAAAAGAGAGATAAGTACATCGATCTTGCTTGAGAATTAAAAAAACTGTGTAACATGAAGGAGACAATTATACCTTTTGGCACGGTAAATAAACGATAATTAAAGGGCCTGGAGGATTTGGACGTAAGCAGCCGAGAGGAGACTCTCCAAACAACAGCATAATTGAAAAGAGCCAGAATACCAAGAAGAGTCCAGGAGACTTGAGGAGATTTGCTGTCACTAAATCTCCAGTAAAAGACCATCAGCGGAAGCTGATGTGAGAAACTCTAATGAGTAAATAATGATAATAATAGTGCAAGAAATAGAAAACTACTTGAGATAAAATTCCATAGCAGAAACCTTATAAAAGGGATAAATACCTGGGCTGTTACCTTCGTTAGGTATTCGGGACCCTTTCTGAAGTGGACCAGAGATGAACTTAAACAAATGAACCAAAGAACAAGAATACTAATGACCATGCATAAGGCACTACACCCCAGAGACGACATTGACAGATTATATGTATCTAGAAATGAGAGAGGAGGAGGACTTGCCAGCATCGAGACAGTGTTAACGTATCGATACAACGATTCGAAGACTATATAAGAAAACACCAAGGAGGATTATTTACAGCAGTTAGATACGATAGAGAAAGTACGATGAAAAAAAGGAAAGACAACGACTTGGAAACAAAAATGGGAAGAAAAATGATTCTATGGGCGTTTTAAACGACTAATAAACAACATTTCACACCAGAAAACCTGGACCAGGCTAAGAAACGGGAACCTTAAGAGAGAAACAGCATTTCTCCTAATAGCAGCACAAAATACCGTCATAAAAATCAATCATATCAATTCGAGAATAGATAAGACGCAACAAAATAACAGATGTCAGTTATGCGGTCAGAGAGATGAAACCATCTATCATATAATAAGCGAATGTAGTTAACTGGCACAGTAGGAATATAAGGGATCCACTAAGAGATGTGCATGAAAATTTCGATTTGACCATACCAACAAATGGTATGTGCACAGCCCAGCGCCTATCCTAGAAAATGACACACATAAACTCCTATAGGACAGATCACCTAATCAGACAGATCACCTAATCTCGGACAGAAGGCCTGACCTTATATCAATCAACCAAAAAAAGAGAATTAACAAAATTGTCGACTTTGCTGTTCCGGCTGAGTTCAGAATAAAACTGAAAGGATGTTAAAAGAAGGATAAATACCTCGACCTTGCAAGAGACTTGAAAAAACTATGGAACATGAAGGTGTCAATTATACCAATTGTGATTGGTGCTTTTGGTACAGTAACTGATGATTTACTAAAGGGACTGAAGGAGTTGGAGTTGGTAAACAAGTGGAGACCATCCAAATAACAACATTATTGAGAACGACCAGAATACTGAGAAGAGTCCTGGTGATTTGAGGAGACTTGCTGGCACTCAAACTCCAGTGAAAGATCACCAGTTGACCTTGATATGAAAAACTCCAATGGAAATAATAATAATAATAATAATAATAATAATAATAAGAAGAAGAAGAAGAAGAAGAAGAAGAAGGCCCTGGAGAATCGCTATCACTCAGACTCCAGTGGAAAACTATCAGCTTACGCTGGCGTGATAAATCTTTCAATGAGTAAAATAATAATAACAAACTTGGACGTGGATAAGAGAGAGAAACCTTAAGAAAGAAACTGAATCTCTTCTGATAGTACACTATTACGGTGCTAAAGAGATTTTATATCCTGCCGTGACCCGCAGTGATTACAAGTAGACGAACACGAAACTCTGTGAAACAACATAAAGGTTTATTTACAACTAGATAAAAGAATGTCGCTGGGAGAAAAAAAGGAAGTATGGAAACATGAAACGACCGTCAACTAGATAAAAATAAGCAATTTATCCTAGTAAAAAAAGATAAGCACACAGAGACCTTGAATGTTTTCCTAGTTCTAACATGCTTGTCCACTTGATCACGTAGTCTTACCCCCCCTTTGGAACACACCATCAACTTGGAGCTCGTAAACTTTCTTCTTACATCTTCTTAGTTCTTGTTGTACTGATATAATTACCTTATCATTTCTTTCCGTGGACTCCGAAAATCTTCCCCTCGCGCCCACCTGTCATATCATGAGCAGAGACACCCGCTTCCTGTGATCATACGCAAATGATTCTCAGTCCTCTTGTCCTCCCAAGTAATTTCTAATTACTACGAGTACCTCGGCCTTGTTATTCGGTTACCACTGTTTGCTTTATTTATTTATTTATTCAATTTCCTATGAGCCGTTCAATTACTTTACTGGAGCAGCACAAAACAGCGCCATAAAGACCAATTATATCGATGCAAAAATAGATAAGACGCGACAAAAAAGCAAAAGTAAGTTATGTGGTAATTGAGGCGAAACGATCAATCACATAAGGGAAGGCAGCAAATTAGCTCAGAGAGAGGATGAGTCTAGACACGATTGGATAGGAAAGGAGATCTACTGGGAATTCTGCAAGAAATTTTGAATTGGCTATGCAAACAAATGGCATATGCACAAAATAGAATCTGTTCGAGAGAATGATACACACATATTTCTCTGGGATTTTGACATGTAAATGGATCATTTAATCTCGTTTATACGACCGGATCTAGAGATATGTGCAAAAAATTAAAAAAATATAAGAAAAAAGAGAACTATCTGAACTGTAGAATTTGCATCCCGGTTGACCACAGAGTAAAATCGAAAGAAAGCAAAAAGAAGGATAAACACCAAAACCTTGCCAGGGAACTGCAAAATTGTGGAACATGAAGGTTACGGGGATACCTACTGTAATTAGTGCTCTTGGTACAGTCACCAAAGTATTGTTACAAAAGAATGGAGGACTAGGAAATAAGAAGACGAGGAGAGACAATCTAAACTATAGCTTGGTCAAAATACTGCGAAGAGTTTTCCTGGAGACTTGTGGTGACTTGCTGTCACTCAGAATCTACAGAGAAGCTATCGGCTAGAACTGATATAAAAAAATATCAGATTACAATTATAATGATGATAAAGAGAGTTTTTTTCACCAGCGTCAGCTGATGGTTTCTCATTGGAGTTCGATTGACCGCAAGTTTCTTCAAATCTTTACGACTCTTGTGAGTATTCTGATTAATAACGTTGTAGTTTGGATAGTCTTTACTTTTCTTCTAATTTCTAAGTATTCTGGTCCCTTTATCTATCATTTGGAAATTGTTAAAAGAGCCCCAATTGCAATTGTATCACCGTCATCTTCATGCTCCGAAGTTTGTTTGTTTTTAGTTCTCAAGCAACGTCCAGTTATTTATCTTCCTTTTTACTTTCTTTTGATTTTATTCTCTGATCTGCCGGGATGGCAAAGCCCATCATTTCGCAGGTTCTCTTTTTTTCTTTATTTTTTAACTATCACCAGGTGTCGTCGTCTGACCGAGATTAAGTGATCTATTTGTATCTCAGAACCTCTAGATGATAATCATTTGGAATGCGACCAAAGTTTGACCTAGGTAAAAAAATGGTACATGCACCTAATAGAGACTCTCCCATAAACTAATGCCATAGGAATTATATGGGACTTAAAAACAAATCCCACAATCCCACTGAGTAGACGAGACCGAATTGCAAAAATTAAAACGAAATTTGAAAGAAAAAACTACAAAAAGCGGTAGTTTCTCATTTCATCTCATTATTTACCTAGCACGGATGAACCTTTTCCAACGACATCTCATGTCATTAAAGCATTAAGCGGAAATGAGTTGATATTGATCGAAACATGTCTTCTACTTTCATAAATATATAGATATTTATGACTTGTTTAGAGGTTTCTTGAACAGCTGTTGGTTGTTTACGAATAAAAATAGTCTCTAATTTATTCTTAGTACTAAACAGTCATTATCATTTGAAATAAAAAATCACTGGAAGTGAAATTTTGTATTCAGGAAATGACTAGTGAATTTGCTCTAAGGAACAATATTTATTTCTTAATCAATTGAATTACCTACGAACTAGAGATAAGGTCAACCTAGGTAAAATAATATTTTTTACCGGTATAATACATTCAAGAATTTTAAATTTTCACAAAATCATGCTAACCTCCAGCGTTTAAAAACTGGCTTAAAATAAATTATAAGTCTCTTTCTATTTGTTGAAGCCATTTTAAGATCATTCTTTTTTTCAAACTTTTTTATAGTCGCAATAACAAAAAATCTTTTTCTCCCAGCACTAAACACTTTTCGTGACGCTATTAGTATTTAAGTAGATTTATTTAAGTAGTTATATTAATGTTATTCAGCTAAGAAGAAAGAACACACGACGTGATAAGATCTAGAGCCAATGAATTTTGGAATGTCGATAGAAATAAAATTCTAAACCAAAAAACATTGTTTGAGGAAAAGGGGATGTACTTTCATGGCTATATTTTACTTCTGTTTATTGAGCTATTTTTCAAACTTCAGTGAATGGCATTTAATTTGATCGTCATCGTAGTAGTAAATGACATCTATATTTACCAACCCCTCAGCTCGGGCAGGATATGACAAAGATCAATTTTTTAGCAGAGTTTAACAGGTTTGAATTCAGAGTTTTCCTTCTCCTAGACTAGTTTCCTCACCAAGGCTGAAGAACACTGTCTGCCCTACTATTTACCCATAACTGGAGAGAGAATAATTGGATTCATACCTTTCCCAAAGGTATTAGGGCTATGTGAAATGCAATCAGTCTCGTCCGAGATTTGAACCGTGTCGCCGTGTCCATTTCCTACGACGATAACAATTACACCACGAGATTAGGTGACCCGTGTGTATTATTATTATTATTACATGACATTCGTAGGAAATGAAATCGGCGACTCAAGTTCGAATCCTGGGTGAAGCTGTTACCGCTTCACTTTACGCTAAAAATCTTGTGAAAGGCACAGTTCTACCTCTTCTCCTTCTCCCTACTGCAGGGGTTGTGTAAAAAGTATGGGTGATTGTGTTCTCTAGCCTACGTTAGTCAACTAGTCAAGGAGAAGGAAAAACCTGAACTCAAACCAGCTGATCAAAGCGTAAATAACAGCCTTTTGTCACATTCTACTCATGGGAGAGCAGCTTGGAAACTACATATTTTCTACCTTCGTACAATCTTAGTCATAATTTATAATAGAAAGTTAATTCCTCTTTAAACAAAACGCACCAGAATTTTGTAACATTCAGTGCAACTAAACCGGATACCATTGTTTATTATCAATGACCAAGCTTGTGTGTCGTAACGGTCATTGTCGTTATAAATGGAGTCGACAAACCTAGTTTCAAAACCAGAACGAGGCTGTTTGCGTTTCACTCTACGATAACTCCTTCATCATATTTACCCAACCAACTCCGCTCGGGCAGGATATGACACAAGGTCAATTTTTTTAAGCGGAGTTTAACAGGTTTGAATTCAGAGTTTTCCTTCTCCTAGACTAGTTGCCTCACCAAGGCTGAAGAACCTAGTCTGTCCTACTATTTACCCATAGCTGGAGGGAGAATAATTGGATTCATACCTTTCCCAAGGGTATTTGTGCTATGTGAAATGCAACAAATCTCGTCCAGGATTTGAACTCGTGTCGCCGTGTACATTTCCCGCGACGATGACCATTACACCACGGGCACCTCCTTTATGAAAGTTATGAATGCTTATTCCCCTCATTCTAATAAGAGGCAAAATAGTAGAGCAAACTGGACTCTTTACCATAACATTATTCAGGAAAGAGATAATAAATTATGGAAAAGAAATTAAACTTTAATAATCTCTAATAAAGAAATAACAACCAGTGAGTTTCGCCCAGGTGATTCGACAATTATCGGAATCAATTGTTTTCCTTGTCCTACTGGTGGCAATAGGTAGAGGTAGGGCAAGATGTTGTCGTTGCGAAGAATTTGCTTTAAATAAGAATAACCAGAGGAAGCAAGTATTAGAAACCTTTGATCACCTTTCTCTGTTTCTCTCTTTCCACCACCACCACCACCTCTCCCTCTTTCTCTCTCTCTCTCTTTTCTCTCAGTTTGATTTTCTTTGTTTTGGTTTAATAGCATATCAGCCATTGTAGGTTATTTAATGCCATATCCATTTTTATTCATATAAACAGTTCTATTTCAAACAATTCAGTTTAGCACAAGCACACTGTTTAGTTCTATTTTACCCATAGATAGAACCCTATCAAGTACTACCACTCCGGGCCGCCAGAGTGAACTCGGCAGTAATGGCAATGAAAAGGTACTCCACAGAGATGCAATCGGTGTATTCTGGGCCACTACCTGTGTTGAATTTACGTGTATGTGTGCGTAAAGATTCGGCTTTGGTGGTGAATTCAGTGATGATGATCTTACTACCAATTACAGCAACAATTAAACTATGAAAATCATATGATAACAATAATTACGATGATATGGGTGATGATAAGAATGTAATATACTTAAGGATAATAATCAATTATATTAATTATTTCATTTGTATTAATGAATTGTAAATTAGCTAAAGACTTTGAATGGAAGCGTAAGTCGTGAAGGTCATAGGCATCCACGTGTTGCAGGATATGTGATAACAGTCAGCCAGTCACAACATGTATTCTGTTTTTAAATCGTTGTTGAAGGCTGGATATTAAAAGTAAACAAATTGAATGCATGTAAGATGACTTAAGAATGTTTCAGCGATAAAGTCACACTCTAAAGCCAGCACCACGTGTTCTTATAGGATTAAATGATGAGGTAATTAAGATATTATATAAGGAAAGTTATTTAGTTCAGTCGGGAAGGACGAGTTCATAGTTCAGGAGCAGAGACCGACGTTTGGGTTCAGTTTTCGTACCCTCTCAGGTGAGAGGACGAGTGAGATGAAGGAATTGAAATGGAGCATTTTTGTTCGTCTATCACACTGAACCTCATAGCGTTTTTATGTAACAACAGTATATATTTTATTCTATATCTCTTTTATGTTATGATGGCTGACTTCTGTAAGGGGCATTGCGGTTAGGAAATATACTATTCGTATTTTGAGCAACGGGTTCATTTTTTTATTTTGGGCATGTTTCACTTATTGGTATTCAAGATGACGTTGGGTCGGTGAGACAATGGTAATCGTGCATGTCCGTTACCGGGGTGTTACTCATATTCTATTTGATCCCACAACGTTACACGTGGGATAAGAAAAAGCATGCTATTTCATTCTCTAGTACTGAAAACGATGATAAAGTTGACAATAAAGTCAAGAAAAAGAAGAAATGGAAAGCAATAATGGCAATAGCATGACAAATTCACCGCAATCATTGCAACGTTTATATAAAACGTGTTTGTTCTTGTATATGATAAACAAACGTTTGATTAGTATAGTGAGAACGACTGACGCAGTCTGGTCTCTTTCCTTTCCTAGCTTTCCTTTTTGATAAGTTAATGATGATGATGATGATGATGATGGGGAGGAAGAAGGGGAGGAATAATCGGAGAAGGTGGGTAGGCAGCTTTAAATTCTGTTATATTTTCGTTTGTGAAGAATCGCATTATTTCTTCAATCGATTTTTTAGCTGTTTCTTGATGAGTGGTGTATTGATAGTAATTTCGTATAAAGAATAACCCGCACTAAATTGTCAATTTGAAGAAAAAAAAGGAGTAGATAGAGATGGAATGAAGACATGAGTTTATTTGTAGTACCCTTAACGAGCTAGCTAACGTAAGAGGTTTGATTATTTCATAGTCAGCTTAAACTTATTAACTATTTAAAAAAAAAATAGGGATTAAACTTCTGAGTAAAAGACCATCAAGTAATTAAATCGAACTCCAGAGAATTCGCCGAGGGGTAAGGGGCCTACATTTTTGGCAAAGACATCAGAGTACGAGTGTTCAAATTCTAGTCATGCAATCACATTAACTTTTGGAGTAATAACCTACGGAAATGTATTAAATTCCTTGTTTCCTCCTTCCTAGTTTCATTGATTAAATAGCACAAACTATGAATGTTAATATTTAATTAAACAAAGAATCCAAATCAAATACATTTATATTCTACCAGCTTCGTATGGAGTGGAGGTGCCCGTGGTGTAGTCGTTATCGCCGTAGGAAATGAAGACGGCGATACGAGTTCAAATCCTGGACGAGACTGATTGCATTTCACATTGCACTAATACCCTTGGGAAAGGTATGAATCCAATAATTCTCCCTCCAGCTATGGGTAAATAGTAGGACCGACTATGTTCTTCAGCCATGGTTAGGCAACTAGTCTAGGAGAACTCTGAATTCAAACCTGTTAAACTCCGCTTAAAAAATTGACCTTGTGTCATATCCTGCCCGAGCGGAGGAGTTGGTAAATAGTACCAGCTCCGTATGAATATATTTATTTAACCTTATCTTCCGCCACAAGCAGAATGTTTTCTTTTGGTTTGGTTTTATGGCATATCAACCACTGTAGGTTATTTAATGCCAAATCCAATTTTATACTTACAAACTGTTCTATTTCAAGCAATTCTGTTTAGCATAAGTAGAGTTTCAATGTCAAAAAACAGTTCTATTTCAAATAATTTAGATTAGCACAAGTACGCAGTTTAAATATACAAAAGTTATATTTCAAACAATACAGTTTAGTATCAGTACGCATTTTAGTTTTGTTTTTACCCATAGATAGGACCGTATCTGGTGTTTTCTCTCTTGGCCAGAGTGGACCTGAGAGCGATGGCAATAAGGAGGTACTCTACATTCCTTAAAGCTCCAGCGTTAGTGGGGACTCAACATCTAATTTTTTTGTTTCATATCTGAAACGCTCGTTGGGGGAGTCTTACACCTGTGCAGAGATGTTGTCGGTGTATTCTGCAGCCCAAGACGATTTGGCCAGCAAACATGTTTAGCTGCGATATCAACGTATGAGTGTTCGAATTCCAGTTATGCAATCACATTCACTTTTGGAGTAATAACCTTCGGAAAAGTATGAAACTACTTCTTTTCTCTTCCCTAGTGTCACGGCTTAAATAGCACAACTACTGTTTTCCTACCTGGATAGCTTTTGATATTAAATAAACTAGGATGGTTAATATTCAATTAAACAAAGCTTCCAAACCAAACCAAAGTTCATTCCTCGAACTTTCTTTCCTTCTCTGAATCTGGTTGCCGAACCAAAGCTAAAGAACTCAACCTATCCAAATAATTCGCCATAATTAGAGGGAAAAAAGACGTTCACTTGTCTTTCTAAAGAGTATTAGCACGAAGTGGTAGATAAACAACGTCACTGGGCGTTGAATATCAAGTCACGCACTCCATTTTGTACGACCATAATAGTTAGACTAGGCAACAAGTCTTGAAGAAGGAATACTTTATATAAACTAACTTAATTCTGCTTGAAATTTGACCTTCTTAGATTTGGTCAGCAGTAAAATGTTTGCTTAAAAAGACATGTATAATTTATTTGGCACTGTTCCATCCTGCAAAAAGAAATTAATATCCACTAATTCACAGACCGCCATACTATTGTGGTTACTCATTGTAACTTCAGCCCTAACAGCTGGGGCTGAAGAATACATCGACTGCATCACTACAGAGTGGTAAGACATCCACACTGAATGTCTTGGATATGGCACTAAACTATTTGATGGTGAGGCTCCAGTCCCTGGTCTTCGAGGATTACGGAATACCTCTTAATTGCCATTTCTCCCATGTCCTCTCTACCTAGAGTGATTATACCTCTTATGGTTCCATCTACGAGTCAAATAGAACAGTTCAACCATTTAACTGAGTACAAACAAATGACTGAAGTTAAATTGAATTGTTCGTGCTTTATAGCAATACTTGAAACCATCTGCGTTCAAATAAATCTAATTGCTTAGATAGCACTACATGAAGATATTTAACGGCGTGAAAAAGTCTTTAATACAAAACATAATTATCCGTGTTTGAAAGGAATATTTTTGACCATTTTACCCCGTTTAAAAATTGAATTATTGGTATTACAAAGCAATACATGAACACATTCAAGTGTGTCCAAAAAAATGATTAGTATGAAATAGAATTAGTGTTAGAAGAAGTTGAAAACATTCAATAGCATGCAAAAAATGAGTTCTTGGTTATTTAAAATGTTACCAACAAACAAAACGTTTACAAATCATATATATATATATATATATATCATCATCATCATGTCGTGCCGCCAGCACGGATATCCCAGGCCCTCTCTCGCCAATTCTCCCTATCGTTCATCGCCTCTGGCAGGTCTTCAGGGCTACATCCCGTATCCTCACATAGCTGCTGTATATATGTTTGAGCCGGTCGTCCTGCTTTTGCTCGGCCATATGTAGGGGTCCATAGGCGAACATCACTTATGAGCTCGTCCCTGCTTCTCCAGCAGTGTCCTGTTTTTCTGGTTCGTCTAACTTGGATAGTTTTCGTGATAGGGGGTAGGTGGCCGTATAGTTGGTGTTTGTTCAATATTGCTCGCCGCATTCTTGTGTAATCGCCGTCTAGCTTTTTCTCCAGCCGTTTTGTTAGCGTCCAAGTAGTGCATTCATATAGCACTATCGACACGAACGCTGCTTGGAAGAAACTGCGTTTCATTTTATCGTTCAGGTCTGATTTCTCTATGATCGATAGCTGTCCATGTCTTCGTAGCCGCGTGTCGATGTCTTTTTCGGTTGATGAGACACTGCTTCCTAGGTAGGTGAACTTCTCTACCAGTTTCAGAGAGTTTCCGTCTAGTGTGGAAATGTCACCCGTTTCATTAAAGCACATGTATTCAGTTTTGCTGATGCCTGCGGCGACTTGTTCCAAACTATGCAGTACTGTTTCGGCTTGGTTGGGTGAATTTGCCAGAATCGCAAAGTCATTGGCGTAGTCGGCGTCGGTAATTGTTTTTGCGGAGTACCTTCTGCTTCTTTTCTTTCTCAGCTCTAAGCCATTTTTTAAAAATTTTACCAATCGATGTTCTAAGCACGTAGTCTAGACAGATGATAAAGAGGTATGGAACTAGCGTGTACCCGTGTAGTACTCCTGCTGCAATGTCGAAGTATTCTGTGTCTCCATCCGATGTGTCATCCGATCACCGAATAGTCACGGCAAAAATACGACTAAGCCAACTATATATATATATATATAGCTTGGAATTAATCAACCTAGAAAGATTGATATGCCATAAAACTTAATTAACCAACCAAGAAACCAACTTCATTGTAACAGGCTTCCAATGCTATTTTTCATTGTTCATGCTGTAGCTTCCCTGTTTTTATTCAAATATTTTTTTTTATATTTTCAGCTTTTCTCTCTTCCTCTTTCTTTTTGTAAACCACTCTTTTTTTTATTTCCTATTCGTCTCTTCGTTCATTATTTTCCTGTCTTTGAATATATATCTCTTTCCATAATATTTCCATTGTTTTTTTGTTGTTTTTTATTGTGTGTTTCTCATACTTTTTGCATGATAATTATATTGTTGTTTACGTTTGCGCTCATCACGAACTCTTTTGATTTTGGAATTCATTACACTAGATATTGAATCATTATGAAAATTTTTACATATCCTTTTCAAAATATACCTTCGACAATATTGTTACTAAGAATAAGAATGATTCATATTCGTAAGTGCAGATGCCTTATTTCTGATGGATATCTCCTGTTCTTTATAACAATATTAAAACTTGATCTCTTGTCAAGTACAGTGTTGTCATCCATAAGAATCATCGCTTTCTCTTGCTACCGATGAATAAACTTAAAACATATTCGTTCAATGTTCTTGAATCCATTTCGTGACAATTATGTCTCTGCGGGTTCAATTTTTTTTTTTTTTATGTATAATAATATTCTTTTCTGTTCACCAAGAAAAAGCTAATAGAATTTATTTTTAAATTCCTCACGAAAATTACCCAAGAAGTAAACAATTTCGTCAATAAACAAATAAAAAGTAATAACTCGACTAGAAAAAAAATGTAGAAATATTTAAATTGAGTAAGCTTGAAATTGCCAAACAGGAAAAGAAAGAAGGAGGAAAGAACGATTATCTGCTGAAATTTACAACAAAGCTAAAACAGTCACGTGGCTTTATGTTCAAAATCTTCCGAGGCCTTAGCATAATTTGACTTGTTAATATATTAACTCGGTGGCTTTATCTGTTGATAAGAATTCGTCTGGGAGCGAGGAGAATGACCCAGTCACATGGGTTATTCAAAATGGCATCCACGTTGCCAATAGTTTTACACTCCTACACTCTTTTTTATTTCCTTCTCACTTTTCCTTCTATATCGATTAGTGTTGATTCGTTTCTTTTTTGTTAATATTCATTATTTTATAAATTTTCTATTGCTTTACAGCTTCACGACTTCAATTGAGAATGGCATTCTTTTAACCTTTTTTGAACATCGCCAATGCAAAGAGAAAGTATTCTTTGCAACTATTTTCTGTTATCACGTAGCTTCTATTCTGCTTCGGAATAAATATGCGATCAATAGTTTCTGATTAAAAAAAAGAAGATAAAAAGAAAACAATAAAAAAAGGAGGAAAGTTGAATGCAACTCAGATTGCGAAAATCAGTCTCATTGTCGCTATTCGATGATTGAAGTTGATGTTAAGGTTGACGTCAAAGGTCTCGGCAACTTTTCATTGTGTATCACGTAATAATTGTGTCGCAAGTTTAAGTACATACCTACGTGCGTCTTATATTGGTCTGCATCTACATCGCAATTCATGCACCTCACTGTTTCTGTTAAATCTATTGATCCATGGGCTCATTCTTGTCTGAAATGCATTTTTCTCTAATTACACATTTACCGTAATACGTTCTCTTTCAACCTCTGTTTTAATGATTGCATATATATATTTATATGAGTGTGTGTGTGTGTGTGTGTGTATGTGTGATTATATATATATATGTGTGTGTGTGTGTGTGTGTGATTGAAGATGCAGTTTGCTTTATTTATGAATAAAGAATGCTCAATGTCAGAGAGAGGGGAACTAAAAAAAAAACGACTTAATTTCTTATGCGTCAATTTCTGGTCAGAACAATTATTAGACAATGTGGTTCCCACCTGTTTTGACACCTCATTATATATTGTTGTATACTGTATGAATGGGAAGGGTGATCTAGTCTATGGAGAATTTCTGGAATCACAGTTTACATTTTACTGCCTGGTATTTTACGCAATTATTTTACATTAATTTTGCTATGATTTAATCTATTTACTCAATTATATTTAATTAATTATTTTCTAATCCTTTTCATCCACACAGTTTTACTACTATCATCCTTTTCCTCCTTTCGAAGATTTTTTATTTTTACATCAGTTTTTGCTGTTGGTCTTTTACTGACAGCGAGTACTCTCAAGTTTCCAGGACTCTTCTGAGTATTTGTGCCGAACTTAACAATGTTGTGATTTTGGTGGCTTTTGAGTCATCCTCAGATTTCTATGTTCTCATGCCGTTTTTCCAGTCTTTGTGGACTGCTCCAAATGCACCAACTACAATTTGTATCAAAGTCACCAGCATCTTCAATTATATAATTCTTTGACTGAATCCAAGTACTTCGGGAGTGTCCTTGTGGTGTAATGGTTAAAGCGATGGAGGGCGGAATCGTAGTAAGCGAGTTCGTACTCCAGTCGCGCTATTACGTTCACTTTCGGGCAAATACCCGTGGGAAAGCTATGAACCCCCTTATCCTCCCAGCTATGGGTTAAATAGTATCATTACTGTTCTTCCAGGAGAATTGCTTTGGCATTAAATAACCGACAAAGGTTGATATGTCATTAAACAAAGAAACCAAACCAAGTACTTGTCACTCTTCTTTTATTTTTCACTCTGTGATCCGTCTGAACGTCAAAATCCATAAAATCACAAGTTCTTTTTTTACTTGTTAATCAAAATTAGATGTAGTCTTCTTGCCAAAAATAAACTATCCGTTTGTATTTCTAATATCCCATACCATGTGGTTGTTGGTCAAATTTTAATTCCTTCCAAAATTCATAGTAGATCGCTTTCTCAGCCGAGATATGCTTTGTTCTATAATCCTTTCATGCTAGTTTGCTGCACTGGCTTATTATGTGATTAGCCGTTTCATCTCTTTTTTCACATAATTGACATCAGATATTCTACTGAGTATTATCGATTTTCGCTTTAACATTAATTGGTCCTTATGTCATGAGGCTTTGAGCTACTATTAAAAGAGATTCATTTTCTTTCTTGAGACTTCCCTTTTCAAAAACATATCTACGTCTTCTTGTGTGCAGATGAGCCACCCAGCTGTAGGAAATGTCCACAGAGTTGTTTTCTTTTTTCTATTTCTTTGTTTTTTGTGATTTCTGTATATGAACGAACCAGTGTCAATTCTTGAGAATAAGATGTATAAGATCCTCTCGGATTTTGAGACACAAATTGATCACCTAATCATCGCTAGAAGACCAGATTTAGTGTTGATAAATAAGAAGAAAAACAACTTCTTTAGAGGATTTTGCCGTTTTTGTTGACCCGAGTGTAAAAATAAAATAAAGTGAAAATATAGAAAAATACTTGGATCTTTTTGCTAAGTGTGTTATTTGCTGTTTTAATTAGCCTTTATTTATGGACCCCCTCATATGGCCGAGCAAAAGCAGGACGACCAACTCGAACCTATATACAGCAGCTCTGTGAGGATACGGGATGTTTCCCTGAGGACCTACCAGAAGCGATAAACGATAGAGAGGATTGGCGCGAGAGGGTCAGAGATATCCGTGCTAGCGGCATGACATCATGATGATGATGACCTGTATTGATCAATGCATGCAATCCTCACTGCCGGCAAGTCCCCTTTGTACTTTCCTTGATACATATGTTCTCTCAATGTTTTCTCTCAGATGTATAGCCGTGTGCATAGTCATAAACGTTCTTATCCTTTGGTCAATTTGAGTTTATCTTTTGTTCATTTTGAGAATGTTTCTTACTACCTTATAGGTGGAGTTTGCCAGCGGGCCCTGTCAAGCAAAGGCAATTAAAGACCGTAAGCCCCCAGTCTGGATAAGATGCATCATACCCAACAGGGTTCAAGTCTTAGCTCGTGCCCGACCTTCCCCTACCATAATTCCCTATTTTAATCGACCTTCGGGTCATTGAACTTGTGTCAAGTCCTGTCTGGTGGGAGGCAGCGACAAATATTGGGCCTTACTCGGGTGATCTGGGTTCAATCCCAGGTCGCGTCATACCAAAGACATTTAAAATGGTACTTGATGTGTCCTTGCTTAACATTCAGCAATATAAGGCACGTATCAAAGGTAAAGTGAAGCAATCCAGAGAAAGGAGTAGCGCCCTCCCCTACACCTCGGTGAAGTAGCTATTGGAAAGGAAGTCTTCTGTTTGCCCTCGACTACTGTCGCCAATTTTACTTTTAACTTTCTACCTTATTTATGAAGTTGCTCAAGTGTTAGTCCTTTGATGAAATTTCTGCTGAAGAATTTCGTTCTTTTGAGGTTGTCTTATCTTTTGTTTTCTTTAAATTCACTTGTTTGAGTGTGTCCACTTCTAATATCCATAAGTACTCATGATTTTCCTTCTATCAAAGCGTTCAAATACTTTACTGATTATGCAGTTATATTCCATTCACTTTTTCTCGTTTGCCACTTTTCATTATAAGTAAGGTGCATATTATTATTATTATTATTATTATTATTATTATTATTATTATTATAACTCCTTGCTAGTTGTTCAGACCAGAGTTAACTAATAGTCTTTCACTGAAATATAAGTGACAACAAGTCTCCTCAAGTCGCCAGATTTCTTCTCAGTATTCAGGCTGTTTTCAACAATTCCGTAATCTAGATAATCTCGGCTCGATCTCCGATTTACAACTCTTGTAAGCCCCTTATCAAACCCTTGGAGATTGTTCTAAGCGTACCAATTATAATAGTTATCACAATCACATTCATGTTCTATTGAGTTTTAGATATCAGTCATGGTCCAAGTTTAGGTTTCTTTGATTTTAACTCTGTGGTCCACCAAGACGGCAAAGTCCACTATTCACTAGGTTCTCATATTGTGTTAACCATCACTAGGTCTGTACATCTGGCAGGGATCTATCGATCTATTTCAATCTAAAAATTCCAGAGAATTTTAGGTTTACCATTGTCCAGATCGTATTCCTGTTTTTGCAAAGTATGGTCAATTTTCAGTTTCTTGCATAATTTCCTGTGGATCATCTCCCCAACCCCAGTCATGATATTATTATTTACCAAGTCATTTGATTATTTTTGTGTTGTTATATTTAACGAAGCTTAGAAAGAATGTTTTCATACCTGCATTTGGATAGAAATTCTAACGGCTTGTTTCATTTAGTAAAGGGTATAAAGCGTATTTTTTCCTTCAAGGCAAATATTATTATTTTGAGCTCTTGATGACTCCGTGTCTCTCTATCTACTGTGGTTTCAGAATTATTACATTATTTTTATTTCAAGGGTAACAGCAGTAATTCACTTCAAATAATCAAGAAATGGTAAGGTTCTCTTTGCAAAAAAAAAAAAAAATAGAAGTTCTTTACATTATAATAAACTCTACCCGATGGTGAGCCTCCAGCCCTGGATCTTTAAAGTGTATATAGTACACCGTGGATACAATTCTCCCCATGAAGAATCCAGGGAAGAAGTACCAGTTAAGATCATGTTTATTGTTCTAAAAGGTATGTTTAAGTTTATTAAGAGCTTACCCTTTTAAACTGAAGGTGAGGATTTTTTTTCTATATGTTATATATATATATATATATATATATATATATATATATCTTCACATTCATTTTAAACGGATTTATATATAAAAATGGATTTGGCATTAGAAACCCTACAATCATTGATATGCCATAAAACCAAACCAACCATTTATCATTTCCATATACTTTTATTGTCTTAAAAATTATAGAATGTTAATGAAATTTTGACGATTTCCAAAAGTTTCCTTTTGCTAATTTTTTTCTTTGTTTTATTTAAAAATCAACACAAATGATTGTTTGATTTTAATGAAATTTCAACCCATCTATAGTTAATTTTTGCTAAGAAAACTCCGTTTATCCTACTTTCATATTTACATTTTTGTGTTGATATTCCATAAGTGTTTTTAGCAAATGGCCATTTCAAATACCAACTATTTGCGAAGAGATCTATTTAATCCAAAATTTGGCCCCGAGCAGTTATCAATACTTTGCGTCAGCGTGGAGTTAAGAGCAGTTACAATGAACAGGTACATTGTACTATATAAATCACCTGAATTTTCTATTTGAGCAGGGTTTCTAATCCTCATCCGGAGAGCGAAAACTCGATTAAAGGGATGGTTTAAAGAAAAAGAAAATGGAAATATTAGTGAATTTAAAACTAACATACCGTGAACTTCAGTGTACAAGTCGATATTTTAGAGCTGAATAAATCTCTACTAAACAATGGGGATTCTTACTGGGAAAGCTGAAATCCAAGCCAATACCAAAGAGTGGTCAACTAGTGGTATTGTATTCTAAACAATCAATACTCATTACATACCAAAAGTCCAACTGACTGCCACAAAATTTTCAAATTAAATTTGTGTTTTGATAAACATATTCAACAAATTAACATTGAGATTTATTTAAGAATAATAAAACAGTAATACAAATTTAGCATTCGTTTAACGGAATAAACGTTTCCAGCAGCTGATGCACCGACTGTATGGGGTCACAGAATATTTTGATTATTGTTAGTAATTGATATCTGGTTCCGTTATTTAATTCTTACCCCATCTTAATTCGCTGGTGTCTTCTTATCTGTGAAAGGTATAAAGGAAGGAAAAGAAAGAAATGAATTCCAACTTTATATCATTTGGGTTTTCGTCCAGTTACTCTGTAGCGAGTTAAATCTTCCTGGACTATTTGAGAACATTCATTTCTCCCAAATCAGGGGTTGAAATATATTAGTCGTCTCCGATAGTTGATTAGTCCAAATTCAGTGAGAACAACTCCAATGGTGTCTTCATATTGCTTGCATCGGCGTTTCAGCTGAAGGCACATCCCACATGTGAAGCCCAGGTGTCAATATTTTCAATCCTTGTAATTTTTTACTGTAGTTTTAACAGGTATTTTCCCGTGACAGCAAAGTCTCCAATACTCTTCTATGAATTCTCGCGTATAGTATGGTTTACATAGTCTCGATTCTTACATTGATCTCTAGTACTATCAACCTTATTGCCAAGCAATTGGAGACCGTTACTATGGTATCAACGTCCCCTCCAAGGATATGATTAACAATCATTTAGTTCCATGACCTTGTTGGTTCTAATTAAAAGATCCTAGAGTTGGTTAATTTTGTTCGTTTTCTTTGCTTTATAAACTATGGTCTGAGGGAACAGTAAAATCCATTTGATGACAAGTTCATTTCTGGTTAAAAAATTCTAGTTCTCGTCTTCTGGCCGAGATGGATTATCCTTTTGTAAGTTAAAGTTCCTCAGAATTACAAATGTCTAATTTCTTAGACATATTCTGTCTTGCTAATATAACTTTTGTCAACATGGTAACATTTTTCTCACTTGCACAATTCTCAGTTAACCAAGTCGGCTTGGGTTCTAGAATACACAAACTATATCTCTGCACAGCAGTAAGACTCCCACATCGAGTGTCCTGGATATGAAAGTAAACAATCTGATGGTGAGACTCCAGTAATTCTGAAACTTTGGGGAATGCGGAGTACCACTTTATTGTCATCGATCCCTGGTCCACTCTGACCCGGAGTCGTAGTACCGGATAGGGTTATAGCTGTGGGTTAAATAGAACTAAATTGTGTACTTATGCTAAACTGAATTGTTTGAAAAATATCTGATGATTTGTATAAAAATGCAATTGGCATTAAACAACCTACAATGTTTGATATGCTACAAAACTAAACCAAACTGCTATGCAGATATCGACTCATGTGGTTTGATCACGGATGCCCAGCCAACAAACATGGCTATTGAAATGGATTGTGCGTCTTGGTTCACGGGATTATAAATAGTAATATATAAAAACCAGTCAGGAAGAGGTCTGATGAGTTGAGAGGAGTAAACTGTAGCATTGCGAGCCAACAGAGCGTTAGCATTCCATACTCAGTATTTATCACTGTACGAGAGTGAATAGATTTTAAATTATTGGCCAAAACTACCCACCTCATGAAACATTATAAAAGTGGCGACGAGGAATCGTTTCGAACATTATAAAAGCGGCGACGAGGAATCGATTCGAACATTATAAAATTGGCCATGAGGAAACATTATAAAACAAAACAATTCTCAGTGTATTTCATTTGTGCCAGTTTGCTTCATTCCTTTTATCAATCTTATTAAGCAGAATGTTATTATAGTTATTTTAAGTTTAGTGAGTTTTAATACTTGTGCTAAGTGATGACCTTTAGTTATTGCAAGTGAGGGCAACGTTTCTCAGTTTTCCAAGAGTTATAAGCTTCTCAGATCACAAAAATATGCTGTGATATGGATTGTTACAATACCTACCCATATATCCAGTTCTCCCTGTTTATTTTCAGATTCTATTGAATTAATTCCGGGAGTTTAAATATCACTGACACTTTTATGTTCTATAACATTGAGACTTATTTTCATATTCTATATAGGCGTTTATTTTTCAGAAAATTATTTATTAGTCAGAAAATTATTTAATTAGACTGTATATTAAAACAGTTATGTAAATTCTAACTGGGTTAATCTTAGGTTCACTTCAATCAACAATCGCAATGAAAGTATCAATTCAATCATTCAAAGAATTTCTTACACTTCAAGCAGTCTTATTAAAACACACACACAAACACACACACACACACACACACACACACACACATATATATATATATATATATATATGATAGCGATTATTTATAAGACCAGTTGCCAAAAAACAGAATTGAGTTATTTTCCTGCAACTTCAGTCGCTGAACCAAAATATCTATCCAGAGTGTTCCGAGGATTACGAGGTTTTATGCTCAAAGAAATACAGTATTTTTCTGCAAACAGTCAATTAAAAACAGATACTTGAGAAAATTGCATCCACCAAACATACATATACAAAGGTTTATACGCACACATTAACATATTCGTAAACTATTTCTTGTTGCCAAAATAACATAAATAAAAGACAACGTCTGTCCAACTCAACCACCTGTTATCTATTTTTTTATTTTTCTATTCATAATTCATTTCATCATTGACACCTTATTTCATTACTTTTACAACCATCCTGCTACAATATTTGGCAACGTTTTTTCCGAACATTTTTTACTAATCTGTTCCTTTATTCTTCGCTCGTACAGATTCTCGCAACAAAAACATTCTATCTAGATTTTATTTTATTTCCTTGATTGCATACCTTTACAATACCATTAAGTAGGTTGAACAAAAATATAAAATATTAGAAGAGTTCATATAAAATGTTCAGAAGAAATGTAGGCAGAGATAATGATAGTTTTATTGGTTCTAATAGCACATTAAACCATCTAGGGTTATTTTAGACCTTGAAGTCAGTGTTGTATATTGAACTACGACCCGGCCGGCCTATCAAAATGAGAAATGCACCTGTGTAAATAACAGGTTTATTTGGTCGAGGAATATCAGAATATAACCTTGACCGTGGACAGGTTGAATGAGTGCGATTGTGACGCCCACAAGAAGAAGGTGAACGTTGAACTATTATACAACTCAGTGCACTGAAAATTCAATCAGTTGGGGATCAGAGGAGTTGGAGGTAAGATGCGGTAGAGAAAACCAGCACCAAGAGAAGCTGGGGCCCCAGGCCGTCGGTTGGGCAGCCCAAGAGAACGGGAAAGAAACGCGGTTATGGCCAATAGAGTGGGGGTCAATATGTTGCAGTACTGTTCGGTTTCCAACTCCCTCTCACACACAACTCTTTCAAAAAAGAGAGAGGTATATTTTTCTAAGGAACTGTATCGCTCGTCTTTATTGTGTCGGCGTTATGATTCTGCACGCAGATGTATATGTATTATGTGGCTATACAACATCAGTAAATAAGTTTCATTGTACGTTTGTATTTACAGTTTTAGAATAGTTTTCCAATAAGAGCTTTTTTGCACACACTTATATATCAAGTATTCCAATTTACTACAAATGATTTGCTCACGGTTTTATGGCTTTAAATATTCTTATTATAATACAATTATTCGGTTTTATGTGGTTATTTTTATATAGATAATAAACTCGTATTTGAAGGCAATTACATGGTTTCTAGAAACTAATAATTATCTGTAAATAATCATAGCTTAAAGTAACTTTTCTTAATACAAATAATTCGGATCTTTATATCAAATATTAATATCAAATGCAAATAATTTGTACACACCAATTGTGGATACAGATATTTCTATCTAATACTAATAATCATATGGTTTCAAGTAATTATTTCTATACAACAATAGTGATTTGTTGGCTCCTAATTTTATGGTTTCAGTAATTAATCATAATAATACTGAATAAACAATTATAACTTCAAGTATTATTCTTAATGTAAAAGGTTACAGTTATATAACATGGAGTATTCTTATTTTATACAATAACATTGTCATATGACATCAATTATTCCTATGAAATATGAATAATTTGAAAATATTTTTTTTATCAAATTATCCAACAATAACAGATACTAATCATACAGGTTAGAGTTGATCTTGGAGTAAGTGTAATGAAAGGATAATCCACACTCTAAATACATCTGTGACTGGAACCTCACCGTCAGATGTAGGTTAGTATAATACCCTGGACAGCCCTATTTTTAAATGGGGTCAAAATTCTCTATACGGGATACAGTCAGCGTATTTTAAATATCTCCGTGACTGGAACCTCACCATCAGATGCAGGTTAGTATAATACCCTGGACACCTCTATTCTTAAGTAGGGTCTAACGTCTCTATACGGGATACAGCCAGCGTATTTCAAACCCGAGCGACAGGATGGAAGAAGAAAGATGATAGGAACACTAGAGAAAGTAAAAGTAAAAGAAAAGGAAAACAGGAGAAATAAATACGTGCAATGATATGAATTACTCATGAAGTAAATGTCACCCGCGCAAGGTGACAAAACCCCTTTAAATGCAGTACGAAGATGTCACCAAAAGGTTCTTGTTTTATAATAACCGAAAAACATGATAGGACCTCCAACTTGTCACATGATGTCAAGTGAACGGGAAAAAAAAAAGAACGGGAAGAAACGGAAGTGCCAGTCAGTGATTCCCCAGAAAAGGAATCACAAAGAAAAAATAAAAAATAAAAACGTGCTTACACACGCTTTAATTCTTTTTTTCTCTCTGATTTCTTTTCTGTTCGTGGACTACTATGAAACAAGGAATGACAGGGAAAGGCAGAGGTTGTGGAAATGAAATTCCGTGTTTTTGTTGGTATTATCCAAGGAAAAAATGTTGGAACTTAGGTCCAAGATTGACACAAACAATCGTTTAGTGGTTTTATTTTGTTTCATTGGTTTCATGGCTTTACCGTATTGAGATTTCTATCGAATAATCTATAATCTGAATAACTCTATGTATTCACGCAAACATACACCATCAAATACACAAATATACATACATCCACAAACACACGCACACACAAACACACACACTGGTCGGTTGACCTAATGAGTGGAATTTTTGCCAAAGACACCAAGAGACAGAGGTTCAATCCCAGGTCTAGTCATTCCAAAGACTCAAAAAATGGTAATTGATGCTGCCTTGGTTAACATTCAGCATAATAAGGAAAGGATCAAGGAAAAGTGGAGCAATCTAGGGAATGGAGTAACGGCCTCCCCTACACCTTGGTGGAGTAGCTTTTGAAAAGGGAGCCTTTTGGGTCACCCTTGATTAAGTTTGCCAACTTAACTTCAATTATATAAATGTATGTATACTACTGTGAACCAAAAGTTTTGCAGTAGCTTGGTACGTGCTAGTTTATGGTTCGTATATCACGTGACTAAAGTCAGGAAAACTACCAACAATGTTAGTAATATTGCAGTAGTTGGTGCATTGACACGTTATACATTGCTTCATTTCGTGTGTTATGTGAAATCCGCACGGACAAAAATGAGAACGTGTGTTTTACGACGTTGATGTAGGCCATAACGCAACGGAAGAAACTAAAAATATTTAGTGTGATAGGTGAAGGTTGGCCTAGAGAGTCGAGTGTTCTCCAATGGTCCGAAAGGCCTGAGTTTTATCCCTGGTTGAGTCATACCAAAGACTCAACAAATAGTACTTGATACTGCCTTGCTTAATACTCAGCATTATAAGGTAAAGAGCAAGGGCAAAGATGAGCAATCCAGGGAATAGGGTAGCACCCTCCCCTACATATTGGTGTTGTAGCTATTGAAAAATGAGTGTCCAGGTCACCCTTGATTAAGGTCACCAAATTTACTTTTTAATTACAATTGACAAGTTGTCTCAAGAAAATTCTCTCAGGTAGAAAGAAACTCGATGATAGGGAAAAAAATTGGATTCCAAGGCTATGCTCTCAGATCATGGAGACAAGACTGGGGTGCAACAGTCGGAGAGTATCTGGTAAGCTCTTCATTTCCCATTCCAGTGTGGTTCAACTTTTTTACAATTATGGTAAAAAAAGATCTAGCACTGCTAAAAGCGTATATATATATACACGTCTTATTTAGATTCTTTTTAGAGATGGGAGGTAATTGGTTGTAACGCTGTTGTTTCATGGGTTGTTGCTTCCAGGATTTGTTCACTATTACTCGTAGCATTCTCGTGCTGTTCTAAAACTTTAGCCAACGAAAGATTATCATGACATTATATATATATATATATATATATATATATATATATATATATATATATACAATTGTGGTGAACATAAATATTTTTGAGTAAGGGATCTAAATTAACTTTCATGTTAATTTAACTGATATTTTGTTCACAATTAGCACTAATATTTTTGCAGCAAGAAACCTTAACTGCTTAGTTATAAGTAAATAAGTGAACCACTGTCTAATTTTAGCCTTTTGCTGTTAGGTGAGATTAGGGATTAGCATCAGCTGCTCTTACTCTATTACCCAGTACAGCTAAAGCATACTCCATAAAATAACCTCATTTAGGTCAGGAGCCGGATAATGTTTATTTCCTTTATAAAATTTTAAAACGAAGTTTACAAAGGGGGGCATGAAGATAAAGCCTTAGTTTTTTTGGTGGGGAAGGGAAAGGGGAGCTGTCATGCTAGACTATGAAAAGAAGACGGATAGTGATTACTATGATTGATACCTTGACAGCCTAATAAGTTATAGACAAAAGAACGAATTTAATGGTAATTGAATGGTAATCCTAAAGAAAGTGTTTTTGTTGTTATACTAACATATATTTTAAACCATCTTCGTAACCGCAAATTTTTTTATTCATTTAATATAACTTTTTGTGCCAATCGAACTTTTTCGCATTATCATTTTTTAACACTGTCTTTTGTCTCTAACACATGTTGCATAATATGATTATGACGTATTATACTTGCCATCCTTGAATTTAATATCTCTCCGGCACTCCCAATCTTTGAGAGTTAATAATAAGAAGAAAGAATAAAAACACACACATATATATATAAATACAAGAAAAATATAAAGAAGAAATAAAATATCTCTGCTAGTGACATTACATTCACCAGCAGAGACACTAAGTAATGATTTAATTTTTTTTCCTTAATTTCTTTATCTTAAAAATAATTCTTGAGTTCACGATTTTCTGGCTAATACTTCTACGCTTATTTTTTTCATTTTAAAATTTACATTTGAATAATGATTTTCCTTAATCTCTTTTTTCTTTTTTTTTGTTTTGACTCTTGCAAATGGAAATGTTATTTAAAATCCACTCAGACCAATTTATCCAAATACAATCTTCCATTTTTATTCATATTTTTCTTTTATTGAGGCGTCTTTATATTTGTTTCGATGTGGATGTTTTTATTTCATTTTAATTTATCTTTTTTAAATATTCATTTAACGTTTTAAACGTGTGTTGGACTGATGCTGATTTTTTCTTTCGCTAACTTTTCTGAGATAATATTTTAAAATATTTTATTTGTTATTGCCTGATTGCATTTAATATCTGCACTTAGGTTTCTCATTTCTTTTATTCTATAAATTATGACAGGTCGTTAGGTTACAAATATCACTCAGTTAAGTAGTCAGATATTTGGATTAAAAAGTAAATATGCTGTAAATATGGTTATGGCATATTTTCATTGGTATTTAGTACGAAACGTGTGATCAGAAAATATTCTTCATGGCTGATGTGAGATAAAAACTTTTGTTTTTATAACGAGCTTTATATGATATAAATTCTTGAATACAGTGAGTAAACATAATGATCTGAAATAGACAACATTACTTTTTTATTTGCTAATTTTATTTTTATTCAAAATTTTCAGACTAGTACCAGATGGCTATAGATAGTATTATATACGAGCATTATAAAGAGGCATGACACTTTTCTTTATAAAAAATATATGTCTCTCTTTATTTCTCGAAAAGTCCAACCTTCTGTAAGTTTGAGAGAGGCTGCGAGACGAAGGACGCGTACACCGACTAGCGGAGGACTGCTATATTGACGTTTTCTTGACTCACGTTGTTGCTCCATATTCAGGGACCCACTAAGCGCTTCTTCTGTTTCTCGACCGGGGTGGGTGGTACTCACCCCGCCCAATATATATATATATATATATATATATATATATATATGTGTGTGTGTGTGTGTGTGTGTGTGTGTTCAAAAGTAGATATTTTAATTATTTCTCATAAGAAATATGTAGTTTTAACTGTTTAAAAACTAACAAAGAAGTCATATTATGATATAAGTATTAAATCGACATTTTTTCCGATTTTCTTTTTTCATCTATAGCTCGTTCTTCACAAGTAAGGTGAGTCCTTTAGGCAGAGGAGATAATGTGTGACTCCAACATTGTATTAAGCGAGTTCGAATTTTAGTCACGCTAGTTCGTGCACTTTCGAACTTAATTTCTCGGGAAAAATAACTTTGAACCTCTTTACCCCACCCCTGCCCAGCTATGGGTTAAATAGAACGAATACTGTTGTTCTAGAAAAATCGTTTTGGCATTGAATACTCCACGAAGATTAATATGGCATTAAACAAAGAAATCAGACTAAACTACAATAGTCTAATATTTGAAAAACTTACAGAGGACGAGGTTTTGACTTAAATGACACCGCGCTCAATATACAGTTTCATCCCTGCTGGATTCCTAGACTCAAAAACAAAAAGTAATTAAATGACTTAATAAACTAAAGAAAAAAAAACAATAAAATTATCAGCTTTTAGATTGAAAATACACTCACGACGATAGAAATAATAGTCGTTTCATCTTCAGTATTAATGCTATTCTGAATACCAGTCACGTGCTTAGTATTTACTTCATTTATTTAAAAACGTGGAACCAAACTAATGTAGACATTTATAGGGATGTTTCAGCAATAATATAAGAACATAGAATAGATTTATTGAAATAAACAATTCATTCTTTGAAATCTTCTTCACGCCGAATTTTTTCTCTTCATCGATTAAATTATTGGCGTAAATTTTGAATAGGAACAATAGCAACATTAACAAAACAAAGCAAATGGAACATCGATGGCAGATATTGAATAATTTCAAGTGTTATCTTTTTTTCTTTAACACAGAAATCAGTAAAGACCGTCAAGTGAGAATGAATATAAAGATAAGGTGATGCTGAAAAGAAATTCTACTGGGAGAAAAATCCAAAGATATTTAGTTCGATATCTTGTCAGTAAATGATAAGGAAAACAAACAGGATTTAGGAGAGAATAATTTTTTTTTTCAAAATAACAAGCGAAAAGGATAATCAGCTGTAATGAAAGCTAAATTTCGAAGAGAGAGAAAAGATGATGGTAATCATAATAATGTAAATAATGATAATAATAATAGTAGTAGTAGTAGTAGTAGTAGTAGTAGTAGTAGTAATGATAATAATGAATTTGAAAAAGCGAAAAACACATAGACAACAACAAACAAATAGATTAATCAATTTCCGCCAAAAGACCAGACTGTGTTTTGCTGAACAAAAAATAAAATAAAATAAAATGAAATGAAATAAAAACTTTTCAGCTCGTTGAATTTACCATTCAGGAAATTTCAAGGAAAATAAAAAGCAGATGAGTTGCTGTACCTTTCAAAATCAACGGTTCAGTGGAGGCTACAGATTTTAATCACAGCAAAGGGTAAATTATCTAATGTATAAGGATACTATGCAACACTTTGTCGAGAATGAAAAAATAATTAGACCCTCTAATATAAACGGAATCTTCAACCTAGATATTGAAATGGGATCTAAAAGTGAAAATATGAGTCTTGCTTTTAATGAAGAAAAGAATACTAGAAGAAATTCTCAGAAATAATTTTCCTATTCAGTAAAAGATCAGTACAAATGAAGAAAAAAACAATAAAAATCCCTGATGCAGATATTATCAAGCAAGCAAAGGAAATGAAAAGTAAGAAATAAGAACCTCAGAAGAACAAGAAAGCTCTTGAGACCGAAATCTATGGCAGAAATATGATTAAAGAAATAAATACTTGGTCAATGTATTGGCAAGATATTTAGGACACTTTTTAAAGTGGACCAGAAAGGAGAAATATGGAACATATAACCTCGTAATTTATGTAATTGCTCAAAATTTTACACCTAAGACACAGGATAGGAAGACTCAATAAATTAAAAGGCAGAGAAAAAGGACTCACCCGCATTTAAGTTTGCTTCGAGCAAGGGCTCTAACAAAAACAGCATGAAGGGACTGATTGCAGAAAACTCTATGTGCAATAATAACATGAATAACTTCAGGAAAAATATGAAAACAATGATCATAAAATCTACAAAAGAAAAACGGAAATTATAACGTATCAATACTTGAGGGGTTAACGAAATTCCATCCAAGATGACTATAGACATGGTTCCATAAGGGGGTCATAAAGAAAGAAACTGAATCTCTTACAACAGACGCACAATACAACGTCATAAGAACTAATTATATCAAAGCTAAAATCGATAATTGGCAGGAAAATATCAAGTATATGGTATGTGGAGAGAATAAGATGACACATTTAATCACATGAGAAACGAACGCTGCAAACAACCACAAAACGTTAGGCAGGGCAGGTATGACTATGAGGAACGATATTCAATGAAAGTTGGCAAGAGATTGTAGATTGACCTTACTAAGAAATGGTTTGTACACAAACCAGAATCTGTGCAAGGAAACATAATTGCAGAATCATCGGGAATTTCGAGATATCAATGGATCAAATGATACAATCCTCTCCCCCAACAAATAAAAAAAAAATAGTTAAAAAAAAAAATCTATTATCTCATGGATTTTGTCATTTCCGCATCTCACGGTCCTAAAATAAGAGAAAGCTGAAAACTGGACGAATGCCAGAGTGTAGAAGTTTTGAAGTATGAAGGCGAAAGCAATACCAATTCAAAAAGAGTAACTTTTGTACAGTCCCGAAGGACATGGAAAAGATATTGCATAAACTGGAGATTAGAGCGAGAATCGAGACTCGATGGACCACTGCTTGGCTAAAATCAGTTAAGATATCTAGAAGTGTCTCGGAGAACTATGGAGACTTAGATGTCAGTTGAAACTACAAGATTTTCCTGGTGATGTAATCTGTAAAGAGTAAACTAATATTAATAGGGTAGAATGTAAAATGATTGTATTCGAAATATTTGAGTTTTTAAACAAATAAATAACGATAAATTGCTTGAATTTTTAAAGACATGCTCAACGCCCCCCACCACACATATATATATATATATATATATATATATATATATATATATATTGTTCAGAACATGGATGAAGCTGATTGAGTTTCACATAGACCAAATATCCTTTGTAAAGTTATACATTTAACTATTGTCTTTAAACTATGGGTAACAATTAGGGCAGATTAGGCTCTTTAACCTTGGAATGACACCCTTCCTTGGAGAAAGAAAACTCCTCAATTCAAACCTGTTAAAATCCGCTTAAAAACAATTTTTTGGAGCGTGTATATATATATATATATATATACTCTGAAAATATTTCTTTTCGTTCCTATCAGATAAGACCACTGTAATATCGTAGAGAAATGTAAGTGTTCTGCTATATAGCAATATCTTCCTGATTGTAATTGTTTAATGATCTTCGCCAGTTTTAGCCCAAAAGAAGTATCGACACCAGTGAGTATTGGAATCACAAACGGTCTGCAAGCCTGGTTTGCCAACGGTTATAACACATTATTATTATAATACATTTCTTCTTCAGATGAGCAACTTATGACTACTTGTTTGAAAAACCCTAGCGTGAGTAAAAAATCAAATCAGTAAAATGTTAATTGCACCCTATTAGCTATATTATTATACTAAAAATACAGTACAGTTGCATCTTGAACGAGGGTCAATCCCAAAATAAAAAATCACTGTAATTTCTTATATATTGATTTCTATGGGGCATCATGCGTATTATAACGAGCAGAATACACCCAAGACCAGATATAAAAGATTCAACACTCAGTTAAAGATAAGACAATCACCGATAGCGTGGCAGACTGTAAATGAAGAGAGTAAAAGAAAATGCTCTGTGAGGGCTAAACTACAAGCTGCCAGCCAAGAAGAACGGATATACTTGTGGAAAGAACATTTTAAGAATTTGCTTGGAAAGTTCCCTAAAGTGACAGATGAATCTATCACGAAAATTATAGACCATCAACTAAATGATAAACTAGGATAGTTTACGCAAGAAGAGCTTGATGTAGTCCTAATAAAAATTAAAAACAGAAAAGTTGCCGGTCTCGATGAAATACCTCCAGATGCATGGAAGATAAGGAAATTCGACGACATACTACTCCGATACTGCAAGGTCGTAAATAACCAGAGGACAATAGACAGATGAACCAAGTGCCATGTTCCCACTTTCCCTAATAAAGGTGACCTAGGTATTCATAAAATTTTAAAAAGTGCACGTGCAAAAATCCTCGAACCTACACTCCAATTTGTACATTTGTCCAATGCATTTGAGTCCATGCACAAAGAGAAGATAGAGTAAATATTTCTGGCCGACGGTCTACTCAGGGTGACCGTTGCAGTCATAATGATTTTGTATATAACACAAAAGTAAAATTTCGCTTCCCGGATGGAGACACAGACTTCTTTGACATTGTCACCGGAGTGTTGCAAGGAAAAACATTAGCACCATACCTGTTCATAATTCGCCTAGACTACATACCTTGGACATCGAAAAATTTAATGAAAGAAAATAACATTACACTAGAAAAAGCAGACGATATACCAAACTAGCTTTTATGGATGTAGACTATGCCGATGAGGTAGCTCTTCTGGCAAATACACCCGTCCTGACCGAATCCCTGTCCCATAGTGTGGAGCGGTCAACAGGCGGCATACGACTCCATGTGAACGAAGACAAAACGGAGTATAAGTGCTTTAATCAAAGTGGCAATATCTCCACATCAAATGGTGACTCTCTGAAACTAGTGAAAAGTTCAACTACCTCGGAAGCAGCGTCTTATCTACAAAAATCATATCAGTTCATAAGCAAAGGCAAGAACAGCCATCGATAGGCTATCCGATAAAATAAAACACATTTTTTCCAAGCTGCAGCCGTTTCCATATCATTGTAAAACGAAACATTTTGACGGCAATTGCATAAGGATCCTACAAGCTATATTAAACAAATCATAGAAGCACATCCTACAAAATAGCAGCTGTGCGACAACCTACCATCCATCTCGACAACCATCCAAATTAGACGAATAAGATATGCAGGACGCTGTTAGAGAAGCAATGAGTAAATTATAAAGGACCTTCTCCTAAGGACCCCTTCACTCAGATGCGCAAGTATAGCACAACCAGCTAGGACTTATCCACAACAGATCTGTATGGGCACAGGATGTAGCTTGGAAGACCTGCCGGAAGCGATGGATGATAGAAACGAATAGCTTGAGAGAGTTTGGAAAATATGTGCGAGAAGCATGACATGTAGATTACACACACACACACACACACACACACACACACACACACACACACACACACACACATATATATATATATATATATATATATATAAGTAAAGTAAAGTTGGCGACCATAGTCGAGGGTTAGTACCATTTTTTGAGTCTTTGGGATTGAACCCAGGTCTCCCGGGCCATTGGCGAACACTCTAACCCCTAGGCCAATGTCCGGTACTATATATATATATATAAAATTAACTTAAATCGCGAGTTGGAAATCTTCCACTGAAGTTTCACCTTATCGGATCATCAGGAAGCCTAACTCCAACTAATGCTAAAGGAGAAAGCGCCGTCTTATATCATAGGGTGAATATAAGACGGCCCTTTCTCCTTTAGCATTAGTTGGAGTTAGGCTTCCTGATGATCCGATCAGGTGAAACTTTAGTTGAAGATTTCCGACTCGCGATTTAAGTTAATTTTATAATTGGCTCCACTTGTGTTGAGCACTTTTGTAATTGTAGCATTGCAGGATTCGCGGAAGGTTTTTAGTTTTCTTTTGACCAACGGACTGCGTATCCCTAGATTTTTTCAAGGGGTCAGACGAGGTTGGCCTTTTCTTTCTTTTTGACCTATAATTTTTTTCTTTTTCCTCCGACCGGTTATTCGAGATATTTTTATCTCTTGTTCCTGGCGGGGTTTTTTTCGGTTTTTTTTTCTGGTACCGTGAATGCTGGTAGATATTAGATTAGTATATATATATATATATATATATAACATTCCCAAATGTTAGATTTTGCAATCTGCGAGCACTCGAATACTATAAATACCTGTGTAGACAAGTATAATGATGAATGTTTCCTGTTTTGCACGCTGCATGGATTAAACAGCATCTTAATGTCAATTCATATTTTGTTCACTCGCCCTTGTCTGTGTAAACATAATCCAAAGTACGCCCTACATCTCCTCGATAATTCTTGTGGCATGACTTAAGGTGATTTTATACGTTTTTTCCCTCTTCCTTTATCGAGCCAACAGTTCTTATATCGCCCCCTTTTTACTCATTTGTCGTTTACATTCTTGACTTTTATATGCCCTGCTGTTGTATCACTTGGTAAATCACCGGATGAAAGACCTCTACTTACGTCTATAATAAATTATCTCATATACATTTTTTTTCTTTTCCCCTCTCATTTAAATATTTGGCTATACAAATTTGCATGTACCATACATACATACATACATACATACATACATACATACATACATAGGGAAGTTGAAGGTCCTATCATTTCCGAAAATAATATTAGATTGCTCGATGAAATATCCAATAATAGTGATCGTATAAGAACTTATTGTAATATCCTCGAACATCTTTATATATCGCTCCGGATTTGTTTAATTGTGCCTTTGTATGCGCCTGCGTTTTGGGTATTTCTTTGTCTTTGTTAATAACATATTTTTGTGCCGATGGGTATGCATATATGTGTAAATGTATATCCTCCCGTTTTTTATAATTGCTGATTCATGTTTTGGGAGATTTAATTATATTTTTTCGTTTGTAAAAGTTCAATGAAAAATTTTTTTTCCGGTGATCAAAATGAAAATATATTTTGTATCTTAAGAATTAATTGAATACAACTTTCGAAAGCATAAGCAACAACCCCAGCCCCGCAAATTTACTGACACAATTATATATATATATATATATATATATATATATATATATATATATATATATATATATATATATATAAACTTAGTAGGCACAGGAAGACACAGCAAATCAAAGAATGACAGATAGAGAGAATGAATTCGTAAAAAAATTTTTTTTTTTTTAAATATTCGATATTTTCATACTTTTAGTTTCCAGAATCAAGTTTTAACAGGTAATATTTTTTCATATCAATTTTTTCCAATATTATGAACAAAATCTTGAACATTTTACCCAGAGGAATAATCGAGGCAAACACATGGGCAAATATAATATATGTACATATATATATATATATATATATATATATATATATATATATATATATATATATATAATATTTTTCATGTAAAATTATATGAGAATGAAGTAAAATCTCGAGACTTAGCTGTTTTTAATCGGTTTCATAGTAAATTTGATGTGTACGGTTCAACTCGCATATGACCTTAACATGGAAAAAATTCAATAAATGCTTAGAATCGTTACATATATTTCAGTGTACCTGTCTGTCTTTTCTCTATCTCTCTTTCTCTCTCTCTCTCTCTCTCTCTATATATATATATATATATATATATAAATGTATATATTTTGAATACATGTTCACAAGCCCATGTATAAAAAAGAACTTTCTTTCCTTGAAGCGAAACACTTGATATTTATTAAAACAACAAACATATTTTCGAACCATTCAACCTTGATATCAAAGCGGTAATCCAGATCTTGCGAAGCGCATATTAAAACTAATTTATTTACACTAAGACAAATTATTCCTCTCAACAAATGACCTCGTTTCACATGCGCTTCTTGATGGAAGTATTGGGTAAATACAGACACTAACAACAGCTTTCGAGTTACTTCAATTCATATCATCAGCACGATGAGACATAGGGCACTTTCATCGTCAAATTTAAATCTACTGCTGCGAAACTCTGCACCATGGGTCTGAATAGCCTTAATAGGTTGGTTTTATATATACTCATAAAGTTCTCTATTTTTGTATGCAGGTACATAAACAGAACGGGATTTAAAATCACATACCGATCCACATATCTCTATGCCAATCTCTCTCTCTCTCTCTCTCTCTATATATATATATGGAAAATATCTTTTTAAATCAATTTGATAATCATTCAAAAAAGATGACCCCTCAAGTAAAATTTTTATCAGGAACACCTTGGAAATTAGTTATTCATGTACTAACAACATCTTTTAAATAATTTACGACCACTATAAAGATACCATTACATAACATGAATTGAGCAATAAGGAAACACGTTACCCCCACCCCTTAAATGTAGAATTAAAAAAGAATGTCAACTGGATAGAAATTGTAAACTGGAGAATGTAGTTTACCTTGGTAATATTTTACCTAAGGAAAATAATATTGATGAAAAGGTATACATTGGGATGTCCTCGCTTATATGGAAGCTAAGTTATTAAAACCATGAACAATCTTTTGATAATGTATAACTTAAGTACCAAGCTTCATTATCTAAATGTTATTGGAAGATAAAGGACAAGGGTTAATCCTAATGATAAATTGGAAAATTATGAAAGAATCAACTCCATCAAGTAGATTGGTTGGAGGATGCAATTTCTACCTATAAGAAAAACTTTTCACTACGAAATATAAAGACAGACAGAATTTATTAATAACGAAAAACGAATTTATACATAAATGTAGATATAAAAATAAAGTCAAATTATAAGGATACATTTTAGGTTTACTTTTTAATCTTTATAATCAAAATGATAAATAATAGTTGCAACTCCTGTAGATTTACATATAAAAATCATTGTATAGATTATGAAATATTTATCAAGATATATATTAGTATTATATTAATTTTCAAGATGTTTTATCTAAATATCATATAGAATAACAGGCATTTTCCAAGCAGCGGTCTTATCAATGTTTCTATATGGAAGCAATACGTAGACACTAACTAAACATATAGAGAAAAAGCTTGACGGAAATTACACAAGCTGTATTGAACAAGTCCTGGAGGTAAATCCTCACAAAACAGCAGCTGTACGGCCACTTACCACTCATCACGAAAACTATCTAAATTATACGAACCAGCAATGGCCGATGAGACAGGTAACGTGAGAGTGTCAGGGAAATCTGTGCTAGCCACACGGCATGATGATGATGATGATTATATCGAAACTCATGCAACATTAAAAGTCATTATATATCATTATTTTTTATTAATGTGATTATTGTTCCTGAAAGAGAGTTTTAAAAATCATATCTAAAGTTATATCAAATTAATTTTGCATCAATATTTTTATTTCTAGACATAAAAATATATCCTAAATATAACAGTAAATATTAAAAGTAAATTTTAGCCCTGTCATACAAATATATAGTTATACTACCTACTTCTAGCATATACGGATAAATTTATGATTTTAACTATTTATTATGATAATTATATTATTAGATAATTATAAAGCTAATATTGTAACAAATAATTACATATAACATAACACTAAATAACACTATTTCAGTTTTTTTTTTTCTTATTGCAATTAATTTAGAATTAAAACTTTGCAAGGCAAGTTACTCTGAGGGATTCAACGATTAAAAAACAAATGAAATTATATATATTACTAAATTGTTTTATAAATATTTCACCCACAATTTATGTTATTTATTAGTCTAAATAATGAGATATTTACTGATTAACTCGATAGATATGAATTCCCATATCTTCTAAAAATTTTAGAATGTAAATAAACCTATCTGTGAGTATAAAGTAACGTAATCATTTTTATGAAAATAATACTATATTTTCTACGTACAATTTGAATAATTGATAAGATTTTAATAAGAGTTATGATGATACAATTAGGTTCTTGGAACAAGGCTTGTTCACACACACACACACACACACACACACACACACACATATATATATATATATATATATATATATATATATATATATATATATATATATATATATATATGTGTGTGTGTGTGTATGTGTGTGTATAATAGCCATAATAAAAATATAATTAAAGATTTTCAGGATGAAGTAAATAATAATAACAATAATAATAATAATAATAATAATAATAACTCTATAAAAAAAGAATGTAATTGTAAATCCCGAGACAATCGTCCTATGAATGGACTATGTAATTTAGATAATGTAATATATCAAGATATAATTTACCCTAAAGAGAATATTACAGATAAAAAAAAACTTATATCGGGTTGACGTCCACGAAATGGAAGGAGAGATATTCTAACCATAAATTTACCTTCTCCCACGAAAACCTAAAACACCATACGGCACTATCGAATCAATTCTGGTGTTTAAAAAACAATGATTTAGCCCCTGAGAAAAAATGGTCTATGTTGAAACAATCAAATACTCCAAATAGTTTTGACGGTAGATGCAATTTGTGCTTAGAAGAGAAAATACATATTTTGACTCATATATTGCCTGATAAGTTATTAAATAAGAGAAGTGAATTAATAGCTAGATGTAGACATAGGAAAAAATTTAAACTATAGACTATAAATTTAAAAACATAGAAATAAATAGTGAAACCAGACAAAAAACGTACCCAATATACACAAAAGGAAAAAAAATAGGTAGCTAAATAAATAGTATTGAAATTAATATAAGCATTAATATTTCCCTTAAAAGTTAATTATCGAGCTTAACATAAAAAGAAAATAAATAAAATAAAATAAATAAAAAAGATAAATTACTGTTATTATAACTGACGGAAGAATTTTGAAATAAAATAAATAGGTAAATAAAAAAACGGAAATTCAATAAAAGGAGGAGGTAACTCTTTAGATCTCTTCCTCCCTTCCTCCCCCTACGTGTCTATTCTGTTTTATTCATCCATTGGATCTGAAGAAGACCTGTTATATTTTTCTTCGTGTTTTTGGTTCACACCAGAAACGAAAACAGGATGGAAATAAATTCATAATACTAAAATAACCGGTCTTTGTTTTTTTCTTTAAAGATATATATATATATATATATATATGTATTAAAATTAACATGTAAAAAACCTTAAAATTATAGAAAATTTAAAAAAATATAGTGAAGTTTGTTTATGAATAAAGGAGTCAGAAACAACACCGGAAATTAACAGATCAGTAACTATTCTATAATCTATAAGCTGATTTTATTTGATTACCATAATAAATTCCTTTTAAAAAATATTTTCTTATTATTACTACTTAAATATCCAACGTAATGTAAATTATACACCCAATCGAGCAGTGAAAACTCCAAAACATCTTCTTTTATATATATATATATATATATATATATATATATATATATATATACTTGATGTGTTTTTGTTTAACACTAAGCAACATATGTTACAGATTAAGAGTAAATGGAGGAATCCAGAGAATAGAGAAGCGTCCATCTCTACAGCTAGGTATAGTAGCTATCGAAATGGGAGCTTTTGGGTTGCTAGCGACTTACTTATATATATATAGATAGGTAGAAATCTACGGAAAGTGAAATGAAAAAAAAAACTCCAACGAGACTGCATTTTTACTTATTGTTATGCTCACTTGAGACTTGTTGGCAGATATTTGCCTTTTAAAATCTATACATATTTTAAAGAAATTCAATTTAGACTTATTTATCTCATCAAAAGCTTTATATGACACTTCACGACGAAACATAGTACCAATGGGCCTTCTTATTTAAGGCTGAAGCTTGTCAACAAAATTAGTCTATTTGAAGACTACTGAGTTTGATGATCGCAAAGCTGAGAAACAGTCATCTAGCTTTGCTAAAATTTTGTGTACGCTATACTAATATATATATATATATATATATATATATATATATATATATATATATATATATATATATATATATATAAAGTAAATATATATTAGTTTTTATATATATTTAATAGCATGGAAGCTTCTCTATGACCACAGGTTTCATTACGTCTTATAAACGACAATCATCAGGCTGAGAATGAAAGATATATAGAAATAAAAAAAATCGAAAAATACAGTCAAAAGAACGTTAGCAGTGTGTACTTCTGCGTGCGTGTGTGTGTGAGTTGGAGTGTGTGGTGATGATTTTAACCAAGTAACAAATATCATCATCATTGCATTACAAAGTAAATAATGTTTGGATTTGTAAGCATAATAGACAAAGGAATTTGGTGGGTCAGAAGGCAATATATGTTATATTGTAATATACTATGGAGTATTATGCAATATCAGTATTTTATGCTGGAATATGATTTATGTTATATTGTAATAATAATTTATATTAGTTATTATGTGTTAATGATATATTGCGTATACATTATTGTAATCCATGAGTGTATGTACATAAGGAATATAGTGAACATATTGTGGTAAGATGTTGCAAATATTGCTTGCATGAGCCATGTTTTTTTCTATCTGTGTGATAGTGTATGGTGATGATTTAAACTAACTAGCAAATTATCATCAATGCATAATTAAGTAAATGAATTAATCAATTGATGTATAAGTACGATAAGTCTGGAAGGTAAGGATAATAGGCGGGAGTTGTGTTGGATTACTATAATAATTTTCATTTGCTGTATATTGTGTTACTGCTATATTACGTAATAATGTAATATATCATGGTGTGTGCGTGAGGATATGTTAGATATACTGTGTTGAGACGTATTTCCAACACTTATGAAAACATGGCTAACATAATGTCAACAGGTTGTGAAAGTGCATGGAGATAGATATAAAGATTTCATGGAGGAAGATGGTACTTACGGTGCATCGGGTGTGCTGTTTGATGGAGGAAAGTGATACTTACTGTGCGTTGGGTGTTGTGTTATTTATGGCAGATTTTTTCTTGTAGAGGTTGTTTAGGTAAGAAAGGTGGCTTATGCGTATGGGTCGAAATGTGGGAGTTGATTTTTGTTCACATATCTGTATTTGGATAGAATTTCTGATTTTTTTGTTTTGCAGGGTGTTTTATGTTGGAGGATGATAATTGCTAGCTTCTCGTGGAAGCAAAGAAAGCATTTTTATGTCTTCTGGTAGGCAGTTGTTAGTTTTAGTATTTCCCAGGTGATGTTGGGTGATATGTTCATGTCTTTTAGGTGCCATATGTGTGCAGATAAAGAAGTGTTAGATGAATAATTTCTATCGGTGAAGGAGAGTTTATGGTTATACATTCTTTGTTTTATGGTACCATCCATTGCATCTATGCATTGCTTGATTGAACTGTTAGTTTTAAAAGTGGCTCTCTACATTACCTTTTTCTGTTGGCAGTTTCCTAGTAGGGGCATATTTATTTATCCCAACATTTGCATTGTTTATTGGAGCTTGTGTTACTGTGTACGGTTTTGATCTTTTTGTTGTGGCCTTTTCATGATTTGACATATGTTACTTGTACAACTGTAGCTGACCTTTATATTGTTTCTGTTGACAATTTTCGCTAGGGGGCTATGATTGCGTAAGTGCTTGCTTATTTGATTTAGAAAGCCTCTTCCGATGTTTGATTGGTTTGGTTTCTTTTTAATGGCACATCAACCTCTGTAGGTTATTTAATGCCAAAGCTATTCTCCTAGAAGAATATTAGTGGTACTATTTAACCCATCGCTTGGAGGATAAGGTGTTTCATACCTTTCCCACGGGTATTTGCCTGAAAGTGGACATAATAGCGCGACTGGAGTACGAACTCGTTTGTTACGATTCCGCAGTCAGTCGCTTTAACCATTGCACCACGAGGACAACCCCACCGATGTTTGATCTTATGCACTTGTTGTAAGGCGTGCTGAACCAAGTTATATTTCTATTTATGTGTATTGACTTGCTTTTTAGAGGTGTATATTCTAATGTTTGTCTATAACCTCTGCTTTCGTGCGCTGTCGTATATGTGTTTACATTTGTAGAAAATGTCGATGTTGGAAGAATTATCGGATAGTCTGCAGCTGATTGATTTTAGCCTTTGCTTGATAATTGATGGTGAGTGTTTGAAAAAGTGTGTATGCAGATGATGCAATGATGATGATATTTTCTCCCTTAGTTAAAATCATCACCACAGGCACATATATGAATTTATATATTAGAAAAATACTTGCTCAATCTGACGTGAGCATTATCCAAATTATATCGCATTTGATATTTGCCACAAACCTACAAAGTGAAAATGTGACAATCAACACGGTTTTAATATACATATATATATATATATATATATACGTTTTATCATCGATGTCGAGCACTATTCAATAATACTGCAACATTTGGTTTTCCATAAACTCACCAACTGAGCTAGTAAGAACTAAAAATTTATCTATATATATATATATATATATATATATATATATATATATATATAAGCGTGTTTATGTGTGTGTACCGTGACCTTAAAACATCCATATACAATTATAGTAATTATATAAATACACACACAATATGTTAATATTTATACAGTCATTCATATATGTTAGAATGGCAAAGTACAAGCATACACAGACACACAGACACACACACACATATATATATATATATATATATATATATATATATATATATATACCTAATCAATCAATTAATCAATCAACCAATCAATGTATATATATATATATATATATAGTGATATAGGCACTCAATGTAGATGTATCTATTAAAATTTTGCACAAGGGAATGATTTAAATATTCCCTAACTTTGGAAGTATCATTTTTCATTTGACCCTAATTCCATGTTGTCTCCTTTTCTAGTTTGATTGCATCCGCTGATCTTATTTCTTTGGGAATTATTTATTAATTTTTCATTGTAATGATATATTAGATACTTTTTTCTTTTGTTTTACCAACAATAACCTGTTTCCAGGCAACGGTGGCACTGAAGATACTTTTGAAATTTTGTGCATTTAGGGTAATTAAATAAATGTCCTAATTATTTTAATTACACTGACATTACTGTCCTTATCGTCATCATGGACGCTACCATTATTTTAATCACAGCTCTGTTTCAATTGGAATCTGTATTTTTTTTTACCCCAGTAATTTTGTCATGGTTTATTTAAAGCTGTTTATTACCATTTGGACAGAAATAGAACGAACAAACTCAGCCATTTACAACTCTTGGCAGATTTAAGGTATCAGGAAGGAATTTAGTTTCCCAAATGAATTTCTACTGGCTATAGAAACGAAAAAAAATGCATTGCAATATACGGACCTCAAATAATGAAAACTACCGGGATGCCATTTGTAATTTTGAACCATAGCGTCAGTGGGTATCTTTTTGTAGAATTTCATTTTCAGTAAATGGTTTCATAATTATATAAGATAATTTAGGTAAATTTAATTAGTTACAAAGTCAGGAAATCAATTCAATTATGAATCAAAGCTAAAGGGGTTAGGTTGGGTTATTTGATTTTATGGCATATCAACCCTTGATAGTTATTAAATAACAATTCCTTTATATATCATCATCATCATCATCATCATCATCATGTGCGGCTAGCACGGATATCCCTGACCCTCTCTCTCCACGTCTTCTATCATTCATCGCCTTCGGCAGGTCTTCGGGGTTACATCCCGTATCATCACATAGCTGCTGTATGAATGTTCGAGCTGGTCGTCCTGCTTTTGATTGTCCATATGCAGGGGTCCACAGGAGCACATCACGTACGATTTCGTCTTTGCTTCTCCAGCAGTGTCCGGCATGTCTAGTTCGTCTAGCTTGTATAGTTTTCGTGATAGGTGGTAGGTGGCCGTACAGTTGGCGCCGTGTGGGTGTTGCTGCCAGGACCTGTTCAATATTGCTCGCAACATTCTTGTATATATATATATATATATATATATATATATATATATATATATATATATATATATATATATATGATTTTGTAAACGAATAGTTTGTATATAACATAATTTTTAAACGAATAAGATCTCATTTTTTTGCCCACGATTAAATGAGTTCAGTTATTGCTATTTAACAATAATAGTTTTTTTTATGCGCATGGTGAAATCATTTTGAATATTGCCATCTAACACTAATAGTTCTATGTGCATACATTTAAGTGTTTTCAAGTATTTATATCAAATAATAATAGTTCTTTATGCACAGGTCTAAATCCGTTCATGTATTGCTATCTAATACGAATATTTCTTTTGGTACGAGGGTAAATCGCTTTTTCTATTGATATCTAACCATCATATAGTTAGATATAGTTATTGATAACATACTTGAATGATCAAAAGTATTTTTATGTAACGTTAGTAATTCGATTTGTAAAGTATTCCAATCTAAATTCATACTAATTTTCCACTGGCAGATGTGTCCCGTCGGTTGGTGCTGGAGAATACGCTGACTGATTCTCTGCAGAGGAGTAAGACTTCCCCAATGAGTGCTCTGGATATGACACTAAACAGTCGAATGGCAAGGTTTGTGTAATACTAGAGCTTTGAGGAATGAAGAGTATCCATTTATTGTCATTGCTACCATGTTAACTCTAGCACTGAGTGGTAGCACCTGATGGAGTCCTGTTTATGGGTCAAGTAGAAATAAACTGTGAATGTATGCTCTATTGTATCGTTTGAAATATAACTGTTTATATTATATGCATTAAATGGATCTGGCATAAACTAACCTACAGTGGTTGATACGCCATAAAACCAAACAATGTTAGATGGCTCCAAGCATTGCTATAAAATTATAAATATTCAATTTATACCAGTCGTTTATTTGCATTTCAAGTATTATAAATGATTTAATATTTCTATTTGACTCATAGATTGGACTCAGTATCGTTCTACAACTCTGGGCCAGAGTAGACCTTGGAGTATCGGCAATGAAGTGGTAATCCACATTACCGAAAGCTTCAATAGTGGAGCATCACTGTCAGATGTTTAAGTGTTATACACAGGGCACACATTAGCGTTGGAGCTTACATACCTGTTAAGATTACGCAGCCCCAGTTGATTAGACTGGGAAATTAAAAGAAATTGATGGCGGTGTCTTCGAGGTGTTATATTTAAAGAGATCGACTGCAAAATCGTTGTAAGCAAGTTCGATCTCCAGTCTGGGTATTGTATTCACTTTTGCACAATTACCCTAAGTAAAGGTATGAACCCGCTTATCCGACCAGAAATGGGTTAGATAGTATCATTACTGTTCCTCTAGAATGGTGGCTTTGGCATCAAAAAACCCTACAAAGGTTTATATGTCTTTAAACCAACCAACCAACCAACCATCTAAAAAGTGACTTCAACACCAAAATAGACAAGTTCAAGAAAAAGGTGATGCTGTGAAGACGAACATAAAAGACGAATCTAATAAAATGAACGTGTAAACACTGAATGCTTATTGACTAATAAGGGGGCCACTTGGCGTTGCCGCTGTTGGATGTTAGGGTGCAACCCACCTACTTCCAGAGGGTTTTTCCCTAAGGCGATACCTGCTTGGTAGGGCTGGGTTCATCGTTAGGGGCCTTATTGGGAATGCCAACGGGATCAAACATTTTTGTGACAGCAGTGCATGAGTCCCGATTCGTGCGCGGTCCCCCACCCTAAAATGACCTCGCGTCAAATCTTGTCAAGTAGGTGTTGGGATAAATATCAAATAGTGAATGTGTATGAAATTGATGGGACTTATACATTTGACTTATACATTTCTACTTGATAAAAAGAAATTAAATACATGTGCAAGAAAGACTTGTAATTAACTACTGTTGTATTTTGACCCTTCGACTCGGCCAAAAATGCCATTCAAAGTGATACACCGGAAAGAAGTGACACATTCCAATTGCAGTTATGAGAGGAAATCACGCAGGTGAGCTCGGCTGATAATATGGGACAAGGTGAAGGTCCCACTTTAGAGTGATGCACCGGAAGAGAGTGACCTCTGAACTGCATGACAGTTATTTCCGCTTGATGATGATCAAACATGCCATTCCAAAGATTGAGTGGGCGATCGAGTGGACGTTGAACTATTATATAACTCACTCAAGACAGAAGTCAGACAGTTAAAGATCGGACGGAGTTATAGACGATATGTGGTAGGAAAGCCACACCCGGCCGAAGGGGCCCTCGGGAACCCCGATGGAGTTTGGGGACCGGAGAAGTTGCTGATAAGATGCAGTAAAGAAAGCCATCATCCAGCGGAGAGCTGGGCCGCTGAGCCTCCGGTTGAGCATCCCTGGAGATCGAGAAAGACACAAAGCTGACGGCTATAAGAGTGGGGGGTCAATATATTGCAGTTATGTTCGGTCCCCAACTCCCTCTCACCATAAAACTGAGTAACCCTTTTCAAACGTTCCAATAAAATGAGAGGTACAAACTTTCTAAAGGAGGCTTCCCTCGTCTTTATCATTGCGTCAGTAAGAATATAACACTAGCAATCACCACGTTAAAAATTGTAGATAATGCACACGCACTGAAAAGAGGCAAGATATTTACAGATCCCGAAAATGACAAACGACAGTCTTTTTTTTTTAATCTTAACTTACTAAGACCTAATTAAAAGAGTTTTGCCTCAACCTTCATTTGCTAATAATTCCAGAAACCAAGCGATCAACTTTGTCTTTGCAAGCATAATCATTCGAATGGTTACAATCGTCTTCGTCACATAACTTTATTAAGATGGAACTTTTATTTAATATCAACAATTCCGAAAATGCTTGGAGGACAGTCCCTATAACCTAGTGGCTAATATGCTGGATTGGGATACCATAGAAAGTGAGTTCGAACTCACGTCATATTACGTTCGCTTTATTTCTTATACTCTTGGGAAATAATATGAAACCATTTGTTCATACCATTGCTGTTCTTAGACATTTACATACTATGATTAGCAAACGTTGATACGCCATGAGACGAAAAAAACCGAACCATCCGCGAAAACTGGACTTACCTTTTTTTTCGTTTTCTCTTCATTTTTTTTCAAATTGTTAACTGTTCTGTCCACTGAAAGCAAAAATACATCAGCATACATTGCACAAATTCTCTAAGAGTCAATAGAAATGGACTAATCTACTCAAGTTCAAATCCCGGACGGTAATGTTGGCGTTTAACTTCACGCTAATGTACATGGGAAAGGCTTGCATCTATGTGGATCCACACAAACTATGAGTAATTGAAGGGCAGGTTGTGTTATTTAACTTTGGGTAGGCAATCGGTATGAAAAAAAACATATCTAAAATCAAGACCAGTGTAATATTGTTGAGGAAAAAAACTGTGACAAACTGCAGCACCATTCTTTAGTCATCAGCTCAACCAAAAGTGTAACTGCTTGCACATAAAACTTCAACACACAAACACACCCAAACATACACACATATTTTTGGTGGGGTTCTAAGATTTCTGTATTTAATAGCATAAGAATTCACGTGGGATAAATATTGTAATAGCCATGTCCGTCAAAGAAAGGCTGTGGTACTATTTGACCGATAGTTCATACGTAAGGGGGGAATTTATACCTTCACAAAAGGCATTAACCTAAAGGCGAGCATCAAAACGTGACTGGAGGTCATATATACATACTATGATATCTCAAACAAGCAAGTTAGCCATAACGCCACAGGCACTTCCCATATATATATATATATATATATATATATATATATATATATATATATATATATATATATATTTATATATATATATATATATATATATATATATATATATAAAGTAAACTTGGCGACTGTAGTAGAGGGCGACCAAAAAGCTCCCTTTTCAATTGCTACTACACCAAGGTGTAGGAGAGGGTGCTACTCCTTCCCCTGTGATATATATATATATACATATATATATATGTGTGTGTGTGTGTGTGTGTGTAATCAACATACTGGGCAAAAAAGAATGATTTAAAACCATAAAATCTTTTAACATCAACCATCATAATCATCCATTATATATATATATATATATATATATATATATATATATATATATATATATATATATATATATATTCAAATCTACAAATATGTGAATACTTTTATGTACAAAACAATAAAATAGTGCAATATATCTTAATCGCCCGACAGATCTATTGTCGATGCTAAAATATAGAGCTCGTTTTAATGGAGTGGCCCTGGGAGTAATGCCTATAAATTGCTATTTCACACGCTACAGTGGTCCACATGAATTAATCAGGTAATGGAAAATTGGTATGATGATTCTAAGTATCACCTCTACTTCACTAAGACCCCATTATTTTGAAAATAATAAATGCGTTACAATAAATCGAATCATATGCAAGACAGTGTCTTTGCTAGATATATGAAAAATATATAAGTAAGATACAAATATTAAATGAATGGACGGATGTATATTCCTCATCACCTAATATTGTTTTGCTGAGTAATTACCTTTCTGGGAATTTAGTAGACAATTAGGGTTCCTTGTTAGTACGCATGTCTTGAAGCATTAATATGCGATATATTCGACTCGCTTGTATGATAGAGTGGCAGAGGAATGAGACGAAATTTCACTGACAGTATAGGATGAACTGCCTTTTCTTCACGACTAAACGAGGCCTACTTCTCAACTATTTTCTGATACCTCGGTTTGGAGCAGTAGATTCCTCAAAAGCATTAGGGTTAAGGGAATGCAGATGTACTTGCCAGTATTTGAACATGGTTCGCTGATTCCATTCTGAGTTGCTCCGACCATTAAGAGTACAAAAATATTTTCACGCTTTATATTATGTAAATTATAGAAAGGGCAATATAAGTAGTCGTTTGTATTTTTGTTTAATTTTTTTTTAGTGGACTTGGTGGTGGTTTTAGGGCATGGCAACACTTGTAGAGTTATCTGATGCCAAAATCAGTTATTTTTACAGTTATCATTTTCTAGTAACTAATGATTATTAGTTGTCATTCAATTTAAGGTATTAATCTCAATTTGAATAATACACCATAATATATGATTTCCAATAACTATGTTTAATAATAATCATTTGTTTGTACAGTCAAATATATGTAATCATTACAAACACTTATCATTTCAAATAAATTTAAATCACTCGTAGATGGAACCGATCGTACTATTATACCGGGCCATTGTGGACCTGGCAGTAATACCCACGAAGACATCGTCTGCATTCTCCAGAGCTACAAGTTGAAAGCCTAACCAACGGATTTATTTTCATGTTGAAGTCATGACACTCCTTTGTTCGGTGTGTATCTTATTCATTTTCTGTGGATGTTGTCGGCTATTCTATGCTCTATAGTAGAGCGAAATGTAACTCAATACACTATAATTCTAATAGTTTATAAAAACTGAAGTTATCTTATATATATATATATATATATATATATATATATATATATATATATATCAAAGTCAAAGTAAAGTTGGCGACCGTAGTCAAAAGTGATCCGAAGGCTCACTTTTTAAAAGCTACTACACCAAGAATGATCGATATACCATGGCTTGGTTTCATGAACGAAGATCAAGGGCGGAGTGCTCTACCGGGACTTCAGACAGGAAGGCACGGTCACAGCAGCTACAACTGAATGTCTCGTTATGGTTTTATGGCATATTGTTGCCGATCTACTTTTGGTTCTTTTTGCTCTTGAGGGAGAACATGCTGTTGTTTTCAGTATAGGAGACGACAAGCGTCACGATTCACTGAAAAATAGACCATTGGTGGTGGTCGATATGACGGACCCAAAGGGACTTTTTTCTAACAGTCTTCGTTTTGCTTCCTTGCTTCTTCTGCATTCAGGATGATCAGTGGAGAATTTGCCGTTTTAACTGATCTTGGGCACTCAATGCTAGTAATCTTCGCAAACTTTTGTTTACACATAATATAATGATTAAATATTTCTATGTCGAACAATTAAATTTTGCATAAGTGCACAGTTTTTTGTTTACACAGTTAAACAATCAAACATTTTTATTTCACACAATTCAGTTTAGGTTAAGTAGAGTTTTTTTGTTTACACTCTATTTAATACAAAAACAGTTATATTTCAAATAATTCAGTTTAAAATAAGTACAGTTTTAATGTCAAACATTTCTATTTAACCTAGAGATAGGACCCTATCAGATGCTACCACTCCGGACTAGTGTGGACCGGGGAGCGATGGCAGTGAACGGGTATCCAGCATTCCCCAGAGTCTCAGTATTACTGAAGTCTCACTATCAGATTGTTTAGTGTCATATTCAGGACACTCGTTGAGTAAGACTTACCCCACTGTAGAGATGCAGTCAGTCTATTCTACTGTCCCATCTGACTTGGCTAAAATACCTTTGTGATAAACCACTAATATTAAGGTGAGTGAAGTTTCTGTGATATTTTGTTTACGACACGTATTTCACGGAACCGCAAAAGTTCGAGCTCTGAAAAGTATTCACTGTGGTCGGGAGTATCGTGGTAGTTTGTACACTAACAAGTTGCACTTTTAAATCCACAAAGAGGAACAACGTAGTATTAATCGGGAATTAAGCTTTCCAAAAATAGTTGTTGTGAGTTGATCAGAATAAAGTAACTAGATTGCTAAAGAAATTTATTTCAGGTTGCAGTACCTTCACTGATCAAGAAACTTCTGGTTGTCCTAATACCGTGGTTTTCGATGACATGCTTTACGCTATAGGAACAAATCCGGTAATCAACTCTCGGAATTTATAAGGTGAGTTCGGGATCTCAATGTCCTGCGTGGTTTGACACCTTCCAATAAAACTATTTAGAGTTGCCGAATTATCACGTTTATAAAGTATTACAAAACTTTGGACTTACAATAGTCATATTCCCTTCTGATAATTCCATTCATAAATGCATCTGTAGGAATAATCACAAAAAAATACCACAGTAATATTTACAGCTTGTAGATGTTTACGTCTCATTACTGAATTTCATAGATTAAATATAGTTTGCAATATAAAAATGTATTTCGTGTCATCACCTTTTAATCATATTCAGTTTCCAGGGATTAAACTAAACTATATCTAGTGCTGAGGATTTTTTTCTGAAGCTCAGGTGAGTGCAGAGTAAATATACATTGCCATTACTCATTGAGTATTCTGATACAATGTGTTAGAATCAGGTAAGTCCCATCTATGGGTAAATTAAATATGATAAAAAAAATATTGGTATTGGATAGGAATATATATGACCATATATCTGGAATTAAAATAATGATAATGATTAAATTAAACCTTGCCAGCTCTTTGGGAACAGTTTTAACAGCAGATTTTTCTCTATTTTTGCTCATCATTTTTTATTCCATCACCGAGTAAATCTATATTGCCATTACTTACGGGTTTATTCTGATACAATGTGTTAGAATCAGTCGAGTTTCATCTATGGCTAAAGTAAATATGATAAAAAAGATATTGGTATTGGATAGGAATACATGAGTCCATATATCTAGAATCAAAGTAATGATAATTTCTAAGTCAAGCCTTGACAGCTTTTTGGCAAAAGTTTTAACTGCAGATTTTACAATATTTTCGCACAATTTTTTTTATTCAAATAATGTTTCCCTCATCCGGGTTGTGAAAAAGATCATAACATTTATGTGAATTATTCAATCTTATTCGTTTAAGGTGTATTTTTTATCAAGGCAAAATTTTCAGCTATTAAAAAAAATATTTTTTTACGTCTCATCTATCATTAATTAATTCCAAAATATAAATAAACCCAAGTAGGACATCCTAAAAGTGTGCAAATTCCACTATATTCTCTTGCCACGATTCTCGGAACTTGTATATATATATATATATATATATATATATATATATAACAAATACTAACGAATTCAAATAAAATCATATGCGATACTGAACGAAATAAACCACATTTTCTATACGTGTTTTAAAGCATATGTGAGTGCACTTTACGGAAGGATTAACGAATCGAGCTTATATTTGTAAAATAATAAAAAAAATATGAGGAAACGATGAGAGTTTTGAATTATATTTGATCAACTCTGAAATGTCTGGCTTTTTAGCTTGCGTATATTGCTTTCCTCTGAGTTAAAAATTCTTTGAATTTTTATTGAGACAAAGAAAACCTCCAGACTATTTCTGCATTCGATTTTCGCAGCATTTAACGTTTGAACATTTTCTTCTAATTCACAAATGCCTTTTAGGCGTATTCTCTGTAAAATATCGGAAGTAGGTTCAGATCAAAATATTTCAAAAAGAAAGAAAAAATGCGATCTTGTTTCCTTGCCTCGGGGAACCTAACCGGTCAGACTTTAATCTGAAATCTTTTCAACCTTTTTCCAGACACTGCAGACTTTTTTCTTTTATTTTCCTCTTGATTCTGTCTCGTTTTCTTTTCCTAATTTGCCTGCCTGTCAAACTATTTTTGTTTCATTTAATCTCACTTTTTCATTGTTTTTAACTTCCTACTTGCTCATTCGATTGTAGTTTTTCTCCATCTTTCGATATTTAAATTCAGATATTTTAGTCTTTTAAACATTTATAACATGTGTTTTATTTACTTACCCATTGTTTATTATTGCTTATTCTATATTCTAGTCATTTTATAGTTAATATTTCTTATTAGTAAGTATGGTTGGCAATCCAAAGATTTTGAGGTTTATTATTAAAAATGCGATTAAACTTTTCAAATATTTATCAGTGACTTGATTTTTTGTATGACTCTTCAATTCCAGAATCTTAAACAGCCATATTTTTTACCCATTCCTTTTAATTCATTCATTATTTGCTTTGTATCCTGAATATGATTCTAAATTGCGTCTCATGTGGAGGCTCCAGTTTTGGAGCTCCTAGGAATGTGGAGAACCTCCTCATTGCCATTACTCCGAGGTTCACTTCAACCCAAAGTGAAAGTTCCTGTAAGACTCCAATATATGAGCCTGACAGATCGTGTTAAGAATTACTCGAATGCGATGCTGGGTGCCAAAAATAAATACACACATAATATGAATATGAATATATCAAAAAGTGAGCAAGGTAGTCATTTACTTTAATCTTTTATTCAGATATAACTAAACTGAGAACAAATTAAGTTGGATACTCTTTTAGTATTCGTTGGTAGTTAAACAAGGAAAAAACACAAAGCCTGAATGTATGGAGTGGGAAATTTCATAACTAAAGCAAGAGCGTACTCATTGCAAATATGTTCATTTTGAAAAATATAGTGTTAAATAGTAAAATCCAGAAGGGTTATTAAATTTCTAAATTACTTTATAAAGACCTTATATATATATATATATATATATATATATATATATATATATATATATATATATATATTGGTATAAAACCTAACAGTGAACTGTAATCAGTATGTTACATTCCTAATAAATACGCTGGAAACTATTGTGACGGTGGTTATGTTTGTTGAATAAGTAATCCCAACTAGCAGTAGGTACCTTCTTCACGCTGATGCTAGAATTATATTTTGTTAATGGTATAAAAAACGTCCATTTCATTCACAACCTCCGTTTTGGCTATTTCTCATACTGTAGCCTTTTGTTAGGTTACTATATATATATACATATATATATATAATTCTATCGTATTGAATTTATTTAGAGGGCTATTGCAATGGGAAATAATAATCATTTAAGTCTAATTAATTTAAAAGTAAAATTTCATCGCCAGAGACATAGATTTATAAAAATGTCTCTTTCGATGAAGTTTTGTTTTTAAATTAATTAATTAGATTCAATAATTGTTATTGCAATAACCCTCTAAATTTATTCAATATAATAAAATAAAATAATTCATGCAATGCTTCAAGCAAATTACAATATATATATATATATATATATATATATATATATATATATATATCATCATACTGTCGCACAGCGCAGATCTCCCTGAGCCTCTCCCGTTCCCCGTTTCTATCGTCCATCACTTCCGGTAGCTCTTCAAGGCTACATCCTGTATCGGCACAGAGCTGTTGTGTTTAGGTTCTGGCTGGTCTTCCCGGCTTTTCTCGTCAATGTGATGGGGTCCATAGGAGTATATCGCTCATGAGTTCGTCTCCACTTCTCAAGCAGTGTACCATGTGTCTGGTTTCTCTAACTTGTATAGTTTTTGTGATGGGTGGTAGGAGGTCATACAGCTGCTGCTTCATGGGTTGCTGCCTCCAGGACTTGTTAAATATTGCTAGCAGAATTCCTGTGTAATTGACGTGAAGCTTTTTTCCATAGGTAGAGTTAACGTCCATGTAGTGGATTCATGTAGCAGTATCGAGACGACCGCTACTTAAGAAAACTGCGTTTAATTTTATCGGTCAGGTGTGCCTTCCATATGACCGATAGCCTATCGATAGCTGTCCAAGAGTTTGCTATTTAAATATATATATATATATATATATATATATATATATATATATATATATATATAAAGTGGAGAATTTCAAGATGACTTCACCAAAACGATGAGAAGGAAAAAAAGCATGAATATCTCTGTCTTTATCCTAAGAATGGCTAAGGAACCAGATATTGCTTCCTCTCTTTTGAAGGACATTCTTCGTCTTAGCGAACCTTGCGTCTCAGTGAACGCAACCCTGCAAAATGTACACAATAGAAAATATCCCCAGTTTGCTTGTTAACACTTTGACATATTCTTTCCACAAAACAAACACTGAAGAAATATTTCTCCAAGCTGCGAATCTATCTGAAAACTTAAATTTCTTTTAGTACTTACAGATAATTGCAGGGAATAAGGGCATTTCTACTTATCCCATTTTTGGACTATTTCAATGAGTCCCAGGTTGATTTTAATAGCGCACATCATTTCTAATATACTTTATCTTGTACCGTATTTATAATTTTGATATCACATAAATTAATGGTTTTTCTTTTAAATATATTCTAACTTTGAATGCATCAATTGAGACAATAGTTGCTAAAACATGATATTCTGTCAGAGAACTTTCAATTCTGTTGATCTATCTGCCTGTTTGTTGGTTTATCTTTTACCAAAATCGACAACATCCCTAGGAAAAACCAAAATGGCTTCCAAAGAAATAGATCTACGACCTCACAAATACTAACCATCCGTAGAATCCTTGAAGCTGTACGGGCAAAAAAACTACGAGCAACATTACTATTTGTCGACTTTACCAAGGCCTTCGATTCCATTCAGAGAGGAAAGATGGAACAAGTCCTACTCGCATACGGCCTTCCTAAAGAAACCGTAGCAGCAATAACGATTATCTATAGAAACACCAAAGTAAAAGTACGATCACCAGATGGAGACACAGAATACTTAGACATTGTAGCAGGAGTACAACGAGGGAACACGCTAGCTCCATACCTCTTTATCATTTGTCTAGACTACGTACTTAGAACATCGATTGACAAAATCAGATAGAACAGCTTCGAGCTGACAAAGAAAAGAAGCAGAAGGTACCCCGCAAAAACAATTACCGACGCCGACTACGCCGATGACATAGCGATACTGGTAAATCCACCCAACCAAGCCGAAACACTACTGCATAGTTTGGAACGAGCAGCCGCAGGCATAGGCCTCTATGTCAATACACACAAAAGGGAATATATGTGCTATAATCAAACGGGTGACATCTCCACTCTAGACGGAACCCCTCTTAAACTAGTAGACATATTCACTTACCTAGGAAGCAGCGTCTCATCAACCGAAAAGGACATCGACACGAAGTTAACGAAGGCATGGACAGCTATCAATTGGCTATCGACCTAACCGATAAAATGAAACGCAGTTTCTTCCAGGCAGCGGTCGTATCGATACTGCTATATGGATGCACTACATGGACTCTAACAAAACGGCTGGAGAAGAAGCTAGACGGCAATTATACAAGAATGCTGCGAGCAATCTTGAACAAGTCCTGGCAACACCCCACAAGTCACCAACTCTACGGCCACCTGCCTCCTATCACGAAAACTATTCAGGTTAGACGAACCAGACATGCAGGACACTGCTGGAGAGGCACGGACGAACTCATAAGTGATGTACTCTTATGGACCACCACACATGGCCGAGCAAGGGCAGGACGACCAGCACGAACATACATTCAGCAACTATGTGAGGATACGGGATGTAGTCCAGAGGACCTGCCAGAGGCGATGAACGATAGGGAAAGGTGGCGAGAGAGGGTCAGGGATATCTGTGCTACCAGTACGACATGATGATATATATATATATATATATATATATATATATATATATATATATATATATATTAAGATGGCCTAGACATAGACTCAGTAAAGCAAGATTACTGTCAATTGGTTTAAGGATAGTATTGGCGAGATACTGAGAGTTAGCAAGTGCCGATGACACTATGTTACGCTGACTGACATACATTCTTTCAATGATCTTGGTCACTTTTTATTTAGATATGGCTAAGTATACTACATATATAATATATATATATATATATATATATATATATATATATATATATATATAATTCGTGTATGTTTCGAAATTCCACACTTATGTATCGCTGTAATGAATGTTCCTTCAATTTTATACTTATTTCTTTTTCCTCGTTACCATATATCATTTTTTTAACAATAAATTTCGTACTTTATTACTTCCGTTATATTTTCAGGTTCTTTTATTGTTCATTTGTCCGTCTTCTTTCCTTTCTCTTTTTTTTTTTTCTCCTGCCTTTATGTTCTTTGAACCTGTCACATACATTTTTCTCACTTTTTCCGACTTGATTCTCCATTTTTCTTGATATTTGCAAAGATTTACACTTTCTTCAAAGTCGTATATACTTATTGCGTACACCTTGAGACTTTTTATCATCAGTGTAGGCTGAGGGTCTTTCACTGGAGTCTGAATGACAGCAATTATCCTCAAGTTTCCAAGCCTCTTTTCAGTATTCTGGCCGTTCTCAATAATGTCGCAGTTTATCTCAACTCGTCCTCTTATTTCCAAGGCCTCCAGTCCATTAAATAATCCTTTGCTGACTGTACCAGAAACAGAACCACAGTAGGTATTATTATCACTTTCATGTTCTACAGTTTTTTTTAATTTCCTTATCAATGTCGAGGTACTTATCCTTATTTTCACAGCATATGTAGATGATAGTTTTTCACCGGAGTTTGAGTGACTTCCAATAACATCACGTTTTCAGGACTCCTCTCAGTATTCAGTACTCTTTTTTATTTTTATAAAATTTCGCCTCTGCATGTTTGATAGTGTCCTCATCAACTATTTCAAATTATTTGTAACTTTTCTTTTCTCTGGGCATTCTGATTTTTCTTTGATTTGATAGTTCGATTCTTCTCTCAGTAGTAGTTTTCCGCTTATTATTAGCTTGAAACATTTTGTATGGCAAATTCCATCCCTATATCCTAACTGTATATCCTCACTGCCCGTATTAATTTTTCCAATTCTTTTTGGCAAACAGGTTGATGTCGTCCATGTACACTGGGCGTTTTATTTTTGTTGCGATTTACGAAATTTGCAGTCCCTTGTGAGTAGTTGAGTGACATTATCGCTATTACAAATTGTTATGGTGATAGTGCATCTCCCTGGAATATACCTCTGTGAAATTTTGCCTCAGATAAACTTTTTTCCTTCTGCATTCCACTCGCCAGTTTTTCATGTTTTCCCTGATGAACTTCGTGAGATATCTTATACATTTTAAGAGTGTATCATCCTGCTTTCCGGGGCAATATCTCATACCTTTTTGTTGTCAATACACGCCAAAGCTCTATTTTTCCGTCTCGTTTTCATTTTTTTGAGGATGTGTTGATCAATGTATAGTAGTTCTTCTGTTCTTTTTGTTCCACTGTGGCATGCTTTCTGTTTTTCGGAAAATGTCCACGGATTATGTGCGAATTGTAAAACTCCTCCCGAATGGGTTCTGTTAATATTTTCCGAATCATCGATTGACATTTTATGAGACTGTCATTATTGAGGGCAGTTCCTTTTGGAGGTAATTTTGGACCAGGGTGTTCCTTCTTTTGGTCATCCATTCCGGTACGTTTCTACCTTGTAAACATCTATTCGTTTTGATAAACAGTATTTCGTAAATGGAAGTGAATTTTTTAAGCCAGTATCCATACATGCCGTCATGGCCTCCGTTTTTTCAGTTCTATACCTTTTTGAGTGTTTGCCAGAGTGAATCAACATGTAGGTTCTTCTTTGAGTTTTTGTAGCTCTTTTCCATATAATTTAGCCATGCTTCTTTTCCGTTATTATCTCTACGTTTCCGTATTTTGCTCCAAAATAGTTTTGCTTCTATGCCATCCAGTTGTTGGTATATCTTCGTGCGTTCTTCCCCTACTTGCTGGAAGATTTTTTTCTTCGTTTTGATATGTGCGGTTTTTTCTATTTTGTTTGATCCTGTCTAGGTATCTTTTTAGTTGTCCTTCTTTTGTTAAATAACAGAGAAAGACAACAACACTGGTGTATACAAATGTAAACTGTTTCTTTCTTTTTCCTTTTATAACCTGAAATGTACGTATGGGTAGAGTGAGAAAGAGTCGGAGACAGTCGAGATGCACACGCATGGGGACGACGGTGAGTTTCTCCCGAGAGTCCTCATGGCCTTTTAGCTTTTTTCTCTACTTTCACCCGACTAGTGCATGGCCACCTCAAGGCATCAGATCCTCATAGTTTCTCCAGGCTTATCTACTTTCGTAAGTCTCGTACGGAATGTTCCCAAGGTATCAAATTCTCGTAGATTCTCCTCGCTTCTCTACTTTGCGAGTCTCATACATTTCATGCTTTTGATTACCTTACATCCATGGGTAGTCGGGTGAAAGGCCAAAGCCCAGATCGACGTGACGTGTAGTAGTTGAATTCAGCCCGTCTTCTTTCATTCTGATATCTGTTCAATTCTGCTGGCTGTATCATATTCCGAATGCCTACATAAATTCTCGTGGTTACACCTTGCGCTTACACGTAGCACATTGTCTTTTGAAATGTAGGGCATCTGTCTATCTGTTTTCGCTCGCTTTTATAAAGTTTTAAAGTTAGTCATGTGAACACCAAGATTATTCTATCTTTCTATTTTTCTGTTTGCCCTTATTCTTTCCCCACTCTATTATTATTTATTTATTTATTTCTCTACGAGTTTTAACACCAGTTCTAGCAGATAGTTTTCCGTGGAGTTTGTTTGACAGCAAGTCACTTCAGATCCCCGGCACTCAATAATTTTGGCCGATCTTAGCATTGCCGTGGTTTGGATTTATTCAACTCTTCTTTCAATCCCCAGTTCATCGAGTCCCTTTTTCTTGTTCTTGGTGTATGTTTCATAAATCCTGAATATGAATACTTATCCTTCTTTTTGCATTCTTTCAATTTTAATCTGTAGTCCGCTGGAAGAGTAGAGTCCTCAATAAAGTTGTCATTTTTTATGGTCAAATTTAAATCTCTGGCATGATTCACGGTTGATCACCTTGCTCATAGAGTTGTGTCTCGTCTTATACTCTTTCTGTGCTAGTTTATTACATTTGCTTATTATGTGATTAATTGTTTTGTCTCTATCACCACATAACCTACATCTGCTGTTATGCTGCGTCTTATCTATTCTTGCTTTGATATGAATGGCCTTATGGCGTTGTTTTGTGCTTCATTTTCTATTTTAAAGCTTTTCTTTCTTAGCCATGCAAACGTTTTTTCGCGTGAGATGTTGCTTGTTAGTTACTTAAAACCTCTATAGAGTTGTTTTTCGTCCCATTTTTCTTTTTCTTATTATTTCCGTTGTTTATTCTCGTGTTGTCAGAATTGTTTCTGGTGGCTGTAATCAGTCTTCATCCATGTTTTCTAAGTGGTCTTCGAGTCATTGTATCGATGCATCATCGGTGTATTCTCGTTTTAACCCCAAGTAATAACAATATCCTTTATTTCTCGGAACATTTTTTCGGTATTCTAACCGATTACAGAAGTAGACCCCATCTCTACAGCATCGAATATTCTGCTCGCCCAGTTTACTTTTCAAGTTAATAGGAATTGTTCCAAGAACTCCTATCATTACTGGTATTACTATGACGTACATCTAGCAATATTTGGCTATTTATTCAGCTTTTTGCATTTCCTGATTTTTCCTTCAGAAGTCCGCTGAAAATAATTCCTTCTAAAACAGCCTCTGGTATATTGGCTTTAATTTCTGAATCTCTTTTATTATAATTTCTTTTTTTATGCAAAGTTTTCTACATCTATTTTTGCTAGCAATCTTTCACGGAAGCCTTCCAGGTAGCAAGTCTTCTGAGGTCTCCAGGACTTTCTAGTATTCAAGCCGATTTTAACGACTCAGACAATTGGATGATCTCGTGTTTTCTTCAGATCTCGTGTTCTATCTAACTCTTTCCCAAGTGTTTCTCGACTGCTTTTCGCCAACAAGCTACAATTATTATAACCTTAACCTTCATGTATCACAATTCATTCAGATCTTTCAACTTTTTGCCTTATCTTATTTTCAAATTCTGGTCTGCTGGAACGGAAAAATCCTTTAGATATCAAGTTATATACTTTTGGATATTAACATAATTTAACCGGGAATTATTGTATCACTATGTATCTAAAATTTAGTAAGCTGTGGTTATGTTAATACTTCTGTATGGATAAGCCACATGGGATCTACACAAGAATACTACAATTTTTTCTTGAACAAATCCTTGAAGCAACGCCTCCCGACACAAAAGCAGTACGGCCGCTGACCGAATCTCTAAAAGATCATCCAAGAAAGATAAACAAGACATGCTGGACACTGATGGAGAAGTAAGGACGACCTCATAAGTGATGTTCTCTTATCATATTTACCAACCCCTCCGCTCGAGCAGGATATGACACAAGGTCAATTTTTAAGTGGGATTTAACAGGTTTGAATTCAGAGTTTTCCTTCTCCTAGACTAGTTGCCTCACCAAGGCCGAAGAACCTACTGACTTATGGACTCTTACACATGTACTTCCCAGTTTTGACCGACCAGCAAGAACTTACATCAGCTCTGTACAGATACTGGATGTAGTTTGAAAGACCTGTCGTCAGTGTTGGTTGATTGGGACGGATGGAAAGAGAGAGAGAGAGAGAGAGAGACAGACAGACAGAGAGAGAGAGAGAGGGGGGAGAGTTTGGACAATCTGCGTTGACAGTAACACTTGATGATGATGAATGTATTTCAAAGCGCATTAGAATCATATACGTCCCATTATCTCGGACATATTTTGCTAAGCGCATACACCATTTGTAAGATACCCATACAACCCCCCTGTTTTCCAGTCAATAACTTTTCCCACCCGGTCATATCTACGCCTGCATTTGGTTTTGTACCGCTTTGAAGCATTTTATTTATCATGTGATAATCTCTGTCCCTAAATAACTTGCAATTCATTTGTATATAATATAGTCCCTTTCTTAGACATGTACAGGTGATCTCCTGTGCAATTTTCTTAGGTGCTTGAAGTACACATGCAGTTGGTTTCTTCCCATTTTTGTCTAAATCTTTGAGATGAAGCTTACTAATTTTTTTTTTATCATTTAAAGAATTTAAACTGTTTTCTTAGTCTTTATTCACATATTCACACTGTTTCTCTTAATGCGTCTTTCGGTCTTCTTTATGTGTTTCATGTCAAACCCAAAAGTCTACTCGGAACTTTAAACCGAATGCTTTATCAAATACACGAGGGTATGTTGTTCTAATTCCGTTAACCATATTCAGCTACAAATGTTAAGCAATACTGAGTATTCCTGTCTATTTTTATGTAGCCAGTATTGAACCTGCAGGACACATCAATTTTTTTGGTAAAATAACCAAGAATACTTACTTTTTGAAGTGAAGAGCTTTTTGTTTTTTTGTTTTTTTTTAGATGGAATACGAATGGTTTTAAGATTGGTCTATTTGGCCTACAATTATGATCTTACCTTTTACTAAAACTCTGGTTCAGAGAGGTTCAAGAAAAAATGGTAATGAATAGGTAATTCCTACTCCCTACATCCCCAGAACAACGGCCTCATCATCAAATGTAGTTTTGTACCATCCTGAGGAGACGATCATTTTTAGGAGTGTTACTCCTCTGAGGGATATACAATTTGCCAATTCTTTGTCTATCCAACAGAATTCTGTACAATTCAAAATAATTTGTATATTTGTTACAATATATGACGCATTCAGGATTTTCATCCTCCTTGTCCGTTTGTAATACTGGAAAATAAATGAGAGAGTGGAATTTACATCGAAGCAAAGGGGCTGTTTTCATTATGCTTTCTTTAAGTAGCGTTTTCCATACAAAATAACTTTAATCTCCGCACAGCTTTGCAAAATTCGGTTATAAAAGATTTTTGATGTAGCGTGTTAAGATGGTGCATTCATCAAATGCTAAGTGGGTGGTACCTGTGATTGAAATCAAAACCTGATAATTATCCAGACCAATGCCCTTGCAAGTGTGCAATTACCCGGTAGGCAAAGCCCATTTCCGAGGCGTCAGTTACAAGATCCACGAAGAATTTATCATTTTGCCTATTTCCGACAGAAAATCTATTGCCTTCGCAATGACCGCCGGATCTCGTTGGAGATCCAATCCTCTCGGGCACTTGTGAACACGGCTTTCAATCTATCTGAGTAGATTATTGATCCTCAAGCGAAATCATGCAGAGTCTTCGATCGGATAACAAGAAGGCTTAGGCTTGAGGCATTGGATTGGCAGTACGCAAAATAAGATAACGGGCAGTTATTATTATACAAGGAATAAAATTACGAGAACAGCTAAGGTGCCATACGCTGAAAGATCATTAGTTTAAATATCACATTGGTAGAGTACACTTCAAATGTGCTGGATTCGTGAAGCTCGGTAACAAATTAAACTGTTCCCGTTCGAGAATATGAGAAAGATTAACTTCCGACATTTACTGAAGATCCAAATAAGTACCAGCGATATACAACGATAGTGACTTATCTATATCCCCGCCATAAAAACTCAACAAAAAAATTGTATATGTAATAGAATTAATAAACACATTATACTTAATCTGAAATCTTGTATATGAAACATATTTTTTTTGCAGGAGTGTTGACTACGGTTATTATCTTAGCAAATAGATGCGGTACCAGAGTTCTAAACCTGAACGAGACTGTTGGAACACCATTTTCGTGCATATATCATTGAGAAAGACATTGATTAATGTATTCACTTCTATCTATAGATAAAAGAAGAGCAGATTGAGCTAATTAAGCTTGTTGAAACAAAAGAATACAAACCAGTTTTCTATGCTTAAAAGATTACCTTCTTTCTCGTCCTGTCCCTGGTTGAGTGTAGTGAATACTCACTTTTACATATTTATACGAGGCAATCGTCATTTACGTTATTTGAAAACTTGCATGCATCTATGTGTCTATAAACGTATGTTAAACGTAAAATCATAACACACACACACACACACACACACGTATATATATATATATATATATATATATATATATATATATATATATATATATATATATATATATATATATATACAAGATTACATGGTATGACTATCACAGTGAAATTAAGAAAACAGCTCAATAATGTTAGGCAAAACAATATGAAGTTCATTTTAACTTTTAAGAGTTCTTTACTCGAGGTTCACGCATTCATTCTTTGTTTAGCCAGTAAAACGAAAAATATCGAATGCTCAAGTTTCATATATGTATGTGCATTACATATATATATATATATATATATATATATATATATATATATATATATATATATATATAAAGAGAGAGAGAGGGGGGAAGAAAGCGAGAGAGAAATAATAATCACATAATAATACAATTAAATAACAAATCATCTTAGAGATAAAGTAAAATTTCGACGAGGAGTTACGCAATATAATTTTTAGCTCATTTACAAGTTTTATACTATAATATGTGGAATCAATTACATTCGTCAAGTGTACTAGAAGAGAGAAAATAATTTGTTTTTTCTAGTCAACGCTTTTAATTAACAAGAAGAAAAGAACTTGTCAAAAATAAATTGTCATCGAGTGGATTTTGCAGTTATAACAGACTGCAGAGTGAAACGAAAAGAAAACAAAACAAAAATATTTTCAAATATTTAGATATTGCCTCAGAACTTATAAACTGCGGAATATGAGGGTGACGATGATACCATTTGTAGTTGGTGGTCTTGGAATGGCTCCCAAAGGCCTTGCAAAGAAACTTGCGGAATTCGAGATCAGAAGAAGAATCGATTCAATCCAGAACACAGCACTGTTAAGATCTGCTGGAATACTTAGAAAAGCCCAGGAGACCGGAGGAGACTTTGTATTATTTGGATAGCAGAGTAAAATTAAGAGTTACAATTGGTCAGAAAAACATGCAACATCACCAACCACAATATTACTGATAATAAAAAATTGAAACAAATGATTAATGAATAATATTAATAAGTATTGTTTTTATTGATATTGTATTCATATTTATAGTCAATAAAATACATCTTAAAAGAGTTGTAATGCTATAAGAGAAAAAACGAAAAGTAAACTGGTGATGTAGTATTATTGTATATCCATCGTTTGAAGGACAATTATCATATTATCGAAGTTTTTTTCAACTGACTTTTACAGATCTGTTGACTGGACTCATTGTGAATGAGCTTTTCCTTTGGGAGATATATGTTAAGTTTCGGAGTATGTATCAGTTTAGCTGTGGTTACTTGGTTAATTTATTTGTTTATTTAGGTATGTGTATGTCATCCAAGGTCTGTTCATCCTATTTCAAAGTAGCGGAATTCAATTTGATGTTAAATCTATTTGAGGGTCAGTGTTTGAGAGCTTTAGTTCATTTAGGTTTTTCTCTTCCCATTATCGTTGAATCGTTCCCCAGTAAGCTTTTTTTTTATAGTCAGGCATTTTTTCTATATTCTACATGACTAATTAACGTTTATTTTTTTAATGTTTTCAATTTCTACTTTAATACCTTGTTTCACTGATTCATTTGGCTCTTCAAAATTGTTTAAAGACTTTAGTTAATCAGGATTATCATCACATTCATACTCATGTATTTTATTTTAATTTTCTTGAGATACGTTTCCTTTTTTTTCTTTTTCTCATCTTATTTAAATTCAGTCCCTGTTTAATGAGAAAATAATATTAACTATAAAGCAGATTTTCTGTTGCTTTATACACATTACATGCAGAAAAGATTGGCGTTTGAAATGAAATATTTGCTCAATATTACTTTTACTTTCTCGTGCACTGATCCTGCTTTTTCTGTGTACCATTAATCCGTTTGGATGAATGCCAGTCACTTGAAAAGTTTCTAGGGAATCGCAGTTCCTAACCAGGCAGGCCAATATTTTGTAATTGTTTTCTTTAAGACTTTCCACAGTTATTATTGATTTATTAACTGCCCGATATTCACAGCATCTCAAACTGATGATTTTACTCTTCAAGTAGTAAAATGATAATAAATGTATCGACAAGAAAAACAACATTTTCTATCTTTTTTAAACCTTTGATTTGATATCAATTTTGAATTGAAATTACGTGTTTTTTCTTGCTATTTGTGATTTGGGATTTTAAAGACTTATGTAATTGTAAAATTGCAATCTACCATCAGGCTGGAAAATATATATTTAATACGAATATATGAGGAAATGAATCTGATTGTGTTATTAAAAATATATATATAGTCAGTAGATAAAGAGATACGGTAGCAATGAATTATGGAAATACTTTCCAGCCCAGTCGGTTGGGGTTGTAGATTATACCGATTGCATTTCTGCCGAGTGGTAAGACCACCCCAGCCTATATCCTGGATATGACACTAAACATATAATTGTGATGTTCAATTTTTAAACTCTAGGGATTGTGGAGTACCCCTCCATTGCCCCTGCTCCCATGTCCTCTGTGAGTGATAGTACCAATTTAAAGCCCATCTAAGGTCCAAATAGAAATGTTTTGCCATTTAACTGTGTAAAATTGAATTGAAAGTGTTACATAGTAATCCTTGAAACCACTTAATTGCGTGCAAAAAAAGGATTAATTGGTATTATATCACCATACTTGAAAGCATTTGACGCTGTGAAAATAAAATTATCGGTACAAGGTAGCAGTTGTTAAAACCGTTAAAGTGTGTGCAAACAAATGATTCATACCAAACAAAATTATCCTTCTTATATTAAAATACTTTAAAACATTCAGCTGTGCGCAGAACCAAATGATTGATATAACATAGCAATTTTTAAATCTATTTAACAGTGCACATACCAACAATACTGAATTTTGTGCAACGAAATTACCTCTAACATACAGAATATAGAATTATCAACAATCAATTCACTTTTGGATTATATTTATATAACTTTTTACCTATGTGCAAAGAAATCAATTAAGTTAAAATAATTATTAGTGTTAGATAGCGGGCCATTGGCTTACTTAGAGTGTTCGCCAGTGGTCCAGGTGACCTATTTTAGTCCCTGATTGAGTCATACCAAAAACTCAAAAAATTTCTACTTGATACGGCCCTGCTTAACACTCACCATTATAAGGTAAGGATCAAGTGCAAAGTGAGCAATCGAGGGAAAGGTGTACAACCTTCCCCTACAACTCGGTGTAATAACTATTGAAAAGTGGGTCTTCGGGTCACCCTCGAGTAAGGTCACCAACTTTACTTTTTTATAGGAATACGTGAAACTTACAAGTGTATGCAAAAACCGTGTTACATAGGAATATTGAAACTATTTAACTGAACAAGCAAAGAGCACCGGCTTGTTCAAAATGCGGCACACAAACAATTGTTTTACAAATTATATATATATATATATATATATATATATATATATGTATATGTGTGTGTGTGTGTGTGTGTGTGTGTGTGTGTGTGTGTGTGTGTGTGAGCATGTTTTGTAGGTAATACACTTACAGCGCTCTATCTTTGAAGAATTCTTTATTATCACTCTAGCAGAACAGGTAATAAATAAAACCTGGTTCGGTTGTAGCAACAATATACAATCAATGGAAATGTTTGCCATCAATTCAAATAAATGTGGATTTCAAATAATAAATTTGATTCTCATGATTAACTGATAATCCCTAGATAACTAGCATGAGAGACTTGATCGTTATCCTGTGAATGTTAGCAATTATGTCTTAAGGAATATCGACGAGAACCTCAGATACAATACCTTAAGACGAAAGGGAAAATAGACAATGCAATACATGTGATCCATAACTCTTCTAAATGCAACCACACACAAAGAGGACTGATAAAACGAGATATTTAAAGGAATCTGCTAGGAAGTGACTTGAAAACCCGGTAATATTTTTCTAAAGAAAAATGTTTTTTTGAAGATGAAACTCTAGAAATATTGGACAAATGAATAAAATATTTAAGAAAAGATCTCTTAGAATCTGAAATACTAAATCATAGAACTACATCATATACATATATACATATATATATATATATATAGAGAGAGAGAGAGAGAGGGAGAGGGAGAGAGAGAGAAAGAGAGAGGGATCAATATAATCTGAAATAGCAAAATGCAAACTACGCTTTATTGAACAGGTGCGCTGAAAATTGAGAAATATTTTCTGACGAAAGCTTTATTTCAAGGAACCCCACTGCCTCAAAAGTAGAAGACGAATCAATTTACCTCTCAAACTTGAAATTGACACGGCGCTTCTCATTGAACAAACAGCCGTACTCAATTGTATTCAATGTAAATGTAACAACTTTTTCAGGATAAACAATTGCAAAGTAATGGTAGCCCCCAGCTTGCGGATTTCTTCCATTAAAGAAACTGTTTTAGCCCCTAAGATAAATAAGATGAAAATGTTTTCTATTAAAAACAAAACTTAAGAAATAAAAACCACACACATTTGTCCGGTTTTGTGGATTGATAATCCCTTGATTACTAACCCAGGTAAACATCATAGAATTATCATAACTAGTAGATATTCACCTTGATTTTTCACTATTATTTGTATCAATATAGATACTAACATTTTTGTGAAATTATAGTTTATATATATATATATATATATATATATATATATATATATTAACACTCTCAAGATTTAAGATCCTTAAAACTCACATTTTGATACACTACAACGACGGACGAGAATTTTTAAATTAGCTGAGAGAATAACTACGTTTTAATTAAATGAATATTATATCATTAATATTAATAATTTAATGCAGATTTTTTTATAAACCCATAAAGATTAATACATAAAGAAAAACGTATTTTATCTAATTTGTTATTGATTTATTTACTGCTAAAAAATTCGTTATAAGGACAATAATACATCATGTTACTGAGCAAAAGTGAATTAAAACTGTTTCTCAGAAAAGGAATTTGGGACAGATAACAAGACAAGAAAACAGTCTAGATCAAAATTCAGTTGAACAACTGTCGTGAAAACTTTAAGAAATGGACCATGAGAGGACTCCATCCACCAGAGAAGATATATTAAGTCATATACAAGACACTTGTTAGGTGTACCGCTTTCAGAGATATGGTAAGCACATTTTATATCCCTATCGGGGGAAAGTAAAAATGTAAAGCATTCCCACTACGTGTACTTAATTGATCATATACATATATTATTAATATGACAATATATCAGTTGTGAGGTTTTAGAATGTTTGGAACATTAATTCAACACAACAGGCAATATCAATATCGACTACATGTATTTTTTACGGAAGTCCATTGATTTTGATCATACTATGGAAGTTCGAATAGCAAAAACTTAGGGATCGGTCATTTAATCGAATGTATGATAAAGACACCATTCAATTGCGAAAAGTTAAGGATCGTTCATTACTCGATCATATACGATAGAGAAGATCCCGCAAGCTAGAAACCTCCAAGAACAGCCTTTAATTACTCTAGAGTATGTGTGAAGACAGATTGATTTCGATTGGTCGAATCAAACTTAAACCGATGGGCAACTGTAAGTGCTCAAACTTTATCTAACTTCTGCGGCAAATTTGAAGAAATCTACTTGAAGAAATTGGTAAGCATAAAAATGTACATCATTACTAAGTCTCCAGGAAGGATTCTTCATGAAAGGCAATCATGTTAAACATGGCCAGGATTTGGAGAAATTTAAACTGCAAAGAAAAGAAAAATAAAGAATGTAAACCACTGATAAATATAAACATAGACAATTATATATATATATATATATATATATATATATATATATGCAGATGTTTTGATAATTACTTTTGTTTTAAAAGTTTATACGATTAAGTTATATCTGCTGTTGATAAATTTTTCATCAATGAGATCTAAGTACTTCAACATCGATGGAATTATGGTCTGGATTACAAGGGGGCTATGTTGAAAAAGAAATTTCATTTGCTCACATTCCAGGATAGTATTTCGACCAGTCTAAGACTTTTTCAATCGCCCCTCGTAGGAGATGTGATCAAAAATGTATTGGTGATGTTATAGTAATAATAGTTATAGCTCTGGATTGCTGAATCCTAGTACGCGAGTTCAAACTCCACTCGCTCTATTACATTCACTTTCGGAGAAATACACTCGAGAAAAGATATGAACCCCCTTATCCTACCATCCATCTATTAAATAGTACCACTAATATCCTTCTAAAAGTCATGGTTTCGTATTAAATGAACAGAGGATGATATGCCTTTAAATAACAAACAGTATTGAAAATCTAAAATTTAAAAAAAGTATATGAACACAGCTGTGCACTCTACTAGAGAAGTGATTTTATCAAAATGTTGAGACCGATGCCTTCAGGAGTGTGTGCCAATTTGATCAAAGATTATGAAGACAGTTTCGGTAAACTTTTAATAAAAATTTTTTTCACAAAAAACAGACAGCCCAGAAGGCTTGGACTGTAGAATACGTCGACTGTATCTCTGCAGATGGATGATACCCACCAATGAACGTTCTGGATATGACTTTTGATGGTAAAGCTTCAGTTCTGGAGCACTGGGCAATTTGTTCAAGCTCTTCATTGCCATTAATTCTAGGTCCCCTCTTTTCCAAAGTGCTTGTCTCATCGACATGTCAAATAGGAATATGTAATCTTTTTTCAGACTTTGAATCATTTAAATGAGTGCAAACTAATTACTGACGTTAAATTGAATTATTAGAATTAAAGCTCATTTTACGAGCCTCTCATATTTTGTTGACTACCATTTTCATTACCATAACTCTTTACTTCACTGTAACCCATAGTGGTTGTACCTGGATGGAAATCATCTATGGGCCAATATATATCCTTTTAAAAATTATTATTTGAGAGATCCTTATCGGCCGAGGTTGTAGAATATACCAACTTCATACATGAAGAGGGGTAAAACTCTCCCTCCCGCAAAGAGTGTCCTGTATATAATTTTAAATCATGTGATGACGAGGCACCGACTATGAAACTTTGGGAAATATGGTGTATCGCTTTATTGCAATTGTTCCCAAGAGCACTCTGACCTGGAGTGGTAGCACTTAATAGAACTTGGGAAATGAACACGGCGACACGAGATCAAATCCTGGACCAGGCTAATTACATTTCACATAGCACTAATACCCTTGGGAAAGGTATGAATCAAATTATTCTCCCTCCAGCTATCGGTAAATAGTAGGACAGACTAGGTCCTTCAACCTTGGTGAGGCAACTAGTCTAGGAGAAGGAAAACTCTGAATTCAAACCTGTTAAACTCCGCTTAAAAATTGACCCTGTGTCATATCCTGCCAGGGCGGAGGGGTTGGTAAATATGAATACGACTATTTCTATGGATCAAAAATAACTGTCAGACATTTCAACTTTGTGCCAAAAAATTACTACGTTGAATCGAATAATTAGAAATGTTTCTGTTTAGATATTTAACTGTATCTAAACAAATGACAGATGTTTGATTGAATTGTAACTTCTAAATAGCAATACAAGAAACTATTTAAATGTGTGCCTGAATTAAATTGTTAGTGTTACATAGCGAAACTTCAAACCATGTAATTGAGTGCAAAAATAGATAAATAAATAAAAACAATGCAAAAAGAACTATTCGTATTAGAATATTTGGAACAGTTTAACTGTTTGTAATGAATATTAATACTTGCATGCAAACGAATTAGCTCCCACTGATTAAAAAAGAAGATTGCCTGCAAACTGTTGAATTACATATCATAAGTATAACCATTGAACTGTATGCAAACAAATGAGATCTGGCTCGTTTAATTTTTTCATATAAAATCTATGCGTTTACAAATAATATACAATATGTATGAAAAGGATTTTGCATTAAATAAACTACAGTGTTTGATGTGCCATAAAACCCAACCAAGCTATTATCTGTTTAAGATTACGTTAATTAATATAAATGAGGAAAAAACTATTATTATTAAACAGTATTATAAATGTTAGATGGAAGACTAGAGAACAAAATATTTGTATTAAAAATAGTTATTTGCAACTATTATTGCTTATCATTAGTTACTTGAAAACATAAAATTGATTGGAATTTATTGATGTTGATGGAAAAATTAAACATTGTAAGACTTACCCGACACCTAAGTCATACGTGCACAACACTTGCTTCTTGCGTGCACATCTAGTACCGGGGTGGGGGTCATTTGGCAAAACTGGTTTACTTGCAGAAGATTCGTCGTCATCAGATGATTTTGGCATACTTTTAGGGGGAGCAACAACGACTTGGTCATCTCAGTGATAGCGACGCACTCTTGAGCTAGGTTCCCAGCAGCTGGTGACATCGGAATAAAGTGGCAAAGCCGTTTCATCTGTAGATAGTGTTTTCTGACGAATCGGATAATTCTGGGGAGGATGACCCGACCTGGATCAGCCTCGCACTTTCCCCAGAGACACTCTGGATTTCAGGTGAATGTGGCTCGAAACAATGGGGGGAGTATCTTTGATGTGACGCGTTGTCCCATCAACTACCACCAATTGTTGATTGTTGACTCCACTCACGTGACCTACTTAGAATCACGTTGTTCACCTGCTATTAGGGTTACTGATCCTTACATGTTCCCCACTTTTTACCTCCCTTGTTCACGCTACTGTTCAAGTAGGGACGGTATCAATCTCCTTGAATCTGACAAAGTATGCGTGTATCGTGAGGGCCAATACTGAAGGCAACAAAACGTCGTCTTTGGTGGTAAAATTATGCCATTACACGGCTTCTGTATTGCACACTGCTTTCCGGCTGTAATACCGTTCCACAATTCCATTCCTGGACGGGGCGTATTCATATCGTAGAAGCAGCTGCACTACCCAATCTTTCAGGAATTTTCTAAAACTTCTGCCAGTAAAGGCTGTGTCGTTGTCAGTTAACAACCCATTCGGTGGGCTCCGTTCACGAAAAACAGCTTCTAACTGACGGGCTTCAAGAGCAGAGTCTTGCTAGGAGATTGGTCGCCATATTGCAAATCAGAAGGGTCCCCAGTCAATGAGACTCAGGAAATGACCACCACCGTTGCGGCTAAAGTCTATTCTCAGCAGAGTCCAATCAGTATTTACATTCAGTTTTCCCTTCCTTCTGTGCACTGGCGCAGGATTGATAGATTGACACTCCACAAATGATCTTAATAATACTCTTACTGTTGCCTTGGTGGTGGTTGGACTAACCGTGTACTTGTGCAAAGTAGGCCGTTCACCTTACCCCAAGATGCCCGCTGCGCTGGTAAATGTCCAATATCCGACGCTCAACAGTGCAAACATACAGTGCCATCTCTTTCCCCTTTTTCTTAGCCTTGGACCATTTCTGTGGCACTGTTGTCAGTTCGTCTGTTCCGTTCTTGTCCGATCTCTTGTAACGTTACGTCAACTGTCAGCCAATATTCTTCAATCAACAGTTAGAGTGTTTAAAGTTGCTTCCTAAACAGAATTTCTGCCGCCGAATTTGTTCAAAAATAAACCTTCCAGCTCAAAGTGTTCCAGAGCCAATGATATGTACACAAAGAATTAGTTTTCAAATGGAGCACCTTGGACTGCTATTGAAGGGCAAGGTTAACGCCCTTTACCATCGCATTGTGCTCGCCAAAATTGATGAGCTGGGCGTAATTGACAGGACATAATAACCATGCGTCCTCGATCACTGCTCCGTTATCAGCCAACGACACCCCTCGTACCAAGGAAGCTTTTGTCGACCTATTAGTCCATCTCCCAGCAGGTATTGCACCACTCTCGCTTCACGGGATCGCTCCACTTAACTCAGCAAATCTCTTGCACAATCATTTCCAAAAGAGAATCGTTGAGAAAGGCATTCCAACAGTTGGATTTGCCCGGCGCCTAATCAATCCAGTGATCACTCCGAGCCAGCCACAGAGGGAAAAATTACCCATAAATATCCTGCACAGGGAAAATATGTTTGGACGGGTAACAATATAGGGAATGTCGGGGACATCGATACCCCGTTTCCATCAAAGGATCTGTTTATCTTCCCAGACCTGCAGGCCAAGAATGTAGGCACCGTCCAGCAATATCTCTGGATCCTTACAAACAAATCTGTGATCGAATGACTGCTCCCTTACACGCACTGTTTAAAGTAAATTTTTGTTGATAGAAGTGTCATCGATATACGACGGCGTGGCGCTCTTGATAGTCTAGTTTTAGGACATCACTGCCTCAATGATAAGAGGTGGGACAATACTTTTAGTCCCTAAATACAACGGCCTTATATGGCCCCAATGATTCTTCAATGTAAATCTGGAGATAAGTTCTCCTAAAATTCAACAGTGGTACATTTACGTCTCTTTTGCGCCATTCGCTCAACTTGTCCGTACAAACATCAGCATTAGTCGTGAACGTATCAATATGCTCATTGAGTTCTCTTTAGTCCATGACTGGATTAATTTTGAGCTTGTGTTCAATCACGGCCATTAGAGGAGCCGGTCCTTTAGGTGAGCCAAGGCTTCAATCAGATTAGAGCAACAGTCAACCTTTGTAAACCCAGCTCTGAAGTTCGGCTTCGTAGCTCCTTTGACATGTTTGGGAACTTGGTACTCCAGTATCTTATTGCGTAGAAACTGCGGTTCCCGTCCTCCGGATCACTTCCACTTGGTAGTCCAACGTTTCTGGGTCTAATCTGACTCCGCACCAAAATCTGGTTCATCAAGACAAATTGCCGCACATACGATCACCTTACTTCATGCAAAGCTCACCACTCCAACTGGCGTAATGGTAACGCCACGTGCCACCTTGTGGTTAAACCTCAACATCAGCTTATTCATGACTAGGTCCGGCGTACGTAACACATATGATCTCACGTTTTCGTAACCTAATCAGCGCGCAGGTAGGTTGAGCGACAACCACCATCTCTTCACTTGACGCCAGTATCAGTCGTCTTACGTGCTGTAGCAGTCCCAAAACAAACGTGCAAGCCATCTGCCGATCTTCATCAAGCGAATCAATTCGCCGCATATCTGCAAGATATTTAGTCACTGTCTCCGCCGGACGAATGTACCACCACGTGGCGAACGGGTTTATGCATATATCACTAGATCTTAACTGCTAGTCAGACCCTATTGTAATCTGACCCCTGGGAAAAGATGATGAACACCCAAAACTCTATGTTAGTTCACTAACACAAAAGTTTATCCGTGCTACACTTTTAAAATAGTCACCGGGAGAAAGAAACAGAATATAAAAATTGAATCGCACGGGATAACTGGACAAAGAAAAACAATGTCAGAAGTAGAAAGAGAGTAGGGACAATCTTTGAATTATCTTTCTGGTTTTCCGCTGTTGTTCTTACGTGCTTTTTCACTGGTTTAATCATCATAGGTTCGCGTCGGGTGTGAAACCTCTTTCCGGTACTCCCCCCAAAATGGGGTGCTCAACTTCAGACAATCTTCAAATTGTCATCTGGACAATACTCGTCTTTATATCATCGTGTCTCGCAGCCAGCTGGCCAACTCACGTCTTTATTTCATCTCGTCTCGCAGCCTACTAACTTTTAAATCCGAGTTCTCCACTTACTTCCGCCCGGTATCGGAGGGAGAAAATATTTGTTTCCTGTGGTTCCACACCAGGGCAGAAGATTTAGAATCTTCGGGATTGTTCTAGTCATTTTAATTACCATAGTGATTCCCTCGTGACTGGCTGATCTTCAACAAGTGCGTTAGCCTGAGTCCCTCAGTTCAGCTGGCTACCTTACAGACGCTCTGTCCGCTTTTTTTCTTTTTATTTTTTCTTCTCTCTCTCTTTCCTTTTCTCTCTCTCCCCTTGCCCAGAAATTCTCTTAATACCACGTTACAAAAAGTCACTGTGCTACAAAATGTTCATATGAATTAAACAGATCGGGAGAGTAGGCAGGTATGAGTGTCTCTTTTATGTGTTGCAAACATCTTTGCTTCTCCTTGTTTTGTTGCTGGTACACTGCGAGAGCTGTGCCTCGCAGACTCTGTGGCATTATCAACTAGACATCTGTTCTTTTGCGAAGGTCGCAGATCTGTTCTTTTGCGAAGGTCGCAGATCGCCGGAATAGCTTATTGTTTGCTGCAGTTGAACTCACTCAGAAATTCCACGTCTCGCTCGTCTGCTTTAAAAATCACTTTGCCCATGAGCAGTAATGTGTGTACAAATGGCGACCATGGCGGGACAAATTAGATATTGACGACGCTTTGTGTCGGGTGTGTCTTGACCCCTCGGTCTCACTTCAATATAATAACATTTGAGAGAAAGCAAAATATTATGCACAACAAAAAAGTGCAATTCAATTTTTAAACGCATTAAAATATAGAAATTATGTTTAGCTATTAGAATGGACAATTGACGAATGAATTTTGGTAGAATATATCAACTGCATCGCTGCCAGCAAGACTACTATATATGACAATAAACAATCTGATGGTGGAGCTGCATTAATGCTGAGGCTTTGGGGAATGCAGAGTACTCTTTATTTCCATGGTTTCCGGGTTCACTCTGGCTTGGAGTGGACGTACTTGATTGGTTCCTATCTATGGGTTAAATAGAACTATTTGACATTTAAACTTTGTGCAATAAATGACTTACTTAGTGAGCTGGGACTGTAGAATACACCGAATGCATCTCTGCAGAGGGGTAAGACTCCGTTAATGAGTGTCCTGGATATAACAAAAACAACTCAATGATGAGGTTCCAGTAATGCTGGAACTTTGGGGAATGTAGATCTCCTCTTCATTGCCATAGCACCCGGGTTCACACAATGGGTGAAATAGAACCAAACCGTGTGCACATTCTAAACTAAATTACTTAAAATAGAACTGTTTTGATATTTAAACTGGGTACTTATGCTAAACTGAATTGTTTGAAATAGATCTGTTTTGAAATTTTTCTGTGTGGGGACAAAACTATACTTATATTAAAGTGAAATGTTCTTGACAATTAAAGTATGTACTTATGCTAAACTGAATTGTGTGTAATATAACTGTTCGTTTGTACAAAAATGGATTTGGAATTAAATTACCAACGGAGTTTGATATGCCATAAACCCAAACAAACAATAAGATAAACTGAATTGCTTGAAATAGGACTGTTTTTGACATTGAGATTGTATACTTATGCTAAACTGATTTTTTGAAATAGAACTGCTTGACATTTAACGGAACTGTTTTTACATTTAGCCGTTTGTAAACAAAAGCTATTACTTATACTAAACTGAAATGTTTGAAATTTAATTCAGCGTTAAATAAACCGGAAAGGGTTGATATAATAAGAAATGACTTGTACTAAATAGCATTTCTTGATATAGAACTTTTTGATCATTTAACTGATTGTAAACAAATGAGTAACGTATAATCGAATTGTTAATTATACATAGCAATACACAGAAACATTTAACGATGGGCAAAAGAATGAGCGCATGCTTGTTTAAAAAAAGTTATCTGCGAAATGTGTTTACAAACAATATGTATTTAATATGTATTCATTCTTTGTAAACAATTCTTTGTAACCCAATTTCTCATATTATTTCTCAGTTTGATCTTTCATTTACTGTTAGATATTTTACTCATATGGCATAAATTATGATGGTCCAATTTATTAATCTTTGTATCTTTTAAGATCTGTATACTTTTTTTTATAGAAATATAAGTTTCATTACATTATCTTTTATCGTATCCATTCCATTGATTTGTAACGATATTTATGGTGACAGGATGATATCAGATTAATATCAAATTAGGGTCACCGTAGTTATTGAATATTTTACAGAGTGATAAAAAAAAACTAGAAAGATAAACAATAATAATAATGATAATAATAATAATAATAATAATAATAATAATAATAATAATAATAATAATTAGAATAATTTGCCATGCTAGTAATGAAAAGAGGCAAACAACATCTGATAGAAGGAATGGAACTACCAAATCAAGACAAGATTAGAATGCGGGGAGAAAAGTAAACATACAAATATTTGGTCATCTTGGAAGCTGACACCATAAAACATGTGGAGATGAAAGAAATAATCCGGAAAGAATATTTCAGGAGAACTGGAAAGTTACTCCAGACAAAATTATCTAGCAGAAACCTTATCAAAGGAATAGATACCTGGGCTGTACCCGTCGTTAGATATTTCGGATCCTTTTTGAAGTGGACAAGAGAAGAACTTAAACAAATAACCAAAGAACAAGAAAACTAATTACCGTCCATAAGGCATTACATCCCAGAGATGAAGTTGACAGACTATATGTATCAAAAAAGTATGGAGCAAGAGGACTTGCTAGGATTGAAGAGAGCGTTGACGCATCGACGAAAACGACTCGAAGACCACAGAGAAAAACACGAAGTAGGACTGATTACAGCCATCAGAAACGATACAGACAACACGATGGACAACAGAATGAGAATAACTAAGAAACAAAAATGGACGTTCTAAACGACCTCTTTTTTATCAAAGTTCAAAATTACCCTATGGAAAAGTATTGGACACGTGAAACTTTTTTTTCAATCGAAAATTTGTATCATAAAATACTTTGGATATTCAAAATTTCGATAGTATTGGGATTTTATCTCAAACAAATCAGAGAAGCACACAACTTTTTACAAGATAGTGCTACTACTAATCTCTTCGATGTGCATTGTGCAATTCAAGGATTAAAAAAGGTAAAATATTATGAATTATCCAGAGATATGCAAGATAGAATCATTGAACAAAGGAGGACAGGGTTACCGAAAAATTAGGGAAGAAATTAATCTAGCCCAAAGTACAGTAGGAAATATCATCAGAAAGTATAAGAAGTATGGCGACGGTACAGCAAACCTTCTTAGAAATAAGAGACCGAGAAAAATAAATGAGCGTACTTCAAGGTGGATCAGCAGAAATGTGCAAATAAAACCCTTCATTACTCATTCTGAAATTAAAACTGATCTTGAGGGTGCTGGAATTAATGTAAGTAAGGATACCATTAGCAGAGCTTTATATCGTTCAGGCTTTCATTCAAGATCACCAAGAAAAGTGCCTTTACTGAAAACCAAACATATCAAAGACCGATTACAGTTTGTCGAAACTTATGAAAAGAAAGGTATGCAGTTTTGGGAAAAGATAATCGGGTCGGATGAAACGAAAGTTGAACAATTCGGAGGGAACACAGCGACAAGTCTTTAGCGAAAAAAATGGCACTGCCTTCAATACCATCCCCACAGTTAAGTTTGGAGGAGGTTACATTATGACATGAGGATGCTTTTCATGCAAGGACACAGGTGAATTGCAAGTTATCCATGGTAGAATGAATGGTAGCATGTACAGGGAGATACTAGAGAAGGATCTTCAGAAATCTACAACTTCTTTAGGACATAGTCGGAATTTCGTGCTTCAACACGGCAATGATCCCAAACATACCACAAAACTTACGAAGGAATGGTTTGGAAATAATGGTATTAGTACTCTCAATAGGCCAAGTCAGTCTCCTGACTTGAACCCAATTGAGAATTTGTGGAATACTTTGAAGGTTAAAATTCATAAGCAGAATCCACAAAATATCAAAGAATTAGAGGAATTATGCAAGGAAGAATAGGGTAAAGTAACGCTGGATCAGTGTGGAAAACTTGTGGCCAACTATAGAAAGCAACTAGAAGCAGTGAAACAAAACAGTGGCTACGCAACAAAATATTAAATTAATGTATCCAATGATTTTGCATAGGGTAATTTTTGAAAAAAAAATTGATTCAACTATGATTTTAAAATTTTCCTTCCACATACAACTAAAAGAATTTTCCGAGATATTACTTACTAAATATCAGGCAAAATGGCGACAATAAACCAGAGTTATATCAGAAAATAACATGTATTCAATACTTATCCGTATCACTATATATATATATATATATATATACCAAGGTAGAAAATGATACCAATATAGTTATACATTCATAGTATCACACATAAATAAATCTCAA
>OY757911.1:47898327-47928327 GCA_963585895.1 Sepioteuthis lessoniana | reverse complement strand
ATATGCGTGCGTGGCTGTGAATGCATGTGTATATAAAACACATTTTAATATACCTGTTATTCTTGCAGCCTTCAATGACCATATAAACAATATTGCAGATAAAATAATCATTTATCAAGACAAAAATAATCCATCATTAAATTGAGATACAGAAAACGATTGTTAAAACATTAAGACTGAAAATACTTTTTAATAGTTAATATTTATTTTCAATCTTAATGTTCAAATATCTTTTTTTGGGTGAATTGTGTAAGTTATTTACTCAGAATAGGAAATCAAAATAATAGTAACAAGTTTCATTGTAGGATGCTAATCAACTTATTTGATATATATATATATATATATATATATATATATATATATTGAATATTGAAATGAAAAATATTCAGTAGAACATTTTACCTAAATCCGAAAAGTACTTAAGTCCGTAAAAAAATGTAAAACCTAAAATCAACACGATTTATGTAACTTCCTAATGAGTTTAATATTTGGATTTAGCATTGAGAGTTCAGATCAATGAAGGATAATTAATTGGTGCTTTTAATGGTGAAAAGAAATAATCATTATAAAAACGTTTTTGACTAAAATTAGAAGCGTAATCAAATACTGAGAGAGAAGACTAAGACCCAAATAAGTGTTGACAAAACACACAGACACACACACACACACACACACACACACATATATATATATATATATATATATATATATATATATATACATTTACCCGCCTGCTTGTGAAAGACGAAACTGACTAAAAGATAGGTGGCATCATCCTTACTGCAGTATATATGATAATTAAAAGTTGCGAATTATGTGGATTTTTTAAAATAAATATCCGCTTACATGTTTATCAATAAGAAAAATAATTCTCCCGTCAATGGAAAAAATCGTGTCTCTTTAGATTAAGCATTCTAAAATCGAACAAGACCACCTGAAGGCACACAAAAGAAAAAATACACACAAAAAAAAAGTGTTTATGTTGTCCACATGTAATTCTGTTTTCATTCTTAATACACAACCCTCGAACTTAACACTGCCAAATACAGCAATGTATCACACCCTCCATCACTTGAGTGGTGACCACGGATTTTCCTGTCAGAACACACTTATCCTTATAACTTGTCCACCCTAAGCAAACATCTAGGTCCTACACCCTAGCCTGAGTCCGGGGACTTCGTTTTATCCACATCCACCGATCCTACCCACAAAGCAACCCAGCTGTCAAACCCCTAACCCGCCAATTGTCTCGGTAACGTCTACCTCACAATTAGCAGGCTAATCAATGCGGACAATTTAAAATGCAAGTCTACGACTGACTGTAATTAAAATTGATGCGGTAGCTGCTGTCTTAAAGATGTTAAGTACACCTGATGGCTGCATCATTAGTGGGTGATATGCATCCATCAAACTGGCATACATACGTGAAATTAGACGGGCGTAGAGGATAGTTGTAATCTATTCAAACGTATTCTCCACATGTTCATTATGGGCAAGGAAGGCAGGAGGTGTTCAAATCACGCCCTCCTTGAGCTCATCTTCATCACAAATATTCCTGGCTTGATAAACACATTAAAAGGTAACATCGGTGCCCCCTATACACACATAAGAAAAACATAAGCGTTTAAGACCCGACGCACTCTCGTAAGAGTATCATTCTTAATCTGCTCAGAATTTAGAAGTAAGAATTTGTCCACTAGAATATGAAGCATATACAGTACTCATGACACACACAAGCATGCACACGTGTGTGCTCGCTTACACACACACACACACACGCGCGCGCGCGCACACACACACGCACATGCACACACACACACACACACACACACACACACACATATATATATATATATATATATATATATATAAAGGTTAGTGGCGACATAGAGTCTACGACAAGTCTGATGATCGCGTTGAAGAGAAACTGACCAATACTATGCCCCGTTGACTCTGTTTACATCACTAAAATACACACACACACACACACACACACACACGCATGTGTGTATGCATGTGAGCTCTTGTCCACACCCTCTCCATGTGCATACATACATTTATCTAAGTATTACAGAAATTTAACATTGTATATAAATAAAGCATTAATTAAAATGTTCTCATATAACATGTCGTCATCATCATCATGTCGTGCTGCTAGCACGAATTTTACTGACCCTCTCTTGCCACCCATCTCTCTTGTCCATCGCTCCCGGCAGCTCTCCAGGCTACATCCTGTATCGGCACAGAGCTGTGGTCAATAGGTTCTAGCTGTTCGTCCAACCTTTGCTTGTCCACCTGAGCAAGTCCACTGGAGGACATCGTTTATGAGTTCGTCCTCACTTCCCCAGCAGGGTCTGGCATTTCCGATTCGTCTAACTGCATAGTTTTCGTGATGGGTGGTAGGTGGCTGTACAGCTGATGTTTTGTGGGGTGTTGCCTCTAGGACTTGTTCAATACAGCTCTTAGCCATAATGATGGTATATAAAAAACACGAAATAAAAGTCAGCTCACTGGATGTAGACACAGACTACTTCAATATCGTAACAGGTGTGCTGCAAGGAGATATATTTGCCCCATACCTGTTTATTATCTGCCGAGCATACCATGTACTTTTAAGAATATAAAAAATAAACAAACAAAAATATTACCACATTGCCCATTGTCACGAGTAAGAAAGGAATATATAATAGTAATGAGTGTTTGCAAAATCTAATCTAGTGTTTCTAAATCTAATCAACGCTTTCTGAATAGATTCCCCCTTTGTCTCACAAACTCTTTCTCTTTCTGTCTCTGTCTCTGTCACTTTCTCTCTCTATATATATACATCTCTCTACTTGTCTCTTTGTCAGTGAGACAGATAGAATATCAGTCTCACAGTATTATCAACTTCAAAGATTACTTTTAACGGCATGACAACTCATTTTGTGTTAACTTACATCACTAGTTGATGGAATCGTGTCTTTTGTACATTTATATTTTCAATTTCTTTGCGTATTTGTGTTTTAATTGACCTTTTGCACACGGTTTTATGATATCAAATATATCAATCGAATACATTGTATGTATTGAGTTGTATAGTTTCAAGTATTTCTTACTAACTCAAAAAATAATATGGTTTCAAGTATTTTTTCTATTTAATTATACACATTTGTTTGCACTCAGTGGTGTGTTTTCAAGTAATCCCGCGAAAACGATTAGCTTCATCCATCTATTCTCAATAAAATAAGTTACAGTTATATAGCATGAAGTATTCTTTTCAAATAGGAATATTTCTAATCATATCTACTGGTACCACAGAGATAACTAAAAGCTTTATTAGATTTTGGTTAGAGTGTGCCTGACATTGAATACAACCAATTAGTCCTCCTCACTTCCCTGATTTTCAGTACTATAGTATTACGATCATTTGCGGTTCAGTGTCTGATCCAGAATTTAGCGTAGGCTTTAGTATAGTTAGCTAGCGGGAACAGGTACGCAGTTGGTCACTAAAGCATATGTCGGGGAGCACGAAGGTTGCTATAGAACAAACAACGCAGACTCTCAACTATATTTTAGGGTTTATAGCTGGCACGCAACCGTGAGTTGTGCAATAAGAGAAAGTCTGGTTAATATTTTCTATTTAAAAGGTCACGGCTCCTCTTAAGACAAAACTTAGGTACGATTTTTTTCTTGGCCAGTCGTTTCAATTTTCCCTCCTAAACACGGGTTGCCCCTTCACTTCCGCCTGTCGTCACAGGGACAGAAATATATCCGTTTCCGGTAGTTCCACACCTGCCCAGAGGATCATTTTTGATTACAAAGACATGCTCTAGCCTGTTCATTCTGAGATATTGTCTCTGTATTACTTGCTCGCCCATAGGATGGTCAATCCACCTCCCTCTGTTTTCTCTCTCTCTCTCTCTCTATATATATATATATATATATTCAAGCTCTCCGCATGAGCAAGATGCAGCAAAACGTCAGTTTTTAGGTGGGGATTAGCTGGTTTGAATTCAGTTTTCTTTTTCGCGGGCCGGTTGCCATTCCAAACTTTAAGAACCCAGTATCTCTTTCTGTGTCATAAATTTGGCACCTCGGTCGGTATAATGTTTACAAGCTAGACTAGCAAGTCTTTACGAGTAACTTTGTGTCTCATTAGGAGCCCCATTCATTTGGCCTTATATCACATCGAAGCGAATAAAGTAAATTACTACTATCATATATATATATATATATACATATATATATATATGAATACTCTCGCACACATATACAAACACACATATATATGTACATATGAATATATGTACGTATATATATATATATATATAGAGAGAGAGAGAGGGAGAGAGAGTGAGCAATCAGAGATACTTAGGCACTTACGTGCGAACGCACATATGAACTAGAAGGTGCTCTTTGCGTAACGGTCAGCGTCGTAGGAAATGGAATCAGAAACCTGATTTGAATTTCAAGAGAAAGATGTTGGCTTTCATTTCACAGAAATGTCATTAGGAAAGGAATGAATTCATCTATTCTCTCACCAGCTATAGTTAAATAGTTTATTAAACTTTGATTTACCACTTATTAAGTCAAACTGTCTAGAAATGAATCTTTGAATGCAACCCAGCTGTACTCCATTTACAAATTGATCTTACGTTACACTAGGCACATGGTGAGCGGATAGGGTAAATACATAAATACACACACACTCACTTATACACTCTGACCTTGTATTATGTAAAAAAAATGTAAATAACTGTATTATATTCTTATTTGTTAAATATAATATCGCTCCATAACAAAAACAATAAAAAATACACAACAATCAATATTATCTTAGTAGTAATTGGGCTCTATTTTAAATCCAACCTATATCTCATCCAGTTCTTTGTCTTTAGTAGGTCAGATTAAGACTTTCAGCCTCTTTTTTTTCTATATCAGTTGAGTTGATAACAAAATTATCCTGTTTTTATCTTTTAAATGATGATTTATCAATGATTATTGTTATGAGTGTTTATTTACTTCCATCATTTTTATTTCAACTGATTTCATCTTAACTTGCTTACACGTAACATATATGTGATTTCATTTCATGCGATGCAGTTGGTTTGCCCTCGTCGCTTAAGTAAAAAGCAGCAGTGGCGAATGAGTCCCATGACAATCCAGATCACATGAGCCCTAATGAGGGTTTTCCTTTTATTGTTACTGTTTCTTGCTGTCGTTGACGACAAGATTCGAGTGTGTTGTGATAAAAAAGCAATGAAAATTAAAATCATGAAGTTAAGTATTATTTAAAATTGATATTATCAAAATAATTAGTTTAAGACCTATCACAAATTAATTAAAAAGTAAGTGTTTAGAGTAAGACGCTTTTGCCTTTGTGACGCAGTATTTCGGTAAAATAAAGCAGTAACGGAACTTTTACAAAAAAAATTAGCAGATGTAGATAGTTTTCCGAGGTCGTGAAGATGACAAGCGATAGTGGTTTATGAGATGACAACTTTCATGATCTTGCTACCCGGCTGTACTATCTCTACGGTTTTGAACATAATCCATGGTTTTCGGTTAACCAAACACTGCATGATCATCAAGATCATTGCAACCCCCGCAAACTTTATTCAACCATCTTATTACTGTGATCTAATTAACTGTGCCTTCACCTTCCGCAAAATACATGGTTTCGGTTGTTTCTGTGGCAGTATGGCCTAACTTGGGCTCGTGAGCATAAGTTCCCGATTAAGACCACTTTTCACGTTTATCTGTCCGACGTTCAAATCATGAATGTAGGAAAACAATGCTCTGTGTGTCAGCGCACCTAGTTGCTCGGCAAGGTACTAACAACCACAGCAGGCACGATTCACAGCTTGACCTTTTTTTGTCACATGATTTTCCTGCCGCCAACTAGCACGTATCAAAATAAGGCAAAATCTATGACTCTTCCTAGTAGTAACAAGGTTGGCCTTAACTTGGATTTAAATACATTGAAAGACCACTATTTGCGTCATAGAAAGACCGTGATCAATTGATGCAAGAGAAAGTATGGCGTTTTCGTAGTTATAAAGGCACATGGACCCAGATTTAAGCGCTCTTTCATTTCGTACAGGCACTAAGAAGGGGAATTTATCCTTATGTACAATTTTGTCTATGTTTTTCTCAGATTTGTTTTCAACTTCAAATACGATGGGTATTACCATTAACTAGTTTTGCATTTAGATCTTATTCCATATCACTAAACATACAAAGTTAACTCATTTTCCACGACGTAAACGTTTTTTTACTCTTTTTATACGAAATTTGGTCATGGTGTTAATCGTATTTCAGGCTTATTACTTTGCGTATTTCAGGTACCTTTTGAGTGCTCCTAAGAATTTCAATAATTTTATAGCGTGAATTAAAATGTAACACACACACACACACACACACACACGCACGCATGCACGCGCGTACATACCTATTTGTAAGTATATATGTATTCATGTGCATGTAATAAACAAGGGTCCTCTTTGAAGAGATACAAAGATTGATATGCCATAAAATCCTACCAACCAACCATTTTTGAAGAGAATCGCAAAAGCCATAAAAAGTTGAGGTTCCAACTGAAGAAAAGAACAATGTAGTACTCAACAGTTCAGAGTGAGATGTTTGTCATCGACTTATCTCTGTTTGCATGCGTAAGTCACATGACATCTAATGGAAGTTTTGAACAGGATATAGTTCTTTTGGGGCCAGATGGTACCACTAGGGTTATTTGCAGTAAAGTCTAAAAGTATTTGTCTGTCTTTTAAAAGTTGCTGTACAAAAACCTTTTCCAATGAATGAATCTACTAATATTTTCAGTATTCACTATGAATGTTTTTCGTCTTTGCTACAAGGTTTACAGAACAGCCATTGGTCTGAATACTTATCTGAGAGGACACAGTCGAATAGAAGATGTCAGTCTAGGTGGTGTTAAGGGATAAAAGACGAAAATCTTCTCTGAATTCATAGCAATCAAATATGTATGTATGTGTCATTAGGTTTCATTTTGTAATGGTATATCAACGTTCATGTGTTTTTTAATGCCAAAACCATTATTGTTGAAGAGCAACAGTGATATCATTTAATTCATATGGGGTTCATAACTTTTCCAAAGGTATTACTAAGAAGATGAACGTAACACAGAGACTGGAGTCCTAATTTGCTAACTTCAAAGACGCAGTCTCGCAGTTCTTCGTATATACTTGTTCATGGCTACTAACAGTCTCAGGGCGGCTGTACATTGGTCTTCCCTCAGCCACCTACCGGTAATTCATGTCAATTCACAGTAAAAGTAGGTACGTCTGCGGCATAATTGAGAACGTTAATACCAAATACATCTGTTGGGTACATATATGGGGTAGTCCTCGTGAAGTAGTTGCTAATGCACTTGATAGCTACATCGTCATAACCAAGTTCGAACACCACTGCGCTATTACCTTCAATTTCTGACTAATATCATTGAGAAAGTTACGAACCTCCTTATCCCCACCGGTCTAGTTTAACTAGTACTTTAATTGTACTTGCATTGAATAATCTACAAATGTTGTTATGCTATTAAACAAAAACAAAACTAAAACTTGTCACTCAGCCTTCAGGGATTGACAGGTTGAAGTTTTCATGAAGAGCCATGTACTTCCCACCGGAGCTCTTTCCAGGATTTTGGAGTGGCCTAGTTTTGTCAAAAAAATGCAAGTGACTTTGTATGTATAGTATGATGTAACTATAAAACCTAATTTCATCTGAATTTAATTAGGGATATAATTTACCTGCAGAACTGCTTGAGTTTAAATCCATTGAAAATTAAATTTTCAAATCAATTTTAAAAGTCATTTGTATCATAAATGCTGCCAGTTGAAAAACTCAAAGAGCAAAATATTCATTGAAATTTTGATTGGGATTTTGCAATTAAAAACATTAAAGATTCAATATCCATACTCTTAGATTTCACTTTTTGTATAATTTTCTTGTTGCTATAAAGCAAAATGCAAATATTTGAGTGTTATTCTTTTTAACCCAAAATAGCAGCAACAACATAAAGTTGTATTTATTTTGTTAGGTAACACAAAACATAAACTTCGTAGACATAAATGGTGCAATGTTTATCAGCGAACAGAGATCAAATTCTGGTCAAAGTTCACTTCATTAATACCTCAAGTAAAGCATGATTCTATCTATTATACTGTCAGTTATGGGCAAAGAAATGAACAATACTAGATTTTACATCCACAGTAACAAGTCTGCACTCCCCATATATATATATATATATATATATATATATATATATATATAAAAGTGTATGCATTACAGTGTGTGATTTGTCAGTGGAATTTCTATCTCATCTTCTATGATATCTTTTTAACAAGAAAATCAGAAATAAAGTTATGATGATCTCCTAAGATGTATTGTCAGAGAATGAGCCTTGGTGAATAATTGGAGACTGTTTGAAGAAAATACCGTGAATCTTCTACCGGACAAACGTGGACAATTTTATCAACACCCCCCCATATATATATATATATATATATACATGCTTACACACAAGCATAAATATATAAGTGTGTGTGTGTATGCATATGTGTGTATGTATGTGTGTGAGTGTGTATATATTTATCTCTGTGTGTGTATGTGTGTGTATGCATACGTGCATGTATATGTGTTAGTGTGTATATGTTTCTGTGTGAGTGTGTGTTTTTGAGTGTGTGTGTGTGTGAAGTGTATACATATTTTCAAAAGCGATTAAAATAGTGTGAGACGTAATATGCTTCAGAGATAGGGAAGAGGAGGACGATTCTCCTACCCTTCTGTGTCTGAATCAACAGGCCTGACCGTTCAAAGGAGATATGAATGAAAGTAAACTCCTCGCACTCTATGACATGCAGTCTGTTGAACAAAGAAAGGAATCTAGGTCACTCGGGTATCGTGACTGGATGAAATATTCGGAGAAGGAAAAAGTCCAATGATTGGCGCATAGACCATTAGCGCCAAAATGCAATTTTTTCTTTAGGGAAATTTGGAAAAGAATCTTCAGTTTAAGGACAGAAATCGGCGGAGAAAGACACCGATTTATGGCCAAACTCCAGGAGGTCCCTCGCCCGCCCAAAGAATCTTTAGTTCTGGACAGAAAACAGCGTTAGAAAAACGCTGACTAAGCCGACTCTGCGGATGCCACTCGCCCGTAAAAGAAAAAAAAAACCGGAACATTAAGCCTTGTTAAAGATCAGTACAACTTAAACTGTTTTCCTTCTACCCTTCTTGAATATTGGGGAATTATATGTATTCAAAAAAGAAAGGGAGAAACTGAAAGGATTCCGTTTCATCATTAGCAAATTACTGAATGAATTTTGTTACATGCTTCGGTCCGGCGACTTAGATACTTTCTCAAGTAAAAGAAAGAAAAAAAGGAGAAAGAAGAAAAGGACTGGTGAGAGACATGTTTGATGCTTCCTGTTGGCTTAATATAATCGGTATTTTAAAAGGATAAGAGAAACGAAAAAGGATCTGTTTCTTATATATTATCATTGGTTGTTTAGTCGTCGCCAATTAAAACTTTGTTATATTTTAAATGCACTCTTGTGTTGAAATCTATTGGTTGTGGTGTTTCTTCTGTCGATTCGTCTTCTTTTGTGTGTATCTATTTCAGCCTCGTATCGCTGTCATTAATTCTCGCAGAACGTCTTATTCACCTTAAAACATTACAAGGGAATTTTGGGAAATTGACTACAGTTAATATTTTCTAACCTTGAAGTCCTTTTTTTTCCCGCTATCTGATGAGGTACGAAAACGAAGAACTTGGTGGGGTATGTGAAAGTGAATTGGAAACCCTTTTCCAGCATCAGAGATCAGTCTAGCACCAAATTAACCCCAACATTATTTGCTAGTTTACCATATGCCCGAAATAGGAGTCTTGACTAGGACTTATTTTGCGGAGGGTCAAGTTCCAGACTGCCCTCGACGCCACATGCGCATAAAATGAACTCTTGTCCTGGGATAATTATTTATGCAGCATCACAATAGCAATCAAAAATGTTTTGAAGAACCGATTAACATAAGCGCTAGCGTAAATGGCAGTTTCGATCGTCAAACACACAGACACATACACACATACACACACAAAATAACACTCATACGTATGTGTGTGTGTGTGTGTGTGTGTGGCATCTAACGGAATTTGTTGGTCAAGAGTTTAGTTTGGAAGGTACCTTGAAGAAACTGCATAATCGGCTAGTACACAAATCAGTTTTTAGGATTATTACTTCTTTCTTCATTGGGGCGACTTCAAAATCGGTGGAGTAATTACTATCGGTTTTCTTTTAACAGAATCGAACTCACAACCGTTTAAACAGCAGGGCCACTGACTCTCTTGAAAGAGTGATATATCTATGGACATTTTAATCTAATTTTCTCGACCCTTTAATTTCAGTTCGAAAGGATTGTCGTCGATGTCAGTCCGATCTACATAATGAAAACCACCTCTTTGCCTTTCTGAACCGAGCCGTTAAATCGTTTTCGTGAGTTGATGGAAGCACATACACACACACATTTTATATATATATATATATATATATATATATATATATATATATATATATATATATATATATATAAGTGTCTAAATGTGTGTGAGTGTGTGTGTGTGTGATGTTAGAGGTATCTTAAAAAGAGAGAAAGCATCCCTGGATGCTTGTAGGGTGGGGGATGTTATTGAAATATCCCAATCACATGAATAGGATCTAATTAATTAATTTCTCCACCCTTCCTTCTCATTTCTTGTTTTATTTCGACTTATTCTTTAAATGCATTTTTTTCGTGTCATTGATTTATTAATCTAGTTGCCTATTTTCCCTCACATTTTTATTTTTTCCAACATTAGCTTCTTACCGATATCTTTTTCTTTCTTTCTTTCTTTCTTTCTTTCTTTCTTTCTTTCTTTCTTTCTTTTTAATGCATTTATTTTGACCAAGTCCCAAAACCGATTTTGATATTTCGATCGACAGAATAAAGCGATTTTCAAGTTCTAAGTTTATTTGTGCCAATCTCAAGAGATTACTGACTACAATCAAGTTTAGATTGTTTCTCCTGTATTTCTCTGTACTTCTTATTCCCTCTTCATTATTTTAGTTGTCTATTAGTTCGTTTCTTCTCTGGTGTCGTCATCATTCTGCCTTATTATTATTATTATTATTATTATTACCAAGTTATCGTAGTAGTGTCTTTGTTATTTTTTTTTATATAATGTTTGTTGAACTGATCAGATTATTTCATTTCTACTAGTGAGATGAATGCATACTTCTGCCAGTGGTTTAAAAAAGCTGCCCTTGACGACTGTAATTCTCGACTCAGGCCGTCAGTAGACGAGGGGATGCAATGGGATAGGGTAAAATCTGGATCCGCTCGGTGGGAAGTGATTTGTGTAGACGAGCTGGTGGTTGCTTTGATTTTATCATTGATTTTCCTCAGGTGTGATTTAAATGAAAATGAAGTAAATAATTTAAACCAGACAAAAATGAAAAGCAAACAATAAAAGATATAAAGGAAACATTGAAATGATTATTAATGATTACTGTGCATGAGCGACAATCAAATTCAGTAAAAAAAATTATATAAATAGTATGTTTATTTCAGAAGAAGTAAAAGAGGGTTACCAATCATATTCAAATCAAAAATAAAATAAGAGACATATTCCACTAAACGAATAATAAGAAAAGTTTGATAGAAAGAAAGAAAGAAAGAAAGAAAGAAAGAAAGAAAGTGTATTTAAGAAAGAAAGAAAGAAAGAAAGAAAGAAAGAAAGAAAGAAAGAAAGAAAGAAGTCGGCTCACAATGAAACAAGAAAAGCAGTGAAATTGATAAAAAGAACCATTAAAAAGATGTTGAAAGACAGAAAGAAAGAAAGAAAGAAAGAAACTGGATGGTAAGAAAAACAGGGAGTTAACGAAAGAAAAAACACAAAGAAAGACAACGTGAAAGAAAGATAAAAGAACGGAAAAAGAAAACATATGAGACAACCATTAAGAAAATGTTGAAAGAAAGAAAGAAAGAAAGAAAGAAAGAACGAAAGAAAGAAAGAAATTGAATTTTGACACATTAAATACAAAAAAAAAATGTTGGTTTAGTTATGTCAACGATATTGCATCACTATTTTTACCTGTTGGCATCTTCATCGCCCTCATCATCATTATTGAAAGATCGTAACTGATGCTTTACACAGAAATCCTAATGACAGCAGTTTTCATCACTTCTCCAGCATTTTTCTCCGTATTCTTGCCGATTTCAGCAATGCTGTTGAAATAAGACCCAGATTCTCCCTTGGGCGTGGTGTACCTATAGAAAAATTCCAAGTCCAGAGAATTGTTCAAACGATTATTATTTTATCTATTTGAGAGCTTTTCACAATGGCACAAGGAGATGAGTTTAAGTGACAGCAATTTAATCATCAACAAGTCTGCAGGACTCTTCTCAGTATTCTGGCCGATCATAACGATGCTGAAATCTGAATGGTCTCCGCTTGTCCTCTTATTTCCAAGTCTTCCAGTCTTTTTACCAGTTATTTTGGGGACTATTCCAAATGTACTAATTACAAGTGGTTTCAATGTCACTTTCATGTTCCAAAGTATTTTTTAGTTCTCTTGCTAGGTTTGTGTATTTATCTCTTTTTTCGATTTCTTTTAATTTTGCACTGTGGTCTGCCACGACGGCAAAATCCACGTTTTGGAAGGCTTTTTTTCTTTTTGTTGTTGACTCTCACTTGGTCTAGTCGCCTGGTTGTGACTAGGTGATCTGTTTGTATCTCCAAATCCCAGATAGGATTCAGCGGGTTCTACGTTGTTCATATGGACAAATTAAAATTTCTTATGTAATCCCCAGTGTGTCACAACCCCCAACCAGTTGTTTCTATTCTTCTACTCTTTTTTGCAATAATTGGCTGCATCTGCTTCTTTTGGGATTGATCGTTTCGTCACTGTCATTACATATTCTACATTGCTATTTTCTTGCGTCGTATCTGTTTTTGCTTTTGCATACTTATTTCTAATGGTGTTGTTTTGCGCTTCTATTAAGATATTCAGTCTCTCTTAAGGTTTCCCTTTCTAAGCCATGTCTAAGTATTCTTGCGGTAGATTTTGCTTATCTACTGCTTGAAATATCCATACAGTTGTTTTTCTTCCCATTTCTTTTTTTCAAGTTATTGTTGTTCTCTTGATCATTGTGTTATTTTCGTCGCTGTGATTTGTCATTTTTCTTTCCGTTTTTATGTTTGTATTCGAGTCGTATCGATGTACTGAAGTATCGAAGGTATCTTCAATGCTGGAGACTTTTCTTCCTCATTCTTTTCTGGACACATATACTCTATGTCATCTCTGGGATTACTATCATTATTGGTCGGTTGGTTGGTTGGGTTTTATGGCATATAATTATGGCATATAATTATTATTATTATTATTATTATTATTATTATTATTATTATTACATCCTTTTGATTCGTAATCTGATACGAACATTTTGTTAGTCATTTACCAGAGACTGAAATAAAAGGAATATTTTTTTCAGAAAGTTATTGGTCATATTTGATTGGGGATATTTTCGCAGTGAGTTATCAGGGCTAAAAGACACTGAGTTCTGTATTTTATGTTGACATTGATTTCCCGGAATTTTATTAATTTTTGAATTTTATTTTCTTTTTATTCTTGTTTTGATACAATCTCTAATTTGAGATTTTTCATTGAAATCTGAGTGAATAAAAGTTTCCTCAAGTCTCTTTGACACTTCTCAGTATTATACCTTATCTTAAAAGTGTTTTTGTCCAAATGATTTCGATTCTTCCCCTGGTATTCAGTTTCCCCTGTTCCTTTTCACTGCCTTTGAGGAAAGTTCCAATGGATCCAAGTACAATTTCTTTTTCAGCTCCAATGTATTTGTCTTTCCTTTCACTTTTATTTTCACTGGAACGACAAATTCCTCTTCCTTTTGTTTTTGTTAATTAGTGCTATGATTGTCGCCTAGACGGGATTGCGTGATCCGATTGCATCGAGAAACCTCAGGGCATTTTATGAGTCTCCACTTCTAGAATGGAGTCTGCCTTTTTCATAGACCATTTATTTGTATGGTCAAATTCTAATCTCTTGCACAATTCATAATGGATTGAATGTCCTTCCCAACCAATGTTTATTTTGTCTCAGTTTATTGCTTTACTCCTCGTGATTTTTCATACCAGCATTTGCTCATGGTCTTTTATTGGTATCTGAATGACACCAATTTTCCTTGAGTCACATGGGCCAGTCTCAATATTTTGGCCGATCTCACCAATGCTGCGGTCAGAATGGTCTTGATTCATTCTACAATATCAAACTACTTCAGTCTCCTTTTCAAGTCCATTTTGACTTCCATGCGCCCCAATTACAACTAGCCCAAGCACTTGTCTCTCTTTCGTTTTCTTTGATTTTCACTCTGTAGTCTAAGAGGGCAAACTCCACAGTTAGGCAAGTCTTCTTTTTTTTTTGTTAATTATTACTTGGTCTGGTCTTCTGGTCGGGATTAGGTGATCCGTTTGTATCTTTAAATCTCAGAGAATTCATATGCTCCAGGATGAATTCTAGTTTCTGCATGTAGCATTTGGTAATGTGGTCAAACTTAAATTTCTTGTCCAATTCCCGGTGGATAACATTCCCCATTCAATTATGTTTAATTTTAAACTCCTTTTGCGCAGGTTTGCTACATTCACGTCTATATTTAAAGGTTTTATCTCTAACCTCACATAATCTACACCAGCAATTCTGTCGCGTTTTATCGATTTTCGCTTAAAAATAATTAGTTCTTATGACGTTGTTTAATGTTGCTATTTGAAGCGATTTATTTTCTCTCATTAGGTTTCCCTTTCTTAGCCGTGCCCAGGTCTTGTGTGAAATTTCGTCTGTTAGTCATTTGATATATCCATAGAGCTGATTTTTTTTTTACATTCTTTTTATTACTCTTTGTTATTTTTTCACACAACGTTAGCTGTGATGTTTTACTGGAGTATGATAGGTTTCCAGAATTCTTTATTATTATCCACTCATTAGAGCTTTTCACATCAGCGTTAGCCGATGGTTTTTCACTGGAGTCTGAGTGACAGAAAGTCTCCTCAAGTCTCCAGGACTCTTCTTAGTATTCTGGCCGTTCTCAACAATGCTGTCGTTTGGATGGTCTCCACTCGTCCGCCAACTTCCAAGTCCTCTAGTCCTTTTAGCAATCCTTTAGTTACTGTTTCAAACGCACCGATTACAATTGGTATAATTGTCACCTGCATGTTCTACAGTTTTTTTTTCAATTTCCTAGCAAGGTCGAGGTACTTATCCTTCTGTTCACATTCTTTCAGTTTTATTCTGTGGTCAGCCGGGGCAGCAAAGTCGACTATTTTGCAAGTTCTCTTTTTTTGTTGATTATTATCATTATTACTCTTTTAAGAGCTTTTTCATAACTGCGTTAATAAATTGTTTTTTTTTATTGGAGTTTGAGTGACAGCAAGTCACCTCAAGTATCCAGTACTCTTCTCAGTATTCTGGCTGAACTTAACAATGCTGTAGTATTGACAGGATCTACTTGTTCTATTATTACAATGATAATAATAATAATTATCATTATTATCATTATTATTTCTATTATAAGTTTTATTACTGCAGTTGTAGTTCTTCGTTTCTTTTGTTCTTCTTCTTCTTGTTGTAGGAAAAACCAAAATTACCGAATGATATGATATGATGCAAACACAAAAAATCAATGTGACACTGAAAATTAGAAAATGAAGAAGGTAAAGAGTAAAAAAGAACGACTGGAAGATTTATTCACAAATCGAAAGCAAAGCGAGAGGTTAGCACATTTAGAGTAAGAGAATGTCAGCGAGGCTGACTCTATTTCATAATCCGTGTTTTATTATTATTATTAGTGAAACGCTACATATGTGGTCGAATGCAATCAATGGCTTAATGTGTTTTTTATTTTATTTTATTTATTTAAATAATAAAATTCAGGTTACTCCTCATGTTCTGACTGGACTGTCCGGTATTAAAATATCTCCACTTTCAATGCCGACTGCAGGTTCAAAAGCAATCGATTGGCCTTTAGTAATCTGCTTAGCAGACAAGTTGAACATTGAACCAAGCGAAAGAAAACTACTTATTGTCCATTGAAGTTTTATTTTATTTTCTTTCTCCGTTTCTGTTGCGTGTTTCATGGATTTGCATGCTCGAATAAGATGACAGATTGTTATAGCATGGGACCTTGTAAAATAAAGTCGCCACAAATTTAACGGACAGTTTTGACGCCCCTCAAATAGCAACGCCGTTTTCTAAACAAACTCACTTTTCTTTGAATTGTCGGAGGGGCTTTGAACACGCTCAATGTATCCCCAGCAGAGGAGTAAGACTTCCTATGAAAAAAAAGGTGCTTGCTGGAAATGAAAGTTTACTGCATTTAATGCTGAAGCTCTAGCTTTTGAGTTATGGGTGGTGTGGCTATATCCTTTATTGTCATTACTCCCAGGACCACTCTCAGTCGGATTAGAACTACCTGTTTGGGTACCATGTATGGTTCAAATAGAACCGTCTAAAAATTGGACCTTTATAAAGATGAATGCTATTCCATAACATCTAGACATTATATAATCCTATATCGTTTGACATACGGTTAAAATCAATCAGTCAATAAGTTTACTTTACTTGAAATCTTGTGCTTCAGGCATACATTAGAGAGTGTACATTATAATAAACCTGATCTTTAAATTCTTCGGCTGCCTCAATTATATGCGTAAGCCTTTTTATTAAAAAAATGCTTTCTCTTGTTGACTAATAACGAAGCTCGATATACGGTTATGCACACTTTAGTTCATCTGTTAAATCTTTAGTTTCTATTTTGTTTTACTTATAGAGAGTTTTTCCCACCTATTCAAAGAGGTATCTTTTCATTGAGGTCTTAGTGGCATCAAATATCCTCTTCGGAGTATCTTAGCTAATAACAGGACTTTGATCGGAATAGTTATGATTATTCCACTGATCTTCAGTTTCTGCAGTCTCTTTTCCAGGGACATGTCTCTGAGGCTCAAATGAACTTTGTGTCACCGTCTTCTTCGTATTTCAGAATTTTCTCAGCTCTCTGGTAAGGTCCATTTACTTGTCCATCTTATTGTTAGTCATTTTTTTTTTTTTTACACTATGGTACTTTGCCAATCTACTAGATTACCTTTTCTTTTCTTTTTTATGGATAACACGCCTAGTTTTCTGATCGGGATATGGTGATCTGTTTGTATTTTTAAGTTCGACAGAATTTTAGGAATCTAATTGTAAGGACATATTCTCATTCGTGAATATATAATTTTTAAGCAGTGCCAAAATTTAGTCTCTTATACTATTACTTTTTTCACTCAGACATTTCTCGTCTTGAATTTCTTCTGTGACAGTTTGCTGTAATCGCTTAATATGTAATTAACCATTTTATATCATTTTCTTCATAACGTACATTTGCTCTTCCACATGTTATCATTTTTTCTCTCTTTGTGTTATATTTATTCTTTGAGAGTTTTTCACGTCAGCGTTAGTTGATGGTCTTTCACTGGAGTTTGAATGATAGCAAGTCTCGACAAGTCTCCGGGACTCTTCTTTGAATTCTGGCCGTTTTCAGCAATGCTGTAGTTTGGATGATCTCCAACTTCCAAGTCCTCCAGTCCCTTTAATAACTTATTTGCAACTGTACCGAATGCACCAATCATGATTGGTATGATCTTCACCTTCATGACCCATAGTTTTTTTCAATTCCCTTGCAAGGTCGGGTACTTATAATTCTTTTCACTTTCTTTGAAGCGTTCTCATTGGCATATATGTTAGAATCTTAACCAATAGTCCGGGAGACTGGGGTTTAATCCCAGGTCGAGTCATACAAATTACTCAAAAAATGGTACCTGATGCCTCCTTGCTTATTACTCAGTTCTATAAGGTAGAGATCAAGGGTAAGTTGAACAACCCAGGGAAAAGAGTAGCGACCTCCCCAAACACTGCATTGTTGTAGCTATGGAAAAGGGAAGCATCGGTTCATCCTCGACGAGGTCGGCCAACTTATTTTACTTATGATTTTACGCTAAGCGAGTTTTCATCATGAACTAAAACTCTTTTTCTTTAATGAAAGTTCAGTGACAGCAAGTCTCTTCAGATCTCCTGGGCCATTAAATATCCCTGTTGATTTTAACTAATCTGTGTTCTTGACGGTACCGAATGCTAGGATTTCCAGCTATTATAGTATTTTTTCTGCTTCTGCGGGATCGTTCATAGGATTCTACCACAATTGTTATCTCTTTCACCTTGTTCCACATCCATTTCATCTCTCTTGCGAGGTCCAGATAGTTTTCAAATTGTGGAATTTCTTTTATCTTCACTCGACTGTTGGCTAAAAATGGAAAAAATCTCTTATTTTATAATATGCCATTATTAACTTCGTGCCTTCAATGAGTCACCGCAGGTCCCTTCAGCTCTCTTCCGGTGTCTTTTTAGATAATCTTAAAAGTGTTGAAGTCTGAAAGGTCTCAATCCATCTTCGGGTATCTATACATACATTGTTTTATATGATTTTATATACTTGATTCTTTGCTTTAAGTTCTGGGCTGTTATCTTTTGAGAATTTGTTTTGCTTTTGATTAACTTTGCGCAACCATTTCCCTGTCATATCAGGCGGAAAGTCCTTAGTTTGTCTTCTGCATTATACATATAATTTTTGTTTGTTTGTTTGTGGTTTGTTTTCCTTATTTTGTTTTCTCGATTTTATTATTCCTGTTTTTTGATTGTCATTGTGTTAATCTTAATAGTAGTTCTTTGTCGTCGTAATTATCCTCGTTTTGACCTTTCTTACTTATTTCCGTAGTTTATGAATTATTGCAACAACACAATCCTCAATGCTGCCGACTCCGATTTCTTTGTCATTTCTTTTATTATGTAACCATTTTGAACTGATCCTTGTACAGTATCATTGATTTTTTTTCCTTCTATCATCCATTTTTTCAACTCCTCCTTTGCCACGTTTAAGAATTAACCCTACTGGTCGTAGTACACGTGCTTCATTGAGTTATTTATTTCAATAATAGACTTTTTATTTGAATTTATACAAAATAAAGCACCATAACTGATTTGGGTTTCACACATCTGTATGGAAATGTATATCTCAAAAGAACTCGAATGATTCATATAGAATTAAGTAAGTTGGCGACCGTAGTTGAGAGTGACCAGAAGGCTCCCTTTCCAATAGCTACACCACCGAAGTGTAGGGCAGGGCACTACTCCTTTCCCAGGATTGCTCCACTTTACTCATGATACGTACTTTATATTGCTGAGTGTTAAGCAAGGAGGTATCAAGTACCATTGTTAAATTATTTAGTATGACACGATCTAGGATTGAATCCGGGTCTTCCAGACCTTTGGCGAACACTCTGTCCCCTTGACCAATGAGCCGGTTTCATATAGAATTTCTATAGGTTAATTAAACATTTTCGAAGAAATGATTAGACACAAATCAAGGATCACGAATGATAGATTCAGAGATTACATTTATTGAAAGGAAAATTAATAAAAATTTACAAACTGCAACTATCTAACCTAAGACATAGATAAAATATGTCAAGAAGATCCCTCGAGAACATTCTCCGGATGTCCACCATTCATTATGGAGGTGCCCGTGGTGTAGTCGTTATCGCCGTAGGAAATGAACACACCGATACGAGTTCAAATCCTGGACGAGACTGATTGCATTTCACATAGCACTAATACCCTTGGGAAAGGTATGAATCCAATAATTCTCCCTCCAGCTATGGGTAAATAGTAGGACAGACTAGGTTCTTCAGCCATGGTTAGGCAACTAGTCAAGGAGAAGGAAAACTCTGAATTCAAACCTGTTAAACTCCGCTTAAAAATTGACCTTGTGTCATATCCTGCCCGAGCGGAGGGGTTGGTAAATAGTACCATTCATTAGATGCGGTGGGTAAAGTTCATGATAACACATGCATCAGAGACCCACATGCTGAGGAAAAAGTTGCTCCACGATCTCACAAGTGTAATGATCTTCGTTGTTCTTGATCAATTTGAAAATCTGACACCAGTTTGAATATATGTTGAAATAGAACTTCTTTCTGCATCTTAAACAATCGTGAAATGATAACGTTCGTGAAATTCCTTCAAAAAAGATCTGCTCCATCGTCAGACGCGGGGTTTCCTTATATTTGAATAAATATTTTAAAATGTTTTTTATTCCACAGCAATAATTTGAAAATAAAAGAGAATAAAGCCAATAGAGAACATTTGAGAGGCCACTGGTTTGATTCATCAACTGTGAAACACCCTGTATTTATTTGTGCCGCAATTTAATTAAGAATTTTCGTTTTATTATCGTCATCATTTTTTAAAAACATAATTTGTCATTTCGTGTCTGGTTACTGACGCGGAGATCTTTGCAGTTGGCGTATTTTTCAATGAGGCAATGCACAATTTACGTATATTGAAAATTTTCCCGCTTCATTAGCGTTTTATAAAATAGAAAATAGAGTTTTTGCTTGTCTACACAAAACTGTTGCTTAAAAGATTGAATAAAAAAATATTTTAAAGATGAAAAGATCAATTACTTATGAAACCTTACTTTTTAACATAATACACATTAGATTGTTTGGTTCCTTTATTCAATCGAATATCGAGAGCTGTTTAATTAGAAAAAACATCCTTGAAGAATAATAGTAGAGGTACTCTCTAACCCATAACTAGTGGACTGAGTTTTTTCAAAAGTATACGTAGTAGTAAACTGGAGTTTGAACTCGCTTACTCCAATTTCTTTGTCCAGCAGGTTAGCCATTGCTCACAAAACACTCTCCCTTATGCAAGTTACATATCAAATGACTGTGAAATTTATTAGTACTTATTAAACACACTTTACGCTATTCATCACCATAAACGATTTAACTAGAAGTTTTGATATCCATACGTATGCAGAAATACGCACCAAAATTCGCATATATTTACTAATTATTTTCCTTGTTGAGATTTTTTTTTTACTCCTGTTTCAACATTATTTTTTTTTACTAGAGTATGGGAGGCAGCAATACTTTCCAGCTCTCCAGGTTTGTTAGCTTCTTTACCCAATAACCCATCACTCTCTGCGGGTTATCTAATGCCAAAACCAATGACACTATTTAAACTATAGGTTGGGCGATAAAGAGGTTCATACTATTCCCACAGGCATTTTTCCGAAAATGAATGTAATGACACGAATGGATCTCAAACTGGTTTACTTAGAGGCTGCAGTCAAGTACTTTATTCATTACATCACGGGGACTAACTCTCAGCTCTCCAGAACTATTTTAAGTAATCTTGCCGACTTTACCAGTTCTGTAGACTTGATGATGTCGCTTCTTCATCTGATCTCTTCACACAGTTCCTTTTTCAGAGGGTAGGAGAAGGTTCTATTAGCATCAACTAAAATCAGTATCATTGTTACCTTTCTGTTCTACTATCTACTTAGATCTCTTGTAACATGCATGTAGTATATCTTTACGATTTTTCTTACCCTTACTCCAGTAGAACAGGAATCTCTACACGCGGACAAGTTTTTATTTTTCTTGTTTTTGTTAATTAACACTACTTCCGATATTCTAACAAAGATAGGGTGACCCCTTTGTAATTCTACATCCAGATATTTTTACAGGTCTAATTTCATAATCAAGAAAAATGTCCTGATGTATTTAAATTTCTGTCAGTTAAATGTTTTTACAATATCCATCAACGTGTACGTATTTCGTCTCAAAATTGTTTTCTGTGCATTTGGAGAATGTCTTCTTGCTGATTGTTCTATCCTACCTTATGAATGAATATTATCAACAACTTTAATCGTCTTTCATTAATTTCTGTTGGAGATAAGATAATTTGTTGGTAAAATACACTTTAATGCATATATATGGTATACGCTATTATTCTCATGATTGAAATAACAAAAGATTTTGTCTTATTCTCTGGGAGAACATTTTATCTACTGCACTGAATGTTTGTTTTCTTTATCTAGTTTTTAAAATAACCGGGATTTTAATTCTATTAGATTATTATGTCTGGTAAATTGATATTTTCCGAGAAAATGACGTTCGAAATGATTATGTATCATCATCATCATCATCATCATCATCTAGTTATGCAGATAGCTCAAAAATCCAGACTTTCTCTGGTTATCAGTCACTATCATTTGTCAGTGTAACAAATGTAAAGAAATATACCTAGGATAAACACCGGCCCTCAATACCAGAATATCAGATTACTGGTTCAATTTTAAAATACCAGAAAATGTATCAAAAGACCTTTACGAATGTAGTCAGGGTAATCTTAAAGTTATGCCGATATATAAAACTAACAATTACACATTACTTCAAATAAAAGAAAAAAAAGCATGGATAAATTAAAGCCATGTTGAATAAAAAACGAATTATATACATTATTTCATAAATACAAATTGTATTCATACAACTAAATTGTTTGTGCGAACGCACTTATGTATGTATGTATATACAATTGTCGTTTTTAAAAAATCTAATATTTGTGTGAATAATGTATATATATATATATATATATATATATATATATATATATATATATATATATATATATATATATATATATTGTTTTTCCTCCAATTTTGTAATCCTAACTATGGATAGATGCCGAATATACCGAATATATTATTTTCTATTTCAAGCTCAAAAAGATAATTGTTTAAAATTAATTAAGTGGGAATAATTATATTAGTTGCACGAATAACGAGATATTCTTTTCATTGTTTTTTTTTTTTTTTTTTTTCGTAGATTTAAATCTTTGACTACCATATCTTTGTCAATGAAAATAAATCTGTTTTTCTCTGCACTTATTGTAAGCCATTTACTGGTTAAAAGAAAATTAAAAAGAACTGTAACAAACTCTGAATTTTTCAAGATAGAATGTTATAATCACAGGTAGGGATAAAGGCTTAGCTTGTTTTTTAATCGTATATCAATTTTCGTTGTTATTTAATTCCAAAACCATACTTGTAGAAGAACAGAAGGGAAAACCTTTAAATCATTGCTTTCAGGGATTAGAATGTTCGTACCTTTTTCAAGAGTTTTAGATCGAAAGTGAACGTAGTAGAACAATTAGGGTTCGAACTCGTTTATTACCATATCACAGTTCGTCATGTTAGACATTCCGCTACAGGGATCTCTGCCTAAATAAAAGAGAAAAGTGACACAAGTACATATGTCCTGTTTCGAGAGTTGAATAATCAAGCATGCAGTAATTCCGGAATAAGATAATGGAGGACGTTTTAAGAAAATTATAATTCACCCTTCATAAACCAAAGAACGAAGGACATACATTCAATGTATATGTAACTGTTTTTTTAATTAAAAATATAAATAAAAAAAATACATTTATAGAATAAGCGCAAAACTTGAAAAATTCCTTAAAGAATAAACAAAGGTTTGGTAAGGACTGATTGACATCAAAAGCTGTACCGATTCAACTAAAAAGATAAATAAATAAAACCAAAACATACCAGGACAAGTATCTGAGACAAAGAATGTAGCTAACTTAAAACAGCAAAGAAATGAAAAACAGATAATAGACGTAAGATCAGAGAAAAATTATCACGAGCAAATAATAACGGACGAAAGAATAAAAAAACATTCGGAGGAATAATAGACAAAGGGAGTATGGACGAAGTTATTTAGAATTAACTGCACCAAAAATATCTTAAAAGAGAAACGTCATTTGTCTTTTTCGACTTTCAGTCGTTAGTAAGTATGGAGAGAATCACAGGGTGGCCACGTCTTTTCAGATAGCTCGCAAGGTCAAACTTTACGTGGAAGTATTGGGAATGGGAAGGGAGTGTAATCGATGCTGCGTGTTGAGATAACTCAGACCTTTTCTTAATGGCTGCAACATTGTAAGCCAGTGGTTATGGGGTGCAAATACATAATTTATAAAACAACAGCCAGTAGGTGGAAAAAGGACAAGTTCAAAAAGTTCAGAACCACGTCTGGATGGTTAGATATATCAATATCAAACACTCAGAACTGAACATATGTATAAGCCAAAAGTTTCCGAATACAACTCGTTCATTCATCTGAATGATTTCCGATATTGGTGAAGCAATGTCACTCACGTAAGGTGGAAGTTTCGGTTTTGTGTTCGTTGAACCCCTATAAAAGAAGCTGGTTTATTGGATTATCACTGCTGCGTTGCTGGGGTTTACGAGCAAGACAAGTGTAGCGTGGATTATGTGCGATTGATCAATTTACCAATACGTGTAGAACTGGTTCCTGGAAGAACAGAAAAAAAATAATACACACACTGTGCCTGTTTTCCGTTTCGTCATACACCCACGGACTGAAAATTCTAAATCTAAATTGAGAGTAAAACAATATAAGGTCTTACATTTGATTTTAGTAACGATTATTTGTTTTCACTTTTCATCAGTCGGTCACTGATCTCTGACATTAAAAAGATATAAGAGCCTTAAATATTTACGGCTCTGCATCATTCTTGTTCTGCTGTCTCTGCTTCACAGAACGTATTCGGGTTGCTAAATTTTGTAACATGTTTCATGTACATGGTCAATTTTAAATAATAAAGTAATAAGGGCGACATCCCGAAGAGTAATGACTAAACCGCTGGAAAGTAGCCTCAAAATAAGTGTGTTCGAACTCCAATCGTGCTATTATATTCACTTTCAGACCAATAACCTTCGGAAATGTATGAATCTCCTTATCTCCCTCAGCTATGGGTTAAATAGTATCACCGCTGCTCTTCTGCAAGGATGGCTTTGGCATTAAATTTCTCCAGAATTCTCAAATGGCATTAAATAAACAATTACAAAATATAAATCAACCAATAAAAAGACTCAAACTAAACCAAAGTAATAATATGCGATTTCACCTGTACGTATAATATGGTAAGAACCTTGTTAGAAAAACCAGAAACTGGCATTCTGATCTTAATAAGTGCAGAAAATTGTTCACTGTCATCTGAGAGAAGACATTCCGACGGTGACACACCTTGATTCGAAGCAGATCGCTAAGATCATATTATCTGACCCTGAGCAGATTTGCCAGAAACACATGCTACATTTTGAGTCTAGACAGAAATAACGAGTCGTACATGAACAATTACATAATATTTACAAATATGTGTTATTATATTACAAAATGGCGAAAGTAATATAATATGAAAATATTACAAAAAACTGAAGTAATGATTAAGCTATGGCAATGGTAAATACACAATGACTAATCTATATCTTTACTATGAAAACACAACGTGATGTTTTATTACCGAAAGGGGATTGTTTGACTTGAATATCAAGAAAACAAAACAAAAGAATGCAACAAGAAAACTTGAGAAAATAAGTGAAAAAACATTGAAAAAATATTTCAAGAGAATAGAATAGTTTGAGTATGATCAAAACCAAACTAATTAAATAAATAAGATGAATGGATTTAGAAAAAGTTAAATCAAACAAGGAAAATAATTAGAATCGCAAATCTATGTAAGACAACGCACACTATGAATATGGAACAAAACAAGGCCGCAGTCATGGCAATATTGCCCTTAAACCAGCATCCATGATTGCGAAAGTGGATTCTCGTTAAAACGAATCATTGTTGTAATGCATGCTTTCTACATCGATGGGCCGGCTTACGTGGTCAGTCTCCGGACAGTCCAGTCGAATAATCGTGACTTGTCCAAGTGAAGAGAGGATGAAATCTATCAAAATCGAGGAAGAAAGAGTGGTCTGATGCAGTTGGGTGTGGGCTGTGGTGGCAGTCAGATCGTTGCGTGGTAAAGGGTGATGGGAGCGTCTCTCTGTGTAGAATCTCCGAACGTAGAACTTGCCCGAAATCTAGTGTAAATCATTCTAAATGATAGTGGCTACCTACACATAGCCGCATCACTCCGTCCCAGCACCACCGACAAATCCGCGAAAGAGTACGATATAAATTATTTGCGTCCCTGTCTCCGTGAAATACTTAACTTTAATAGTAGAGGCCCCTCATTTTTCTTGCCTTTGTAATCACAAGCCTATTGAATTGGGTAATGTCTAACCATAATCCATGCTGGCTTATCACGCGCTCAGCTAAATAACTTAGTTATCAGTGATTATATCAGTAAGTGAACTTATGGGAATGCGTATTTGTACAACTGCGTTTTATACGTATGTGGTTTTATACGAACAAATGTAAGCGTTCAAGTGAAGAAGAAAAGGATGTAGAAAGGAAGGTAAGATTCAGGCATGGCGTAACTACGTTTGAAATTTGTATGTATCTATTTATTTATTTATTTATTTATCAATAGTTGTAGTTATTGTTGTTGTTTTAATCCTGTGTGTGTTTGGAGAGAGAACAAAGAAAGATCAAATAAAAGAAAAAAAAGAAGGGGGAAAAGAAAAAAAAAAGAATGAAAAAAAAAAGAAAGAGACATGATGAAACAACGTTTACGATATACCACAAAAGCTTTTAGGTAGCTGCTTCCAACCAACACAGAGTAATGGGAAAGGAAAAGACATCGGGAAAGATAAGAGTACAAAACTAGGAAAAGGTACCGAGTTGTTTGTTTTTGTCTACGACAAACATTCAGCAGATCGAGGAATTGGTCCCCGATAAAAAAAGAAATACGAATATCATGTATCTATCTATCTCTCTCCCTCTCTCTCTTTCACTCTCCCCACTCTCTCTCTCTCTCTCTCACACACACACTCTCTCTCTCTCTCTCTCTCTCCCATTCTTTCTCTCACTATATATACCCCGAAAAAATTGAATTATGAATTCAAGATGTCCGTACACTTGCTCATTGGTCTAATGGATAGAGTGTTCGCCTAATGGTCTGGGAGACCTGGGTTCAAGCCCAGATCGTGTCATACCACAGACTATAAAAATGGTTCTTGATACCTCCTTGCTTAACACTCAGCAATACGAAGTATGTATCAAAGGTAAAGTGGAGCAATCCAGGGAAAAGAGCAGCGGCTTTCCCTACACCTTGGTGTAGCAGCTATTGAAACGGAAGCCTTCTGGTCGCCCTCGAGTACAGTTGCTAACTTTACTTACTTACTTACATGTGGAGCACAATCATCCGACGGAATCACGGGCATCTATATTTCCAAATTGGGTATTTTTCTGGTTTCTTATAACTTCTTTTCAATAGTAATATCGAGTATTTTTCTTTAAACCATTTCTTTCTCGAATTATAAATATATATATATATATATATATATATATATATATATGTAGTAATTCTTTGTTAAACAGCAAATCAGTCTTTGTACGATATTTAATGCCAAAGAAATCCTTGTAAAGTGTCAGTAGGGTACGAATCAATCCATTGGATGAGAGATATGGGGGTTCGTCCCTTGCCTAAGTGTATTGATACAAAAATAAATGTAATAACGTGACTTACATTTTGACTCATTTTGATGTTATCGTCTAGCTCGTTGCCCACTACACCTCGCAAACTCTCCCAAACAGACAGACAGGCAGACACACACACACGCATATATATATATATATATATATATATATATATATATATATGTGTGTGTGTGTGTGTGTGTGTGTGTGTGTGCGTGTGTGTGTGTTTCTTGTTTGTATGTGTGTGTGTATGTGTGTGATATTTGTGTGATATATAGAGAGTTCGTGCGACAGATATATATATATATATATATAGAGAGAGAGAGAGAGAGGGAAAGAGATAGAAATATAAAGTTCGTGAGTTAGTAGGACAGCCATCTTGTCTCTTTGATCATTTCTCCTTTTCTTCTGTTATGGATATGACGAATTGAGATCAATTCAAAGAAAATCGACTTTTGCCCAATCGGTTGGGGTTTTTGAATAGATCGACTACTTCCTTGCCGAGGGGTAAGACCCCCTCCCCACGTGTGTTCTGTATATGACACTAAACAATCTGATAGTGAGGTGCTAGTAATGCTGGAGCTTTAGAGAATGGAGAGTACCCCTCCATTGCCATCTTTCTCATGTCCACTCTGGTCAGAGTACTTACACCCGATAGGGTCCACTATATGGGTGAAATAAAACTAAACTCTATACTTATGCTAAACTGAATTGTTTAAAATAGAACTCTTTTGAAATTCAAACTGCGTACTTATTCTAAACTGAGTTGTTTGAAATAGAAATGTTTTTGACATTGATCCTGTACTTAGGCTAAATTGAATGGTTTGAAATTGAACAGTTTTGGTTTTTAACTCCGGACAACATAATAATACTTATATTAAACTAAATTGTTGGAAATAAAACTATTTAATTAAACCGTATACATTGAAATAGAAATATTTTTGACAATTAAAATGTGTACTTATGATATAATGAATTATTTGAAATAGAATAGTAGATTAGTACAAAAATAGATTTAGCATTAAATAACACACAAATGTTGATATGCCATAAAATCCGAACAAACAAACAAGTAAAAGAGACTTGAAATTGAATCATCGATGTATGAACACAAATAAAAATGTTTAGCAGACATAATTTTAAAAATAGATGAAGATTATAACCGAAACAACGGAAACAACTGTCGCGATTGAACCAGATGCCAATGAATTGTTTTAAATAGAACTGTCTATACGCATAAAAATTGATTTGGCGTTATTAACCTACAATGGTTTCTGTGCCATAAAACCAAACCAAACCAAATCTTCTTACCGAAGAAAACCTGTCATAAACACCAGCCAAAATATTTTTTTTAAATTGTCATTTACAAATAAGACACATAGGTGAATTGCCTAAACTTGATTCAATATTCGCTGAAGTTTTCATGGGGCGTTATCCAAGTAGACTACACTAGTCTTTATTCATATCCATGGGGTATATGTTCAAAGGACCCTAGACTATATATATATATACATTTATATATATATATATATATATATATTCGATGCATAAACCTGGGTGTGTTGGCAAAGAACTCCAAAGAACTCCAAGTGAAGCCTCACCACCGGATGTACTTTTGAGTCGTACCCTGGACACCATTGGGTGGAGGGTTACTTTTTACTTCTGCACAGGGTATATAGTTAAGGCATTGTCGAAGTAAGAATATGCAAAAACCTACGGTCTATTAATTGATTTTAAGAGATGGTCAACCCACCTGGGGTGTTTCTGCGCCTTGAGGTTTGGGAATCGCATTCATTGTACGTTCATGTTTTCTTTAGTTGTAGAAAATCTACAGAGAATCTATCAACCACTAAGTTTTCCTCATTATTTGAGATGAGGGACCTAAAAGTACCTTAAACATTTTCTTGACGTACATATTGGGTTACATGGTGTCAGTATCAAGGATATTGCATGACATAAACAGCTTCCTATCACAAATCACTAATATGCAATTCAGTGAGTGGATAGTAACGTTAAAATTAAATGTTTTTAGCTGTTGATTTCGGTTTCCTTTATTTATTCAATTGAGAAAGTGATTACATTATGCTTTCTTCAAAAGGAAGAATATAACATTTATAATGAAAAGGTCAGTGTCATTAAATAGAATTTAAAAAATGCATGGTAAAACCAAAGCTCAGAAATAACCTGAGAAAGTAGGTCAACATGAACACAGGTTTAACTATAGAAAATAGAGCAACCATATATATATATATATATGTGTGTGTTATATATATATATATATATATATATATATTAACAGAAATAACAACATTGTCAAAACCTGTATGGTAAAAAAAATAACTGGCATGAAAATGGGTTATTGTGAAAGGGATACAATCTGAAAAAAGATGTAATAATAGCAGCTGGGTCAGGAGTAAATATGATACATTCTATATCAGGCTAAAAAGAAATTGATGAACAGAGAACCAAATTGATATCAGTTAAAATGCAGATATATCAATAAGTGCTCGCGTCTTATTTAGCACTTCACTAAATCCATATTTCTTCTCTATCTGTACATTTTGTCTGCAATATATATATATATATATATATATATA
>OY757911.1:47875827-47893327 GCA_963585895.1 Sepioteuthis lessoniana | reverse complement strand
GACGTTGTGCAAATGTGTTGTAGTACGTAAGATCACAATGCAGTTACGCAATCATGTTCACTTCGGCTAATACCCTATGGAAAAGTATAAACCCTCAAATCTCTCTAACCCTGAGTTAAACAGTACCACAACTGTTCATCTGCAAGGATGAGACAGCTGTTAATTGTTATTGTTAATACTGCAGGATGAGATCTTGCATTGTCCAGATAAAAACCAACAACAACTGACCTTAAAAAGACAATGCTATTTGTGTGTTGTACTCATCGAAAGTTTTAGTCTTTTTTTTTTTTTTTTTAGAAATGTCCTCTATCATACCTCATCTGTAAATCTTTGTAGGCGGACAAACTGATTCCACCATTGCAGAAGGGCTTGACTTTGCGAACTTTCCTGATCTGTCTTCCTTTGGAAAATTATTTCAATCTTCAATGAACTATTTTGCACCTTTGTATTTTTTTTTTACTAAAACCTTCTTTGTACACATTCTTCTGCAAATTCCAAAAGATTTACACTTCTCAGCCACCGAAACCTTTTTACAGGATTAAAATAATTGTTCTGCGATTAATTAATCTCAATCTATGTAAAGTTTAGATTTATGAAAATATGCTGACTTTTTAAAGAAAAGATGAACCCTATATTTATTTAATATATTCAAGAATAACGACTGACTATCTCATTCTGTTGCATACAATAACATTTACAAATGTCGAAGCTCTGTTTAAAGAATAAAATACTAAGCTATAATAAAGTAGTTCTCTTAGCTTAACGGTTATCGCTGTAAGAATTTGAATCGGCGACGAGATTATGTGCGTTCCACTTGGCACTAATTCCCAACAGAAATGCATGCATCTATTTATACTCCATGGTTATGCGAGGATTAGCCATCCAGTCTAGGAGAAAGACACATCTTCATTCAAACAGCTTGTTTTCCGATCAAAAATTGACCTTATGTCACATACTGCTCGAAGTGTAGGGTTTGGGTAAATACATACTTTGATAAAATTAAGCCTTAAAAATGTTTAAAATTAATAATGATTCAATTTTTTTTAAGAAAGAAAATTATATGGCAACAGGTGCAGGTCGACAAAACTCTTGGCAGTGGACTCTGACATTAGTTGACAAATGATACCAACTACCTACGCTGTTGAATGTTGGTAGTCCATTAAATCGACAACGAAAAGTTGGTTGAAACGGAGACAGCCATCTCCTTCAGATCCCGAAAAACACTTGACAAAAAAAAAAAAAAAAATCAAAAACAAAACAAAAAAAATGCACCACTCTTTGTCCAATTAATATATTTACCCGCTTATTAGAATTACCGTATGTAAGAATAACAATTTCTTTATAATGAATTAGGATTATATGTACGTGATAATTAGAACTCTTTGTATATAATAGTTAAAATTCGCCGTCTAGAAGAATAAGATTCTTCATGCATAGGAATCAGGATTGTCCAGACATAAGAATAAGGATTATTCACACACAAGAATTATGATTACAGGTACTGAATAATTTGAATATCCGTACGTAAGAATAAGGATTTCACATTAAATGAAAATTAGAATCCTTGCACGATCATTGAAAAAAGAAAAGAGGATAAAACTGATTTTGCTCTGAGGCCAATTCTTAGATAGACAAAAGATGGCTTTAAAAAATGTTTTATGATATTCAGTGTACAAAAATAGTGAATTCTATTTTGATATATATAAAGATATCTCTATATAATTGAGAAGAACAAACATTGAAATAATAGAATGACACCAAAGAAGAAACTATTGTTTAAAAATAGATAGGACAAATCTTATAGGGAGGTTTTAAAGTCATGTAACTTCGAATTTAGAAGTTAAACGTTAAAGTTTTAATAAAGTGTTTGTTTTGAATTGGTTCAGGCCGAAGGACCAGAGTCATGGATGAACCAAAAAATGCGCAGTCCTATTTTCTATCAGTATTCCAAATTTAACTCTCGGTTGGTACGGTCGATAATGTAAAGATGTCCGAAGTTAAATAAAGGAATGTGTGCACGCTAAAAGAGATTTTCCTGTTTATTTTTTTCTTGAGAAGATTTAGTTGTGAAATAATTGTCCAGCGTAGAAGGTTCGACTGTCGTCCGAAGAAGAGATAAGTACCTTACATAGATTTACAGAATGGATAATAATTGATGGTGGAATGCGAAAAGATTGTATAAAGATTTTATTTTATATAAAAGATAAAACATATACGAATCAATAAGAAGAAAGGTGAAAATTGACAGGAAAAAAATAAAAAAATATGAATAATGTTTATGATTATGGAAGTTAAAGAAACAAAGGACAAAAAATAAAGATATGTAAATGAAATTTAACGTAAAAATAGACTAATGTGTTCATCAATGCTAATAAATCAATTAGAATATTTACAGGAAAGAGATTAAACTAAAAAAGAAAAAAATTAACTTCAAAAATACACACACTAGCACAAATACCCCAAATGCAATTGGCGATAAAGTTACATTCTCCACAATTAGCATTCAAAAAGATTTTCTAGTTTGAATCCATCGATTTATTAATCAAAGTTTTAATCAAAGATTGTTTGTTAACTAAATCAGAAAACTTATTTTAAAGTCGTTTCTGAATCGGTTCCAATGTTTTGTAAACTTACTGTCAAGGCAGATTGAAAAGGCTGAATATATTCATCAATTAGATTTTCTTTTTTTGCGAATAGAGTAATATATTTTGGGAAGAAATTGCCAAATCATATAAAAATCAGAAATTGCAAAGGAAATGTTAAGATTGAATTAGTTTGAATAAATTCAGAAATAATGTTCCGAAGAAGAAATGAGGAAGGCCTTATTAGGAGCTAAAGGAAGAAATATGTAACAGTTTTGTCTGTAAATAATTATTATGTTAATATTGAATATCTTCTGTGCCATTTTCCCCATTTAAAAGTTTATGTTAGAAGATGATAAACATGACACATAAACGATTTCTTTAATCTATTATTGAGAAATAGTATAGCGCTCGAATTAAGTTTTTAAGCGTTAAAAGAGTGTAAACAAAAACTCCTGAATTAATTTCAATTTAATTGACAAATGATGAACTCGATACCAGTCTGCGACCACGGCGTTGATTGGGTAGTTTCAATCAGAGGATCAAAACGGCTAAAGAATTTTAAAATTAAGAATAAGTTAATAAGTTGCAGAGGAACGTCTAAAAGGAACGTTTTTGTTCCACAGTGTTCTGAACTTAGAGTCAAAGTCACTTGGGTAAAATGATTGTCAAATAAGAATGTGAACATTAGAATGGTATTCGTGTTGAAGCAAAGAAGAGTCTGGAATTTGGGATTACAGTAACAAAGAAAACAACGAGAGAACACCCAGAAATGCTACAAAGGTGACAACAATAGTACAATATAAATCTATACCCAATATATAAACTTGAATAATTAATACAATATAAACTTGTAAGATATTCACCAACTTCTTGGGGAATATTCTTGTGTTGGCCATAGCTGTTATTGCCCTGTTGGCTGGGGTTGTAGACTATACAAACTAAACCTCTGCAAAGGATAAAGACCCCTCCCAACAAGTGTCCTGATATAACACTAAACAACCTGATGGCGAGGTTCCAGTAATGCTGGAGCTTTGAGGAATGCGGAGTACCCTTTCATTGCCACTGCTACTAGATCAGCACTGACCCAGAGTGGTACCACGTGATAGGGTCCTCTCTCTGTGTCAAATAGAACTAAACTGCGTGCTTATGCTAAACTGAATTGTTTAAAATAGAACATTTCGACATTTAACTGTCTGTAGACAAAAACAACAGTTATACTAAACTGAATTGTTTGAGCTAGATCACTTTCACAAAACTGAATATCTCGAAATAGACATGTTTTTGACAATTAAATCGTATACTCACGCTAAAGTGAATTATTTGAAGTTGAACTGATTATTTGTATAAAAATAGATTCGTCATTAAATAACCTACAAAGGTTTATATGCTTTAAAGCCCAAACAACCAAACAACCATAGCAGTCAAGCAAGAATAGCAGAACAATAACGAAATTACTCAATATGATATAGAGCTCACTTGGCTGGGGCTTTAGAATACACCGACTGCATCTCTGCAGAGGGATAACCTCCCCTCTAACTAGTGTCCTAGATATGACACTAAAAAATCGAATAGTGAATCTCCTGAATGTTTGGGGAATACGAATAACCCTTTCATTGCAAGAGTGGTAGCACCTAATATGGTTTTAAATATGGGTCAAATCGAACTGTTTGGTAATTAAACTGAGTTCCAATAAATGACTCATGACGAATTGTTTGATATCGAACTGTTTTTGTCATTTAAATATGTGTAAGCAAATGACTGATTTTTAATTGAATTATTCGTGATACATAGCAATACTCAGAACATTTTAACATTGCTGACTCATGTTTACTAATTATAAATATCTATTATATATACAAACACCAGATTTGGTATAAAAAAATCTTTCAATGGTTGAAATGCGATAAAACCAAAGCAATCAATATGACGTACTAATAATCTAACATATTTCGGAAATCCCCATCCACAAATATTTCTGTCAATTCAAAATTCACGAAAATGAACCTTAGGCAAGGTCATAACTTTTTTCCTCTTTTCCTTTACGAGAGAATATCCATGGAGAGGAATCTTATCGTTACGGTTAACGATAAGAACTGAAGTCGGTGACCCGAGTTCAATTTCTTAACGAGGATGATTGCATTTTACAATTCTCTAATTATTATTGTTATTATAAGAATACCACTATTTTCCTCACCTCTTGATAAATAGTATGGCAAACTTATTCTTTAAGCTTGGCATATCAAAATGTCATAAAAACATAAATTCAAATCGTGTCGAATCCTATTCATGGAGAAGTTGTGGTAATAAATACTTGGGAACTTTTTTTCTGTTTTCTACAAAGATCATCATTGACACTTACGCAATATTTCTTATATCAATTCCTATTTATGTTTAAATAATAAGTAGGGCAATGAATATTAAGATAATTCGCTTTACATATGTTTGCTTGCTTCTGCTTTTTTTAAAGACAAGGTGGAAAATAAATGTTTAATTATGAATACATGCATGTAGAGAATACTTGAATGATAAAATTAATCATTTTAATGTTCACAAATTATATCAATGAAAGGCCATTATGGTACGAATTAATATGAAATTTAAAAAGAGAGCAATTCATTTCTCTTACATTTTTCCAAACTCTCTCTATATATACATATGCATAAACCTATTCATAATGAGGTGCAGAGAGGTAGACACATTCAAACGCTTATACACACACACACACACACACACGCACACACACACACACACACACATATATATATATATATATATATATATATATATATATATATATATATATATATATATATTATAATATAAAAGTGCTGGATGTCACTAAATCATTTTAGGGGTATATGTCGCACCAAGTGCAATATAATATGGAGAGTGCGCAATATCTAGGATAGAGCTATTATATAATAATATTAAATGAATATATATTAGATATATATATTTGATTCATGGAATATAAACTGCGACCTTGGATTTCATAGAGTTTTTTTTACACAACACCAATCATCAAGCAGTTAAGAAAATAACTGCCTGATGATTGTTGTTTTGCATAAAAGTCCATGAAACCCAGAGTCACAGTCTATTTTCCATTAATTATATAAATATATATAAATCATCATCATCTCGTGCCGCCAGCTCAGATATCCCTGACACTCTCTCGACACTTCTCCCTATCGTTCATCGCCTCTGGCAGGTTTTCAGGGCTACATTCCGTATCATCATATAGCTGCTGTATGTATGTTCGAGCGGGCCGTCCTGCTTTTGCACGGCCATATGTGGTTTGCGATAGGAGTACATAACTTATGAAGTCGTCCTTGCTTGTCCAGCAGTGTCCTGTATGTCTGGTTCGTCTAACTTGGATAGTTTTCGTGAGGAGCGGTAGGTGGCCGTATAGTTGGTGCTTTTATGGGTGTTGCTTCCAGGACTTGTTCAATATTGCTCGCAGCATTCTTGTGTAATTGCCGTCTAGCTTTTTTTCCAGCCGTTTTATTAGCGTCCAAATAGTGCATCCATACAGCAGTATCGACATGACCCCTGCTTGGAAGAAACTGTGTTTCATTTTATAGGTTAGGTCTGACTTCCATTTGATCGATAGCTTATCGATAGCTCATCGATAGCTCTACATGCCTTCGTTAGTCGCGTGTCGATGTCTTTTTCGGTTGATGAGACACTCCTTCCTAGGTAGGTGAACTCGTCTACCAGTTTCAGATAGTTTCTGTCGAGTGGAAATGTCGCTTGTTTCATTAAAACACATATATTCAGTTGTGTGTGCATTGACATGGAGGACAATGCCTGCGGTTGCTTGTTCCAAACTATGCAGTAGTGTTTCAGCTTGGTTGGGTGTATTTGCCAGAATCGCTATATCATCAGCTTATGCGGCGTCGGTAATTGTTTTTGCGGGCTACCTTCTGCTTCTTTCCCTGTCAGCTGGAAGCCGTTTTCTTTGATTTTATCCATCGATGTTCTAAGCACGTAGTCTAGAGTGATGATAAAGAGGTATGGGACCAGCCTGTCCCTTGAAGTACTCCTGCTACAATGTTGAAGTATTCTGTGTCTCCATCCGGTGAACGTACTTTCACTTTGGTGTTTCTGTAGAGAATCGTTATAGCTGCAACGGTCTCTTTTGGTACGCCGTATTAGGATTTGTTCCATCTTCCTTATCTAAACGGAATCAAAGGCCTTGGTGAAGTCGACAAATATTAATGTCGCCTGTAGGTTTTTTGCCCGTACGCCTTCAAAGATTATACGGATGGTCAATATTTTTGAGGTCGTGGATCTATTTCTTCGGAAGCCATTTTGGTTTTTCCTAAGAATGTTATCAATTTTGGGTTCTATGCGGTTTCTTAGAAGTGCATTGTAAACTTTGGCTGCTGTGGATGTAAGTGTTATACCTCGGTAGTTCTTGGCTAAACCGAGATCACCATTTTTAGGGAAAGGGAGGAGCAATCTCGTCATCCATCTGTCTATTGGATCTTGATTATAGACTGCGTTGCAATGTCGGAGCAGTATGTCGTCGAATTGTTTGGTCTTCCATACTTCTGGGAGAATCTCGTCAAGCCCTGCGGCTTTCCTATTTTGAATTTTTCTAAGAACTTAGTCGAGTTCTTCTTAAGTTAACGGTCCTAGTTTAATATCCAATTGCTTACTAATTGCGACGGTCTCTTGGTATGCCGTATGGTAGTATGATTTATCCCATCTTCTCTCCGTGAATGGAACCAAAAGCCTTGGTAAAGTGGAATATATATATATATATATATATATATATATATATATATATTTGTGTGTATGTATGTGTGTGTGAGTGAAAACTTTTGCTATGAATTCTCGATAAAACCGTTGACAGAATGGATTAAAAAACGATTTCATACGTAAACATTATTTTGCGCTTCTGTGAGATTATTGATTGTTTTCCAATGGTAACTTAGATTTTTCCCTTACAAAATTTATTAAAAAACAAAAGATTCTATGCAAGCAACAAATCATTATATACACGGGCGGGCTGAAATATTCGGAGGCAAAAATGTTGTCAAGCTAAAACTTTCATAGTCTAAAAATTTCATGGGTTGAAAAGTTTGTCTGATAACGTTTTATCTACTGCTGGGGTCTAATCACTGGAACACTAAAAGAAGTAGTATGTTGACATCAACGGGAATGTTGTTGAAAAATAAAACCCATTAGGTCTTAGTATCTTGGTCTGTTTACGAACTTTTTAGACGACATCCGTCAATGGAAGATAATAAAAAGGAAACAATAAGAAAATATAATTGATTGGGTGAAATTTAACAACAGCAAAATAAAAAAGAAAAAAAAAAGAATCAACGTGTGAGACAGGATCGAGAAACCGTTGATTACTTCACGAGAAAATGTTCCAAATCATTCTCTCCCTGAATGAGATTATCAAAAAAAGAAACTGGAATTAATAAGCAGAGCAAACATTTAAACTCTCAGCTTCTATGTTCATTAGCTCCAGATTGCTGATGATGATATAAGCAAATAGATAAATAGTGGGTTGTCATATTTATGTGCTTTGAAACGATTGGCTGCTATGACACGCCTCAAGCTTTATTCTGGAAAATGTGACATGGTTGGCACTTGCAAGATTAAAATTAAAGTGAATTTAACTCTTGAAAATAACTACATATTCATAACTGAAAATAAATAATGAAACTGACAGTAATTCATAAAAAAAAGACTTTTGTGTGAAATTATCTTTTACTTCATTATTATCGATTAGCTTGACGAAAATCTGATTTTCCTTTCATGTATACATAGTTTAATGTCGGACACTGAATCGGGTAAACCAACGAGAGACCTGTCACTTAATTCTATCTATCTATCTATCTATGCAATTATTGAACAAAATATCTGAATTAATATTATAAAGTATGCATATTATTAAATTTCACTTGTGCCATTCGAAAGATTATTCTATATTTATTCGCCTTTTCTAGGCAGTCCTTCCGATATATATATATATATATATATATATATATATATATATATATATATATATATATATATATATTAAACTTGTCGAGGGCAAACTGAAGGCTCCCTTTTCGATACCACAACATCAAGGTGTAGAGGAAAGCTCTATTCCTTTCCCTGGATTGCTTTGCTTTACCCTTGATAGGTAGCTTATAATGCTGATAGTTAAGTAAGAAGATATCAAGAACAATTTTTTGAGTATTTGGTATGTCTCCACCGGTTACTGAACCCTAGTCTCTCGGGCCATTGTCGAACAATTCCGCGTGGGAGTGCTTCGTTTACTTTTATATCATCATCATCATCATCATCATATCGTGCTGGCAGCACGGATATCCCTGACCCTCTCTCGCCACTCCTCCCTATCGTTCATCGCCCTCGGTAGGTCTTCAGGACAACAACCTGTATCCTCACATAGCTGCTGAATGTACGTTCGAGCTGGTCGTCCTGCTTTTGCGCGGCCATGTGTGGGGATCCATCGTGCAATCCTGAACAAGTCCTGGCGGCAACACCCCACAAGACACCAACTGTACGGCCACCTGCCCCCTATCACGAAAACTATTCAAGTTAGACGTACCAGACATGCAGGACACTGCTGGAGAAGCAGAGATGAACTCATAAGAGATGTACTCTTATGGATCCCCACTTTTATATATATACCCAATTTTTTCGTATTTCCATCGGATAATTGAGTACGTCTCAAGATGCTTAATAATGAACATCTAATGTTCATAATTATAACATAATGCTTATTTGGTTTTACACCTACTCTGCAATATCTCTTATTTACATTTCTCACACACATATATATATATATATATATATATATATATATATATATATATATATATATATATATATAAAGAGGGAGGGATCGAAAATTGTAGAGATAAAAAGAGATGGAGAGAGAAACAGATGGAATTTGTATATGTGTGGGAGTGGATGTGAGTGAGAAAGAGAATGTGTGTGTGTGTGTGTGTGTGTGTGTGTGTGTGTGTGTGTGTGTGTGTGTGTGTGTGTGTGTGTGTGTGTGTGTGTGTGACATGTTAGGGAACTCTTAAAACTTTCTTCGGAACACACTTAGGTCAATCAGTCATAAGTAGTTTGTTGTTCACAGATTTTAATTAAATTTTGAAATTTTCTTGATGGGTGTTGTACAAAGGAGAAGAGTTAATCCTTTAGTAATTAAACATTTATTTTTACCAGTTTTCCTTGACACATAAAAGCTTCTACTTGGTGATGAAAAATAGATTAATTATCAGAGAAGTAAACGAATTAAAATCAGGAATTCATTGAGAAAAGTCTTCATCAAACTAAATTAATTTACTGATTCAAAGGTCCTTTCTTGCGTTTCATAGGATTAGAAGTGATTGGTTTTATGTACTGTGAATCCCTCCCCCCCCAAAAAAAAAACAAGAAAAGAAAATAAATTCTACGCAAATTTAGAATGAGCAAATTTCTCGTTTGAAAAAGGCAGGTGTAAAGAAATTGACTCAGGGCTTTCATACATGACACTAACAACTCTTTTAAATGCAGCAATAGAGAAGAATAAGACACCTGGAGTTGACGTATCATATATTCCAAGAGTCTAATTCTAAATATCACATTATTATGTAATTTGGTATTTTAAAGATATTTATATGGAACAATCATATTTCTATGCAAAATTCTGATCAACAAAAGTGAAGGCAGATTTTCTGTGACTATTACCAACAATTATTAATAATATTACGTTGTTCGAAAATAATATCCAATTTTAGAATAAACTTAATTTCTTGAATAAATTAATCTCAACAGTATTTTAATCAATCAAAATAAGATCTCAGAATATCTACGAATTTCTGCAATCGATTAACACAATTAGTTATATCTGTACAATAAAACTTTAATGGTGAGTTAGAGATTAGTGGAATATATTGGATGTGATAAAGTTAAAAATCCCTAAGTAAGTGGGTTAGGATCTGCATGGTTATTCTGGTTACATGAGGCCGAAAATGGTCATAAAGCAAAATTATAATCAAGCTTAAAATCATGCAAAAAGGAAATGTATCCCTTATCTTTTTATATTCAAAAGCAAATTCTGAAAGAAGTGATTGAAAATTAACGAAGAGACTACTTTAATGACTAAAAAAATTATTTTTCCTTCAACTACAATTTATATAATATTTTAGAAAATGATTTAAATAGTTTGTTTTAAATTCGCACTGTATTTATAGCATGATCTTCCTAAGTGGAGTAAGTATGGAGACTACCTCAATATGTTAAAACTAAAATTACCTCAAAGAAAACAAATAGTTCCTGAATTATTCACAGGATTGAGATAACTTAGAAAAACGGTCTTTGCATAATCTATCATCGTGGGAAATGGAATCACTAACCTGAAAAAAAGTCCAAGACGGAGCTGCTTGTGTTTCACTTCACAAAAATGCCTTTGAGAAAGGATGGAAAACATCTGTTCTACCCGGAGCAGAATGGGTTATGTTTAGCTTTGGTAATGGAAGCAGTCTAGGAGAAAGGACATTTTGAAGTCTAGTCTACTTTACGCCACTTAAATTTGACCTTACTTCTAATACTGACTCGTTGAGGGATTGGGTAAATAGATTTTTCTATGTGATATTTCCCATATCTTTACAAGAGCCTAAAGTTACGAACTGCAAAGAATAAAGATCAATATTGAATCGCTTATGTACAATTTTTGATATTTATTGTATGTTTTAATATATATATATATATATATATATATATATACTATCAATATTTTATGAAATAGTTTACGTATTCTAATATCTCTCTATCTATCTCTCTATCTATCTCTGTATCTATATATATATATATATATATATATATATATATATATATATATAATATAAGATCTAATATATATATACACACACATATATATCTATATATATATTAAATCTTTCGACGAACAACGTATTAGCGTTCAACAATTCAGTTAACGATAAACTCTAGACTGCTGAAACTCGTGATTTGTTTATAATTGCGAAATCTGGTATAAAAAAAAGCCATCCTTTTTGAATAAGCTGATAACAGAAGAATGGTGCAGAATGCTCCACAATCATCAAAATATCACACTTCTGGTTTACAAAACTTTTAGAATTGTTCCTGGTACACCAATTAGAATTGCAATTTTTTCTCATCTGAGAGCAATTTACATTAGCTTTAGCTGGTGGTTTTTCTCTGGAGTCTGATTTACAGGAAGTCTCCTCAAGTCTCCAGGACTCTCCACAGTTTGCTCTCCTATCTTAATAATATAGTAGTTTGTATGATCTCCACTCATCCTCTTATTCACAAGTCCTCCAATCACTTCAATAATCCTATGGTGATTGTAACTAGAACACCATTTACAATTGGTATTACCATCACTATCATGTTTCACCACATTTTTTTTTCAATTCCCAAGTTAGGTCCAGGTACTTATCTTTCTTTCCGCTTTCTTTCAATTTTACTCTGGGATAAGCAAGGTGAGCAAAGTATACAACTTTGCAAATTCTCTTTTTTTTGTTACTCCTTGCTGTTATCACTATTATAATTTTTACTCCTGGCGAGTTTTTCACAACAGTTTTAAGCAAGTCTTAGAGAATGCAGGTCTCCTTAGCTGAATATCCTTGCTGAATTTGATACTCTGTTCTGGATAGTTTAAATTGTTCCTCGGTCTTCCAATTCATAAATTCGCGCTTCCAAGGATTTGGAGACATTTCCAAATGCTTCAACCACACGTAAGGTCATTTTTACCTTCTTCATTTCTTGAGCAAGTATTCATTTTTTTATATGTCATCATTTACACTTTGTGGCCTGGTTAAACAGTAATTCACCAAAAGAGAAATTAATTTTGCTTGTTAATATCTTTATCATTATTGTTGTTGTTGTTTTCGTTGTTTCTATTATTTACTTTTATATTGGTTTATTTCGTTTATTTATTTTTATCATCTAAACTTACACACACACACACACACACACACACACACACACACACATATATATATATATATATATATATATATAAATTTACATGCAAACACATACACATACTTATATAAATATATATATATATATAAATATATATATATATATATATATATATATATATATATATATATATATATATTTCGAAAATAAAGACCGGAGATGATGTTAATATTTCATTAATAATAAATATATCACCTACAAAGTGATAAAAAAAAAGAATCAATCGTTCCAACACATTTTACATCATAATTCTAAATGATTCACAAACTTCCTAAAACATAAACACACCCTGATGCATGCACAAACATGAGCACATACACGCCTACACAACTGGCATTAAACACGGAGTCAATTAAATGCGACTAGTTAGGCGAAGATCAGCTTTCACATTAGTTTTCAATAAACTCGCTCAAGTCTCCGCAAAAGCACTCGGTAATTAGTCCCTCATCTCTTTTCCTTCTTAAGAGATTCAGTCACTTACTCAGTGAGCTGTCGTTCCATTAGATCTTTAGATTAACGGGGGTATTATCAGTTCGGTCCGCTTTTCGATTTAAAATTTCCGCTGTTTCTATTAACCCAGCACTAATCATTCTCTCCACTTCTTCGCCAGCATCTTTCCCCGGGTGCAATCACACCGACAAAAGGATCCTACCCGACCCGCTATTTTCCCCAGCCGCAACAAAGCGAATATCAAATTACCAGTTGGCTTAGTTTGGCCTCCAATCAGGGGGCCGTTTCAATCTTCGACTCGTTTGATACTGTCCAACTGATTTCTACTAAGAAAGCGTTAAAACAGAGGAGGCTGCTCTTGCTTAGAATTTAGCTCTAATCCAAACATACTGAAATCAAAGACGATGCAGACCTTAAAATGTGATATTTTTTGCTTACACATTCTAAGAAGAAGTCACTTTAGACACGTCCTTACACAATCCTTTGGATTATATCTTCCATCGTAACACAAATAATATTCTAACCTAAACTTTCATAGAATACACTGAGAGTAGCTACTTCGGGCATATTTTTCCTCAGATTGCTTGGTGGCGTCCTTAGCGAAAAGAACATCGTTTAGGGAAATGGATGAAGCGACTTGAGTTCAATACCTTGACGAGGCTGTTTGCATTTCACTTTGCGTCAATGGCCTTGAGAATGACATGAATATATATGTCCTTCTTCCAGCGAGGGGTAAATATTAAGGCAGACTGAGTTCTCTAGATTTGGAAGGAAACCAATCAAGGAGAAAAAATCTCAGAATACCAAACAGCTGTACTCCTCTTAAAAATGAACTTGTCTTTGATTCTCTCCAAACCGAAGAGTTTGGATAAATGCACAGAGGAATACCTTCTATTCTATAGTGGTCACCCACTTGAAAAATTCTCAGGCTGTACACAGTTTTGTTTTGAAATATATATATATATATATATATATATATATGCGTGTGTGTGTGTGTGTGTGTGTGTGTGTGTGTGTGAAAACCCTTTTACTGTTGAACTGCAGCTGCGTACGGTGTCCAGTCCTAAAAAAGACCTCGTCGTAAATATATTTGAACTTTTTTAGGCAGAATTACTTTAGTTAATGGATAGCCTGCAAGCAACAGAGCTATGTATAAGCTAAACCACCGTAACGTGAGTATAAGAGCTGGTATAGATGTCTGTAGTTGCATGTTACTCTTTTTTATATGGTCTGTCAACTATTTATTATTTATACTCTATTTGCTCTAATTAAGAGTAGAAGACACATTGGTATTCAAGACGAAAAATTAGACAAGTTTTATCAAATCTGTTTTTTTTTTTCGTTTTAATCAGTCCTTTCGTAAACCACAGTGCCAGTGTAGATAATATTCTTACAACGATGGGTGTATAGGGTTCCTTGAAAGGCAATATTTTCCTTACTCTCTTACACTAGACATTTTGTGAGAAGCTCGTTTGGAATTTACTCAACTCTCCACCATGAGCTTGATGTGTAAGAAAGTCAAACTTTGAGCGATATTATGTTGGCTTGCTTTAGCATTTTTCTTCTTTTATGCTGGTTGTTTCGCCAAGGCAAAAGAACCATGTTCCTCGACATTATAGTTGGTAGGGAGAGGAGATAGATGCATGCCTTTCCCGGGTTTTCAGATCAAAACTCTGACAGACACCCTCGTCCCGTATTTGAATCCTGGTCACTTTTTCTATTTCTTCTAATAATAATCATTACACTAACAATATACACTGTAATCTCCTTCACTTGGGTTTTACATTTCATCCTAACTCAAACGAAAATAGTCTATTAAGTAGATAGAATTTACTAAGAGTAGTTTCTTATGGTACGTAGGTGTTAGAATGCTTACTATGTCTGCTATTCCTAAGGGGTCATCCATTTTATGCGCAAGTTGACTGCGGCCTAACTTCAGTTAATTTTCGGAGCCGTTGCTTTAAACGTCGTTTCAATTTCGTACGAAGATAGAACGTATAAGGTAACTAGTAATGATCGAAGTCACAAATCTGTTGCCTTTTTTCTGCAAGTCTACATTGTTAACCCTTACATCACGAAAAAATGTCCTTGTATATTCCATGTACTTATTCAGAAAGAGGAACAATATCTTTAGTATCTCCCACTTGCTATCTATTAAGCTTTTTCTTAGATATCACACGCATACGTCAGTTTTCTTATCGTACCAGCTTCTGCTGTTTAACTGTCACCCATCTAAATATAGAACAAGCTTATCACTGCTCAGTTTCAGTGATCTAGAGGGAACACATACTTTCAGCGTGACTGGACAATAAGTCTATCTTGTAAGTGAAAGTATTACCAATAAATGTTTATTGGTGATCAGACGTCAACAATAATGAATTGCTCAGTCTAAAAGGGACTCAATGTTCATCATTCTACAAAATGAATTATTAAAATAGCTTACTGTTTAAAAGAAAGATTGGAGAAGGAATAGCGCATCTACTATGTGTCCAATGATCGCGTACAGTGAATAACTAGTAGAAACAATACCTACATTTGAAAGATGTTTCTGAGTTGTTGATTTTAAGATGCTGTCTTTTCTACACTGATTAGGAACATGAAAAGCAATTACGCCTTTATACTGCTATTATCTAACGTGTAATATTATGAGACATGTGCGGTACAGCCTTTACCTTTTAAAACAAAGGGTTACTAGTTAGTCTCAGAGACATGTTCGATAATTGTAACTTTTTTTATTAGGAAGGTTTCTGGTGACGAAGAATTTTTTTGGTCGGCTGCCCGAATGGAATTCAAAGGTGTACGTCTTGTTAAAACTGTAACCGAAAACACTTTCTGGAGAAGAGGGTATGCTTTTGTCCTAATTATGCCACAAAAGTGTAATTCGAAGGATTCAAGACTTTGGATAATGGAATAATTATACTTTTTTTAAAAAAGAATTGTGTATATATTTCCTTGCTGACACAAATATATCTAAGAAATCATGAGTAACAGTCTTTAAATCAGGGAGTTAAATTACATGTAAACATAGAATTACCCAAGAAATACAACCATTTGTGTCATTATTTTGAAAAACCTTTTCCCTGTTTTACAATCAAAGTATGAGACTGGTACAGTTATTTTCTGCTTGACAAGAGCAGAAGGACGGTATTCAAAGAGAACACAACAAATATATTATCCTGCTACTCCGAATAGTGAACAAAATTATCAGTCTCAAACTTCACGTTGGCAAGTAATTTCATCTTTAAAGGAATTCTACTCAGACTCACGAGTATGCAAAAAAGATTACTAAAATATTTATGCACGTAACAAAACAATTTTCCACGAAAATATTGTTTATAAATTCTTGCAATTTACTAAAAATATATGGCCCAGTCTGCTGGAGCTGCAGAATACACCGACTGCAACACTGCAGAGGGTTAAGACTCCTAAAACGAGAATTCTTGATATGGCACTAAACATATCTGATGGTGAGGCTCCATTAATGTTGGAGCTTAGTGTAATGTGGAGTACCTCTTTATTGCGATTGCTCACAGCTAGTAGCATCTGATAGGGTCCTATCTGTGGGTCAAATAGGAGTTAACTGTGTACTTATACTAAACTGAATGGTTTGAAAATGAACTGTTTTTAAATTTAACTCTGTGTCATCAAAAAACTGTACTCATGTTAAACTAAATTTTTATCATTAAGGTTTTTCGGACTATTGTTTTCATCTTTATTGTTATTTCCTCAAAGTTTCGGCCGATACATTCTCCGGCCTTTTTCAGGTGTTTGTCGAACTCGGGAACCTTCACGGAACTTCGAACTACGTTTATTGAAACCACGGGTGTCGCCTGTTCTGATTCCGCTTGCCATAACCGGGTACAAACATTAAGTATTCCTGTATATTACTCGCCTGTAGTGAGGATTGAACCTGCAACCTTCAAATGATTGTCTTCTTAGAAGCTCATTGAACCAACGATTATAACCGTTACGCCATGTGTTCTGCGGGAACCTTCACGAAACTTCGAACTACGCCGAAAAACCTTAATGATAAAAATCAACAAGCTTCGTCTCAAAAATTTAGACAACTTAAACTAAATTGTTCGTAATAGAACCATTTAAATGTATAAAAATGGCATTAAATAACATTCAATGGATGATATGCCATAAACACAAACCAAACCCAAATATACAAATACATAAAAGAACAACGTCTGTTCAACTCCACTGACTATTATTCATTTATTTACTTTTTTTGTTGTTTTATTTACAGTTCATGACAGCATTAATTTTTAATCACAGTTACTCGGAAAACTCTTCTGTGACGATATTAAGCCATATTTTTTTACAGTATCTCATTAGGATATTTGGCTCTACTGTCGTTGTATACCAATTCGCAGGCTAAATAAAAAATACCCCTCCGTAAGAATGCATATTGGCTCGACGCAAGCATATCATGAGAAATTCATAGAAATTTGGAAAAAGACCAATTTTAT
>OY757911.1:47866462-47870627 GCA_963585895.1 Sepioteuthis lessoniana | reverse complement strand
GATTATTACTAGGACAGGTAGACTTGCTGAGATGAGGGGATCTGATTGTATTTCAAAATCTCAGAGGTGTTTGTTCATCTCGTTCTCTAGAACATATTCTGTATTGTGCATATACCATTTGTTCATTGGGTCAAACTTAAATCCCTTGCATAACTCTAAGTGGATCACTTTGTCCACCTAGTTATGTCTTGTTTATACTATTCTGTGCTTTTTTGCTGCATTCACTAATTTATGTTATTGATAGTTTCGTCTGAATGAACACATAACCAACATCAGGTGTTTCATTGTGTCTTATCTATTCTTGCATAGATAAGCTTGGTCTTTATGGAAATTTTTTGTGCTGCTATTAAATGAGATTCAGTTTCCTTCTAAAGGTTTCCCCATTCTTAGCTACGTCCATGTTTTCTCGTGTGAGATGTTTCATGTTAGTCGCTTAAAACATACATCGAGTTGTTTTTCTTCCCATTTTTGTTTTCTGGTTATTTTTTGTTCAGTTGATCCTCGTGTCGTCAGTGTATTTAGAGGCTGTAATCAATCTTCCTTCGTCGTTGTATCGATGCATCAACGCTATCTTCAATGCTACCAACTCCACTTCTTCCTTCTTACCTTTACACGTATAGTCTGTCAACGTCATCTCTGGAATGTTAGGACTTATCTTATTAGTTATTTTTCTTGTACATTTGTTTAAGGTCTTCTCTGGTCTACTTCAATAATAGTCCCGAGTATCTTATGAGGATACAGCTCAGATATTTGTCTCTTTTATAAGGTCCCTGCTATATAGTTTGGTTCTGAGTAGCTTTCTTGTTCTCCTGACATACTCTTTTTGAATTTATTATTCATCTCCACTTGTTTGATGTTGCCTGTCTCTAATATTCCCAAGGATTTGTACGTTTCCTTTTCTCCAAGCATTCTAATGTTTCTTAATTTCATTGTTCCGATCCTTCCGCCATGTGTCTTTTCCCGCTCTTCTTTATTAGCATGGCGCATTTTTCTATGCCAAATTCCATCTCTATGTTCTAAATGTGTATTCTTACAATCTGTATTAGGTTTTCTAATCTTTTTTTAGTTTTTGGCAATCGTTTGATATCATCCTTGTGCTTAGGTGATTGATTTTTCCTGCGTTTTGTTGAGTATGTGGTTGAGTGGCATCATCGCGACAACAAATAATAATGGTTATGCCTCATCTCTCTGGAATATACCTCTCAGGATTTTCACCTTAGACACATCTTTTCCTCTTGCTGTCAGTTCCACCTTCCAGGTTTCCATGGTTTTCTCGATAAATTTTATGACTTCGTTGGATATTTTGTACATTTTCGGACAGTGTATTATTCGGCTCAGGGGAATATATCATGAGCCTTTATGTAGTCAATTTAAGCCCTACCTCGATTTTTAAGTCTGGTTTTACTCTCGTTGATGATGTGTTGATCAATATGTAGTAGTTCTCCTATTTTATTATTGTTAGTTTACTCTTTTGAGAGTCTTTCAAACTGCGTTAGCTGATAGTTTCTCATTAGAGTTTGAGTGGTAGCAAGTCTCTTCATATCTCCTGGACGTTTCTCAGAATTCTGGCTGATCTTAATAAAGCTTTAGTTTGGACGGTCTTCATTCGTCCTCTTCTTTCTAAGTTCTCCAGTCCACTACCAATCATGTTTCAGAGTTTTTTCAGTTCTCTAGCAAGATCTAGGTCCTTATCTCTCAGTTCATTTTCTTTCAGTTTTACCGTCTGGTCAGCCGGATGACAAATTAACTATTTGGCACTTACCCAATTTTTTGTTGTTGATTGTCATTATGTCTCGTCGTCTGACCGAGATTAAATTACCCGTTTGTAAAACCAACATCCAAGAGAACTTTGTGCGTCTCAATTTCTAGGACATATTCTTGCTTGTCCCCACAGTTGTTTTCTTACTTTTGTTTTCTAGTTATTTTTTCTTCTGTTTTTACTAGCTGTGTCTATATTGTTCTTGTCGCAGTAATTAGTCTTCCTCTGTACTTTATTTTAAATTCTTCTATTTGTTATATCGATGCCCCTTCAATGCCGGTAAGTCCTCTTCCTCCTTCATTTCTTTACACATATGTTTTGTCTACGTCATCTCTTATGCATCGTAATGTGTTTTCTTGTTCTCTGATCGATTTGTGGAAGTTCTTCTCTTGTTCGTTTTGAGAATGATCTTGAGTATCTTACGAGCAGAACAGTCCAGTTATTTTTTTATATCCCTTTAAGGAGATTTCTGCTTAGTAGTTCGGTTTCGTGTACTTTTCTTGTTCTCTAGAGGTATTCTTTAAATTTTTTTCTTTGATCTCCGCTTTCTTTGTTTTTGTTAACTTCCAAAATTTCCAAAGTATTTGTAAGTTTCCTTTACGCCGACCTTTCTAATTTTTTTCTTGATTCGTTAGTTCTATTCCTTACATCCTTAGGCATCTTGCACTTTTCATCATTAGCATTGTACATTTTTCTATGTCAAATTCCATCCATTAATCCTCACTGCCTGTATAAGGGTTTCCAGTTTTTTTTAAATTGACAATTTTATTCCATCAATGTACATTACTAATTATTATTATAATTATTATCATACTGCTTGCAAGTTTTTCACACCATCTATAGCTGTTGGTCTTCACTGAAGTGTGTGTGACAGAGAGACAGCGTTTGTCTTCATGGCACTTCTCAGTATTCTGGCCGATTTCAACTGTGCAGTAGTTTTGATGGTCTAGACTTTTCCGTCAATTTTCAACTCTTCCAATCCTCTTTCCTAGACTTTGGGCACCGTCCCAGTCGTGCCAATTAAAATTGATATCATCTTCACTCTCATGTTTCACAGATTTGTTAGCTTTCTAGCAAGGTTCTAGTTTTTTACATCGACATCAGCTAATGGTTTTTCCTAGGAGTCTGAATGGACAACGAATCTTCACAAGACTCCAGGGCTCTTCTCATTATTCTATCAGATCTTCATTGCTGAATTCTTGATTTCCAAATCTTCCAGCAACTTAAGCAAGCTTTTGGAGACCATTTCACGTACACTTATTACTGTTGTATCACCGTTTGTCCTAGTATGTGTCTCTCGTAAAATTGTGTGTCTATGTCTAGGTCTTTCTCAGAATGTATATTTATAGTTGTTTCCTAAATGTATTTATAAGTTGGTGACCGTAGTCGAGAGTGACCCCAAGGCTCCCTTTTCTTTAGTTACTGTGGCACAATGGTGGGCATTCGTTCTGTGGTTGTGTGTGTGTGTGTGTGTGTGTGTGTGAGTGCCAGTCAGAGTATTCTTTTTTGGTTTTGACACGAAACCCACTCAAAGGGCTTGACGTGAGATTTCCTATGAGACCGGAAGAAGACGAGGAAAGGCAAGTTTTCAGAGTAGACAACAGATAAGAGTTTGCGACAGTCATAGAGAGGCGACGGTCAGAGAGAGGTAGCTGCTGAAGCGTGGAGTTGGGACCTATGGACCCAGAAGGCATGTCAGCAAGTACGAGAGGGTGAGTAAGCGTTCTGGTGGGAATTTTGTTCGGGTACAAGCTCTGGATAGCCATAAAATGCCAGAAAAGTGGATAAATCACTTCCTTCCTACGCTTAGGGCTAACCCTAGTCCGTGTTTTTTTTTTTTGTTCTTCTGTCATACATTCTCGGTTCTCGGTTGTATATTTGTAAAACATGTGAAATACTCCTGTCCGGAAATTAGAGGAGCCACAAGACTATTGAATGTCGATGAGCTAAAATAAGTTAAGATAGTGGGGACCGGCCGTTTCGGGTTTATTGTCACATTTCTACAGTGAGGTATAGGAGGGGGCATTACTCATATCTCTGGATTCCTCCACTATACTTTTGATCCGTATCTTATAATGCTGAGAGTTAAGCAAAGAGGCATCATGAACCATTTTTTTGAATCTTCGTATGACTCGACCTGGGATAAAATCCTGGTGTCCTGGCAACATGCAAGACAGTAGACCAATATATATATATATATACATTGTTAGCGAATGGTAAATAAAGTAAAGTTGGCGACCGTAGTCGAGTGCGACCAGAAGGGCTCCCTTTTCAATAGCTACTACACTGAGGTGTAGGAGAGGGCACTACTCCTTTCCCAGGGTTGCTCCACTTTACACTCGATACGTACCTTATATTTGCTGAGTGTTAAACTTGGAGGTATCAACTACCATTTTAAAGTCTTTG
>OY757911.1:47708962-47863962 GCA_963585895.1 Sepioteuthis lessoniana | reverse complement strand
TGTGTGTGTGTGTGTGTGTGTGTGTGTGTGTGTGTGTGTGTTTTATCCAGCAAAAACAGCATATCATAACGATATCGATAGTACGACTATGACTATAAGCTAATAGTATTTTGATAATGATTAACTAATTTCTATTGCTCATTATTTGTAGTGGTATAAGACTGTCCATCTCAAGACGTACATATTTACGAACAATTATGTATATATAAGCCTGTCAGTAATAGTATATATATATATATATATATATATATATATATATATATATATATATATATATATTTATATATATATACGTGTAGCATATATGTATGCATGTGTATGTACATAGAGTTGTAGACGTACTATGCATTTTAATGTATTGAATAGTTGCTAAATAAATTGTGGATCAGAAAACATCAAATGGTAGGCTTTAAAAACAGAAGAATATCACTGAAGCGAGTGGTATCTGTGTGTTAGTAACTCAGAAAACAGCAATTTAACATATTCAACGAATTTGGCACATGGGTGGTCGAATAAGAAAACCCTGCTTTCCTCGATAGGAAACTATAAATCAATATATTCAGGGAGTTAGTTGAGAGGCAGTCATCAGATGGTTATATTTCTAAAAAATTACAGTTAAGCATATATCATCATCATCATCATATCGTGCTGGCAGCACGGATATCCCTGACCCTCTCTCGCCACTCCTCCCTATCGTTCATCGCCCTAGGTAGGTCTTCAGGACAACAACCTGTATCCTCACATAGCTGCTGAATGTACGTTCGAGCTGGTCGTCCTGCTTTTGCGCGGCCGTGTGTGGGGATCCATAAGAGTACATCTCTTATGAGTTCATCTCTGCTTCTCCAGCAGTGTCCTGCATGTCTGGTTCGTCTAACTTGAATAGTTTTCGTGATAGGGGGCAGGTGGCCGTACAGTTGGTGTCTTGTGGGGTGTTGCCGCCAGGACTTGTTCAGGATTGCACGCAGCATTCTTGTGTAATTGCCATCTAGTTTCTTCTCCAGCCGTTTTGTTAGCGTCCATGTAGTGCATCCATATAGCAGTATCGATGTGACCGCTGCCTGGAAGAAACTGCGTTTCATTTTATCGGTTAGGTCTGATTTCCATATAATCGATAGCCTATTGATAGCTGTCCATGCTTTCGTTAACCTCGTTTCGATGTCCTTTTCGGTTGATTCGACGCTGCTTCCTAGGTACGTGAATTTGTCTACTAGTTTAAGTGGGGTTCCTTCTAGAGTGGAGATGTCCCCCGTTTGGTTATAGCACATATATTCCGTTTTGTGTGCATTAACATGGAGGCCTATGCTTGCTGCTGCTCGTTCCAAACTATGCAGAAGTGTTTCGGCTTGGTCAGGTGTATTTGCCAGTATCGCTATGTCATCGGCGTAGTCGGCGTCGGTAATTGTTGTTGCGGGGTATCTTCTGCTTCTTCTCTTCGTCAGTTCGAAGCCATTCTCTTTGATTTTGTCAATCGATGTTCTAAGTACGTAGTCTAGACAAATGATAAAGAGGTACGGGGCCAGCGTGTCCCCTTGTAGTACTCCTGCTACAATGTCAAAGTATTCTGTGTCTCCATCCGGTGATCGTACTTTTACTTTAGTGTTTCTATAGAGAATCGTTATTGCCGCTACGGTTTCTTTAGGTATGCCGTACGCTAGTAGGATTTGTTCCATCTTTCCTCTGTGAATGGAGTCGAAAGCTTTGGTAAAGTCGACAAATATTAATGTCGCTTGTAGGTTTTTTGCCCGTACACCTTCAAGGATTCTGCGGATGGTTAATATTTGTGAGGTCGTGGATCTATTTCTTCGGAAGCCATTTTGGTTTTTTCTTAGTATGTTGTCGATTTTGGGTTCTATTCGGTTTCGTAGTAGGGCATTGTAGATTTTGGCAGCTCTGGATGTAAGTGTTATGCCTCGGTAGTTTTTGGCTAATCCGAGGTCCCCCTTTTTAGGGAAGGGGAGTATGCATCCCTTCATCCATCTATCTATCGGATTTTGATTGTATACTGCGTTGCAGTGTCGGAGCAGTATGTCGTCGAATTGTCTGGTCTTCCATACTTCCGGGGGAATTTCGTCCAGCCCTGCAGTTTTCCTATTTTTAATTTTTCTGAGAACCGAGTCGAGTTCTTCTTGTGTGAACGGTCCTAGTTTAATGTCTAATTGTTTGCTAATTATTCTGGTGATTGGTTCATGTGTTATTTTTGGTGGGTTTCCAAGTAAGTTTTCGAAGTGCTGTTTCCACAGTTTTATTCTTTCTTGTTGGTTTGCTGCTTTAAGTTTTGCTTTGGCTGTGTTCTTTCTTCTGCTCACTTCGTTTATTGTTTGCCAGGCTATTCTAGATTGTCTATCTTCCACCGAGTCTCTAGCCTCCAAAAACTATCGAAAAAACCCAACAAACACAAATGCCTTAAAACTAAAAACGGCACAATATCAATTAGCAGGCATATATATAAAGAAACAGACAGAATTAGCATATATATATATATATATATATATATATACTAATCAAACTCCAACGCCCAGGCAGGATGTGACACAAGATCAAGTTACTTTTACGTGAAGCTTAAGAAGCTTAAATTCAGAATTTTTCGTATAGATAGTTTGCCCTACGAAAATTAAAGGACATATTTAACACTACTATTTACCCGTAGCTGGAAGAAGAATGTTCGGATTCATACCTTTCCGAAAGGAATTACAACTAAATCAAATGTAAACAGCCTGGTTCAGGATTTGAACTCGTGTTTCATGTCCATTTATACGACAATAACCATTGAACAACGACAATATCTGTCTGTCTCTCTTTCTCTCTCTTTCTCTTTCTTTCTCTCTCTCTCTCTCTCTCTCTCTCTCTCTCTCTCCCTCACTCAGTCACTCACGGACACACACACACACACACACACTTCTACATGAAAGTCCCATTGATACTAATCTCATGTTCTCGTCCAAAATAGTACATTTATCTTCTAAAAGAGTGCAATTATCTTGACAAGTTTTGTATTTATCCTTTCTAAAAGAGGCAGATAAAACGTAAATCATGATATTAACATTTTTTGGAAAAGACGAATTTAAAACTCATCTGATGACTGTGTATTTTTGTAACGGTATATAAAAGAAAGTGTTTAAACAAATGAATAATAATCGTTTGGGTCGTTTAAGTAAGTATCATATAATGTATATACTATTTTGTAAAAGGTATGTGGACCTAGTAGTCATCTTCAAGATTATAATTATCATAAAGTTGCGTTGATAGCGCGAAGTTCCTTAAGTCACTCTCTCGGGACTCGTCCCTTTAATCCATCGTTCCTGGCTAGTCCTCCTAGCTATATCGTGTTCTCACAGAGTTGAATAAATAACTAATGGTCTATTATCAGCGAAATGTCAACATGGCGGAGTCCATAGCTGAACGTTCGCATTTGCTTCACTTGCATTGCCCATCATGTGTTGTCTGTGTTACATGGATAGATTGTGAGAGTGAAGATAGGTGGCCATTCAGCTGCTGTTTTGTGAGATATTGCTCCCAGGATTTGTTCACAACAGCTTGTAATCTTCTTGTGTACTTCCAATCTAGCTTTTTTCTGCAAGAGTTTGATTAGCGTCCATGTATTGCTTAAATACTGTTGTATTGACCCAGGCACAGATTGGAAGAAATCATGTTTCATTTTATTGAAGAGATTTACATTTGATCAATAACCTCTCAATAATAGTCTTCGCCTTCGTTAGATGTATGTTGACATCACTTTCAGAAAATGAAATAGTGCTGCTGAGGTATGTGAACTTGTCAACTAAATTTAGAGGCCTTGACACTCTAAGTGAAGATGGCTCTTTCTTGTCAAAAACATATCAGCTGTATTTTATTTGCGTTCACCTAGAGATTAATAAAACCTGCGTATTGCTGCAGGCAATGAAGTAGAGAAGAGGTTTGGACAGGTGCATTGGCGAGAAGAGCTTGATTATCTGCATAGCCTGCGTCCGTCATATATAATCTGCGATATATAATCTGCTTTTTTGGTTTTATTCAAGAGTAAAACCATTTTCTTTTATAACATCAACTGACGTTAAAGTACGTAATCTTGGCAGATTATAAGCATTTATGACATAAATGTATCTCCTTGCATGATGCCAGCTACAATGTGCAAGAGATCGTTTTTGCCATCAAGTGAGCGAAACATTTCTTTCGTGTTTTTCGTTTTTCATTATAGCACTAATTGTTTCTTTAAGAAGATAATGTTCTTGTAAAAGTTCTTCCATCTTTAAGAACAAACTGCACTACAAGATGAGCCGAATATAAATATTGTACACAAAGGAAATTTATCACAGTGATCTCTACGTAGAGTTTTTAAAATACAATCAAACGCTTTTTGCATCACAACAGAAGTTTAAAGTTTAAAACAATCTAAAAACAGAAGGGATAGATGAGAAAAGGTATCACCAAGTCGGTTACGGAAAGAGCCAATTTTTGAAATATCGTAGTGGGATCGATAACATTAAAATTTAGATCGTTATTTGTCACTTTCAAGGTAAACAACTAACTGTCCTAGAATTTTTTTGACATGAATTCGAAAATGTAGCCCGTTTTTGTTCCTGTCGTATTATTTTTGTGTAACGGAATTAGTGCATACTTAATACAATCAAAGTTTAGTTTAAATCATGATTTGAAGATACTCATGATATTTTTCAGGCTTATTTAATGAAATGAAATGGAATGTCATTGTCTGAAATTCACAAAGTAAACAGACGACTCTTTTCTGGTATGCGAATTTTTCTGTTTCGACTTTGCTTTGAAGATTCATTGTGTTTTATATACATCAATATTTTAGTCTAGTCTAATGATATTTGTGGTGTGACACGTGATTTGACAAATGTTTAAACCTTTTTGGAGAATGCCAGTGTTTTATTTTAACATCATTTAAAATCTGTAGAAAACTCATACACAAAATTTTTTAATTTGTTTGAGAATTTTCTAATAATTATTTTCGATTTTTAGCCCTTTGTCTTATTTTCATGATGCTGCCTTCGATATTTCAGAGATATAGAGTTTTATATGAATTTACTTACAAAATTTCAAAGACTGCTGAGAATTTCTAAGGTCATTGAATTGGTTTAATTGAATGAATCATAGTGTTATGGCCTTCAGGTGATTAACCGCGACCTTGGATAGGAATGCTGAGTCTTGTAACGGTATCCCCAGTAATTGCTGCATTCCATAGTTGTTGTCTAGCTAAAGGATTCCTAATAAAGACAATTACAAATTCGGAAGACCAGATAAGGAGAACAAATAATTGGACTAATAAGACAAAAAAATCCAAACTTGATCGCCCTTCGCGGCCCGTGGCGCAGCGGATAGAGGGATTGAGTCTCTACGGTTCCAGGTGAGCATTGTCAGAAGATAGCGGTTTCAATTCCTCCTCAAGCTAGCCAGATGTTTACCAAGTCGAAAACGTGGTGCTATAGACAACAACTATGGAGGGCAGCAATTACTAGGGATACCGTTACAAGACTCAGCATTCCTATCCGAGGTCGCGCTTAATCACCTGAAAAAGGCCAGAGATGAAATCTGGCCGAAAAGTAGTGAGAAGAAACAACAACAACAACAAAAAAATACCGAGATGAGGACAAAAAGTCCGCTATAAATAAAAAAAATTAATTCTCAGATTAAGAAGCCTCATCTTAAAAAGGATTCCTGATAATGAGAATTATTATTATTATTTTATTTTTTTTTTTGCTGTAGGTAATTGCGACAAAAATGACAACTACTACGACCTTGCCAGACATCCAAGGAAGCTGTGGAATGTGACAGTGATGGTGATATCAATTGGAATTGCTGCGCTTGGAACATATCCCAAATACTGGAAAAGGGGTCCGAAGGGCCAAAAACGGGAGAACGAATCGAGAACATACAAAATCCAGCATTATCAAAATGAATCAAAATATTAAGAAGAGTCCTTGAAACATAAAGATACTTTTCATCACTCACACTCTCATAAAATACCATTAGCTTACTATGGTATGAGAATCATGCAAGAAATAATAACAATATCATTATTAATAATAATAGGAAACCTTATCAAAGGAATAAATGCCGGGGCTGGCCCCCCATCAGATATTCGGTGCCATTTCTTAAGTGGACCAAAGAAAAATAAATGGACCAGCGAACAAGAAAACTAATGATCATGCATAAGATATTTAATCCTAGAGATGACGTTGACAGACTATATGACTCAAGCAAAAAAAAACGGAAGTGAAGGTCTTGATAGCATTAAAAATAGCGTTGACGCATCAATAGAACAACTTGAAGACTACATACAAAAGCATGGAGGAATATTGATTAGGGCCACCAGAAACAATACTGACATCACGAGGACCAACAGAACCAAAAATAACCAGAAAACAAAAATAGGAAGAAAAGCAACTCTATGGGCGTTTTAAGCGACTAATAAGCAGCACCTCACATGGAAAAATCATGGACGTGGCTATAAAACGGAAACTTTAAAAGAGAAAATCAATCTCTCCCACTAGCAGCACAAACAACGCTATCAGAACCAAGTTTTCCTATTTAATAAAGATATGGTCGAGTCGGTTGGGGTTGTAGAATAAACCGTCTGTATCTCTGCAGTAGGGTAAGACTCATCCACCGAGTGTCTTGATATGACACTAAACAATCTCATGGTGAGGCTCCGATAATGCTGATGCTTTGAGGAATGCCGTGTACATTTTCCATGCCATCGCTCCCAGGTATACTCTAGCACGGTTACAAATACCTAATAGGGTCCTGTCTGTGGGTGAAATAGAAATAACTGTTTACCTATGCCATAACTATTTGTTTGAAATAGAACTGTTTTTAACATCTACACTGAGTACTCATGCTAGACAATTGTTTGAAAAAGAACTGTTGATATGTATAAAAATGAATTTGGCATTAAATAAACTACAGTAAAACTCAACCAACCAACCAACCAACCAGCTAATAAAGATTATTTGCACACTGTTTTATGGTTTCAAGTATTCTTTATTAATAATTATATGTTTTTAAAGTGATCATTTCTTTTCAATTGACCCTACTTGATTTCACGCAGTGACAAGTAATTAATGATTACAATATTTAATAAATGATATAGGTTTCGAGTGAATATTCTTTATACAAACAATTTGCTGTTACATGTTATCGCCAATTCTTATCTAATACTTATGATTTGGAAACATCTATTCGATCTATCGATTTCACCCTAAAAGGTACAACAACTCTGGGTCAGAGTGGACCTGAGAATAATTGCAATGAAAGGATACTCCACACAATTCAGGTCTATTGAAAGGGGATTTAAGCGGTTAAAATCATTATTCAATGAAAACTCAATCTCAAATATACAAATAATCGTAGCTGTGATTTTATTTATACCTAATTTTGTTCTCATTGAAGAATAGCGTTTACAAAACACAGCGAGACTTTCGTTAAAGTCCGAACTCTAAACCATGTGAAAATCTAGTCAAAATTCAAACTTCGTTCTGTGTTCTGTGTTCTGGTTCGAATATCTACCCACGATGGAATTTAATGGAGATATATCTCGTTATTTTGACATTAAATTCAAATATTTTCCTCATTTTTTTTCCATTTATATTGTTGCCATGTTATTTAAATAGTCACTACTTATTGATTCAGACCTGAGAAAATATGTTTCAAATTTAGAATTTTGTGAAATTAATATTGAAACACTGATGAAATTCTATAACGACACTACTCCAATAAAATACGTGGGTACTAAGATAACAAAACTACTTTAGAAGAATCTAAACTTTTTTCAGCGTAATCGTATTTGGCCGTCGTTTCCGTTCGTTGAAAAACAACTCAGCCCATGCTTTCTTAGATGTTGAAAAAATCCCTGGCAAAGATTTTTGAATGTTGGAGATCAGAACCTGGTACTACACACAATTGGTTTAATGAACACTAGCGAAATTAGTGGATTTTTTAAAGAAAGTAAATTTTAAAAAATAGTAGACATTCGACAAAGTATAATTTCCATTAAAAATGTATCAATTTTGATAAAAATACCTCGGATCGAGATATTTGGTTTGGTATAGTTTCATTGTTTATCGACATATCACATTTCGTTGGTTACTTAATACCAAACCAATCCTTGTAGCGGAAAGTAGTGTTACTATTCAACCCAAAGCAGTGGGGAATTTTCATACTTTTTCCAAAGGTATTTTTCCGAAAGTTAATGTAATAATGAGGCTGAAGTTCGAACTCAGTTCCTACAATTTCACAGTCAAGCACGTTAGCTACAGTGTCTCAGGAACTCCCCCACTTGGATGTAAAGTGTCAAAAATTACAAACCACTATTGAAAATGGAGCTGAAAATTCGAAAATGTTTCAGCAAAAATAATATAAAGTATTTCCTCTTGAGCTTTCTTTTTTTTATGCTTTCACGAACAATGGAGAATCAAAGAATGTGGAATCCATTTCCTCACTTAGAATTCGTTTCAATTTCGATTCTTTTCTTTTCATTTGTATTCTAATTGGTAATGATTTTATACTGCATAATTGGGATTCTTTTTATCAAACCTATTAGTGTATTAAATCTATGAGGACATTTTGTGAAGACTTTTCTAGCTTTTCGGAATACCATAATGTACGATGATCTCACCTCATTTCATTTCTCCTATGAGCATTATTTATCTCGTCGGTTTAGAGAAAAGAGGTTCATACTTTTTTCAACAGCATTTGTCTAACAGCGAACGTAATAGATTGACTGGAATTTGAACACCCTTACTTCGATGTCGCAGAAAAAAAATGTTAGTCACAATGACATGGAGACTCTGATGAAAGAAATAAACAGAAAACTGAGTGCATTTGACTCCTAGATTGATTTTAACATGTCCATCCGTAAAGGATTATTTTATGCCAATAGATTTTGGAGTCACGTTCAGGGTACGTTAATATTACTATTTTCATGAAACATGTCTGTTTGGCACATAAATGGAACCTTAACATGTACTACCACGCGAGGCCAGTGAGGAACTGGGAGTAATAGCAATTCTCCAGAGATCCATAACTTGAGCCTCAGGATTAGATATTCTTTTCTATCATCATCAGAACGTTCAGCATATTCTATGTTGTTGCACAATAATGTGCATTCACCCCCCATATATATATATATATATATATATATATATATATATATATATATATAATATCTGCGTAAATCTCAGTGTGTGGATCGTGGATGGATGTGTTGTATTCTCATATACATGCAGATGTAAGCAGAAACATAATGACGACTTCAATGAACGAACGAACACAGTTCTTTGTAAAAAATATACCTTTCACACTTCCTTCGAAAGGGTTGATGTAGGTTTTGTGTGAGAGGTGAGTTGGAGACTGGGAGAGACTGCTACATATTGACCCAAAGTTCTTCTGACCATAGCAGCACTTCTTTCGCATTCTGGCTGGGCTGCTTAACCGTGGGTCACTGAGGGCCCAAACCCTGTCTGGAGCTGGTTCTCACTCCGCGGGCATCCTATCTCCAACAGCGACTGGGACTCGAACTGGAACTGGCTAACCCAAGCCGAGTGTGGCACGTGGTTATATAATTGTTTAACGTTGACCTGATTCCTGTGGGTGTACGTATCTGCACCGAATTCAACTACGTCCACAAGGCAAGGTGATATTCCAATATCTTCGACCAGATGCACCTGTTTCGCTGTTCTCCTTATTTACACAAGTGCATCTCTTGACTGACTGCTCGGTCGAGAGTCAATATGTTACAGATGGCAAAGCAAAGAAAAGGGTTTATTCTTCAGCATCTTTGGGTGGCATCGAATTGTCTGGAGAAGTTTCATAGTGTGAAATATTCATGGTTGGTCTTCGCGCAAAAAGTGGACAAAAAGCTATGCCCATTTGATCCAGTGTGAGGGTCTGAGACCGGAAGTTAGCGTAATAAGTACCAAGGATGTTGGACAGTTGAGTTTAAGACACAGAATCGAAGAGACTAGCAGTCTCGAATTTTAGGAAAGAGACCCAGGAGAGAAAGAGTCTCCAGCATGGAGTCAGTGAACGCAACGGTCAAGCTGAAACCAGAATATGAACGGAGAGATGAGTCAGCATTTCTGGTAGTTGTTAAAGATTTTTTCAAAGTTCTTGCGATAGCCACATATACATACGTGCAGAACTCCAAAGATGTAGCTGACTTAGCTTTCTTTGGGTGTTTCTGTATCCAATCCGTGCTTTGTCTTATCATTTCCTCCGGTTCATTGTTGTTTTTATCTTTTGTTCGACTTGTGAAATTCCCACTCAGTCGGGGAAAGAAGTAAGCACGGGGTCCTTACCGAGCGATCAAACGGTCAACTCAGCCTGTAGGTATTGTCACAAAACCGAACCAATGGCATAATCATCACCTTCATTCCCTACCAAGGTCCAGGCATTCATCCTTCTTTTCACTTTCTTTCAATTTTACTCTGGGGTCCACTGGGACAACAAAGTCCACAATTCTGCCAGGATTTTTTTGAGATTATTCTAAGGTATAGTGCTCTGGTCGAAATTAGGTGATCTGTTTGTACATCAAAATTTTACTATTATTTTATCATTATTATTATTTAGTGACTTGAAAGTTTTTCCACTCAAGATATAAGTGATGATCTTTCACTGGAGTCAAAGAAACTGCAAGTTCCCTCAAATCTCCAGGGACTCTTTTTATTATTTTGACCGATCCTAACAATGTTCTACTTGAGAATGATTACCTGATATCCATGCTTATCTCAAAAAGGTCTAGAAAAGGATTAGCATTGAAATTCAAAATAAAATCATCACAGTTATCAAGTATTTTAGACAGTAAATAAAATAACTGACAGTGAAATGGTTTGTTCATGGGAACATAAAACAATACCAGCTATATCATCAGTCATAAAATAACAATTTTACTAACAAAAAGTATACGAACATCCACCAATGTGATGAAATGATCTAATGATGATGAATACCGCATTGGAATAATAATCACAGTTCATACATAAACAGCGGTATTAGGTTGACATATGATCTTGGAACTTCCTTTTATCATTTCGTTATTCAGTTAGGCAACGTTGTATCAGTTGAACTAATGGGTGAAAGAAATACGTGGGGCATTCAATAAGTTTTCAGACTTCTTTGTACAGGCATTTAAAATTGTCGTAGACTCTTGAAAATTCAGTATGTTTTTGCTATACATCTTATGGGATGACTGACATTTTTTTAATGATTTCAGGTTTAAATGAACAGCTACTGCAGGAATTGGAATACACCCTTCTAAAGCCTGATTGTCACAGCTGGTGATTTTCAAAAATGCAATGTGGAGTTTTGAAGAATTATATGCAATAAAATTCTGTTTTAAACTTGGAAAAATGCCATGCGATGAAAGCTGCATCTACTGCTATGACCCAGAGACTACGAGAGAGAGTTCCTAGTGGAAGCATGCTGGCTCTCCCAGACCCAAAAAGGCCAGACAGACGAAATCCACCCACAAACTTTTGATGATCCCTTTTTTGACAGCACTGGCATGATTTATATGCACTGAGTTCCCACTGGACAGAAAGTCAACAAGGAATACTATATTGAGGTTTTAAGGGAGTTCAGGAAGAGATTCCGTCGGAAGCGGCCAGCACTCTTCAAATCGGGTCAGTGGCATTTCCACCAGGACAATGAACCAGTCCACAACTCCATCCCTGTCACAGACTATTTGACCAAGATGGATATCAAGACAGTTCCTCACCGTCCCTATAGTCAAGACTTTGCTCCTTGTGACTTTTGGTTGTTTACCAAGCTCAGACGCTGTCGTTATGAGACAATTGAGGCTGTGACGAAGGTCATTGACACGCTCACACAAGAGGACTTCCATGGGGCCTTCCAGAAGTTGTTGGAACGGTACAAGTGCATTGCAGCCGGAGGAGATGACTTCGAAGGGGATAGAGTTTCATGTGTGTACTATCAATAAAAGTGTCCATATGAAAAAAGTCTGGAGACTTATTTAATCATCCTAGTATTTATTAAAACTACTTAAATAATAACGTTTATCTTAATGTAAAATTACTATCAGGTGAGCTCTTATTTTTATAAGTAGAATATGTTATTGAGTATGGAAGTGTGACGCCAACAGTACGACAACCGAGCAACATATTCAAACATAATTCATAAAATTTCTTGTCTACTTTTAGTGTTGTCTCTGAACATCGGCGCTGAATTATTTTCCTATATGTGAACTAAAGCCAAATACATAAACAGTAAACGATACTGAAACATCTGCAGGTGTTCTCTCCTTAGTGCAACAATAAGCGATTCAATAATATCGAGAGTTTACAGTCGATAAAAAGAACAGTTTTCTATAAAAATCCACTAAAGATGTACGGGGCTATAGATTTGCGTATCAAATGACAGTTCTGCGTAAGAAATGATTATAAATATATTGATGTTTAACTTGATTGTTCCCAAAAGCAACAGTATAATCTGAATGCTGATTAAGATTTCTGTTGATAATATGGGAACTGACACCTTTAGCGTAAACTAAAGTTCCGTGATAAATGCACTATTTTACTTATCATAATCTGGTGAATCAAAAGTTTTGGAATATTTTGGTAGCTTATTTGATTTATTCTACAAGTTATAATAAATGCAACCTAGCATTCTAAGTAGAGGTCCTTGTGTTTTACCATCGGGGGCCACTTAGTTCATATCGTTGATCCCACGCTCATTCCAGTTTTTTTGTCATTCGAAGTGAAGATCTTTTTCTATAATTATTCCACGTTCTGTTGGTAGTTGAAGCTATGTGAAAGCCGAAAGAGAGTCACGGATTGGAAAAAGAATTATCCGAGGGTGTTAGGCCCATATTAGGTACTGGGTGAAGCCAAAGTTCTTTGATTCCACGATGATACCATTTCTTATCCTACAATGTGTAGAAATACTTCTCTAAAGTGTTCACCTCCATTAACTTGTTGAATCCGGTTAAACGCAGGAAATGAGCCATGGACTGGGGCAAGAAATATTCAGACGGTGCCATATCCATACTCATTGTATTCTGGGTGTGTTTTCCGCTTCTCTCAAGGTCCTAGTGTTTATACCTGGAAGCAACAATAATGCAAATAATGCAAAACCTTTGAATCACCGTAGTAAAATAGCTACGTATCTCATATACCTGTCATTCTGCTCTGGTAACCTCATGTATTAAGTCATTTACAAGTAATTCTGAAATGAGGTGCTCATTTATTAGGTCATTTCATCGTTTTGGTGATCTTCCTTGAGATTTATATAAGCGTAACGTTTCTTGGATTATTGTTACCATAGCTGGCATTACTTTCACCTACGATATGGTTAAACCTCTCCAATGTCATAAATGCCTTTGCTGTCCAAGTGATTATGACCATGATATTATTTGGTATATTTTGTTGACTTCTTATATCGTGCATTCTTATTTAACCAAAGACTTCAGACTATCATTCTCAAATCATCTTTGTTTCTTGTCATTTTTCTTTAAATGCCAATTTCCTCTGGCATATACGGCTACTGAGTCTATTAATGCTTAATAAAGCCAAACTTTGGTGGCATGTATAGTCAGAATCCTAATTGAGTTCTCTTTTAATAATACATGTATCTTTTAATATGAATTTCAATATTACAGGTTTGTTAAGAATATGATAGTTTATTTTGGTTTAAGAACATTTATATCTTATAGAACACTCTTAGATAACTATGGATTCGATTATATCTCGAATAATTCGCTTTCCGAGTGTTGTTAAAATACAGCCGAATGTATTTAGAAAGTTGATCAAGAAGAACAAGAAGAAGAAGAAGAAGAAGAAGAAGAAGAAGAAGAAGAAGAAGAAGAAGAAGAAGAAGAAGAAGAAGAAGATCGCATAATCATTTGCAAGATAAGAAAATGCCTCGATGATGAAATCATATGATATAATCCGAACAAAAGCTACCACTACAGGATAAAGCATGAAGCTCTTTTAGTGGTTTGAATAAAAAACCTAATGAATATTGTTCGCCGTTTAATACATCCATTCTCTGTAAAATTTAAGTTTGAAATTATAATCCAATTCCTGTTAGAGACATCTGAATTTCAATAGATTATCCGGTTTATCTTTATAAAATCTGTTAGAAATAAGAAAAATAAGTATGACTTAAATCTATGCTCTCATTTCTCCAAGCGCACTGTCACAATGATGTCATTTATTAAACTTGCCTTACTTTACTACAAGGTTGGAAATATTGGGTCTTCAGAATATAATTCACTTGCTAGGAAACTTGTATCACGAGGCCTCCAAAATAGAAAAAATCGCTATTGTAAATTCTAGATTACATATATTAATCTCATTTGGACGCTCGTATTTCGAAACCAATATCCCAATCAAGATTTCAGTGCTGTGGGTGGGGCTTGGAATACGCAGATAGCATCTCTTTCAGAGGGTTAAGATCCCCACTAAAAAAATTGTGTTCTGGGTCTGACAATAAACTGCATCTGAAGTGAGACTTCAGTTTTGGCTATTTAGAGATTGTGATTAAATAACCTTCGAGGGTTTATATGCCATAAAACAAACAAGCTAAATCAAGAACATATAGTCGTTACTACAATGTACCCTCTGACCCAAAGTCCTTGTACCAGTTAGAGTGCTATCTATGGGTCAAATAGACTTACTGTTATTTTTTCGTCTTTGATAGGTCCGTTTGCCCCCCCCCCAAAAAAAAAAGAAAGAAAAGATAAAAATTTAAGAATGAATAAAATAAAACTTGTAAATATGGGCATACACTGAACTTGATTCCCGGACCTCTAGGAATAAAATAACCCCAAAAAGATTGACTTAGCGATCAACCAATCAACTTATTAAGATTTATTCATCAACATATGAATACCATAATTGTTATTTCATTTAAAAAGCACTTGTATATAAATGACATAATTGAATTGATAGGAACAAAATACAATGGATAAATATACGTTGAAAATATTTTAGCACATTATGATTTTAATGAATTCTTTAAAGTTATTTCATGATTTCTATCATAATTCAACGTAATTCTAAAACATTTTACAATGCTTAAGCAAGTGTTTGATTCATAATTACCCACGTAAATCCATACACCTAATATATTTGCAACGTTAACGAATTTATAAGGCAAATTCTCCTCCCAAAAATGAGAGGTCGTTCATTACATAAGATATGTTTTTGAACATATCGAAGCTCACTCTCGTATATCGCATGCAGAATATGATTCATCATCATCATCATGACGTGCGACTAGCACGGATATCCCTGACCCTCTCTCCCCACGTCTCCCTTTTATTCATCGCCTTCGGTAGGTCTTCGGGGTTACATTCCGTATCATCACATAGCTGCTGTATGAATGTTCGAGCTGGTCGTCCTGCTTTTGATTGGCCATATGCGGGGGTCCACAGGGGCACATCACTTACGATCTCGCCTTTGCTTAAAAAACCTTTCAAGAGGCTAAAAATTACTGGTCGTTCATTGCACGAAGTTTTTTTTATTAATCATCTATAAATAATGAAATATCTGGATTTCCTAAATTTACTAAGCAGATAGGTTTCATCGTTGTGGAGGTGGAATCTGCATGCTAAAAGGCTAAAACCTGGACTGCGGCCGCAAAGTAAGTGAGTTGCTGATTAGATAGTATCACTTTTGGTCGTCTACAAGGAAGGTTTTGACATTAAATACCCCACGTAGATTGATATGTCATGGAAAAAATAATCCTCGTAGGGTTGACAAATATTTATTTTAAAAAAACAATGGCAAAATAAAGGATATACTCAAACGATTCAATAAATCATACATTACAAAACCAATAAATATGATAATTCAATCACCTACTGTGGGTCGTAGTAGAGTAATATCTAAATAATAAAGTACTAATTTTACCTGTGTTATTTCTTAAAATAACATTTACACCAATCCTACACTACAGTGGAGCCTTCTAACGATGTTTATATTGATTAACATTTGATTCGTCAACTTGTAACCACCAAGAAAGTGCCTTACATTGAGCTAAAACGATAAAAATGTCGCTTAGCCTGTTTACCATTGGTAAAAGAAATGTCGTTCTTCCCGTTTACTGTTTATACCAATTCTACATAACAGTGGAGCCTTCTAACTATGTTTGTATTGATTAACCTAGGATTGGTCAACGAGCAGCCAACAAGAAAATGCCTTACATTTAGCTAAAATGAGAAAAGTTTCGCTCAGTTTGTTTACCGTTAATAACAGATATGTCGTTCTTTCCGTTTACTGTTTATACTAATCCTACACAATGGTGGAACCTTCTAACTATGTTTGTATTGATTAACCTAGGATTGGTCAACGAGCAACCAACAAGAAAATGCCTTACATTGAGCTAAAACGATAAAAAATGTCACTCAGTTTGTTTACCGTTAATAACAGATATGTCGTTCTTCCCGGTTTCCGTTAGCCACAGAAAATATCGTTCTGTCTGCAAAAGGGTTAATAATCAGATTTCATTGTTGTAAATTTTGAAACAGAAGGATCCGACTCGTCCTTGTAACATGTTCTCTTTATCTTTCTTATTGAGTCAACATTTTGTTTTGTTTTTTTCGTTATTTTACCGTGTTTAAAATATAAAAGAAAACGCACTTGCATCCTTGTTTCTGTTATGATGTGCTGTGGTTAATATGATTATCGTAAGCAGCATATCCATTTCAATCGAAGTTGGGAGGCGAATGAAGCCTGTTGGGAATATTGATTATTTAGTAATTCGAATTATATATATTAACGCCAAGATGAGATGAGATTGCTTGCAAATATTCATTGAGATATATATTTACATCCCGATCCATCTTGTCATCATTCAACAGAGTTCTTTATTGATTTATTCATGTGTGTATGTGTGTGTGTGGGTACATATTTATTTAAATATATTTCTTGTTTTCTAAATGCGAAGACGCTCCATGACATCTTTGATCTGATGACTGAAACTATTTAAAACTTGTTTTAGATAACAAGAGAGACGTCCTTGTGGTTGTGGTACACCCAATCATCATTGTACTCGTCTTCTCAATTATTGTCGTCAAGGATACTGCGGGGATCGTTTATTATCATGGACGCTATTTCAGCGGTTATCTTCTTTGCCATTGAAATTGTTATGTAATAGCATACAACCACCGATGATACTTGTATTTGGTGGGGCGTTAATAAACAGGTGACAGTTAACGGATCCAGTGGAAAAGTATGAGAAAGCTGCATGTTGAGTTTGTAAATTGTGAACAGATGTATTTGGGAGATTTTATTGTTTTAAAAGTTCTTAACCTGTTTTTTTTTTCTTTTCTCCTATTAAAGACAGTTTGGAAACGACTGAGAAGGTTGGTCTGATGTATCAATACATTAATAAACATTACAACTAAATTAAAAGGGCATGTTTTCCACTTCTTTCAATGCCTAAGATCAAGTGGCCATATTCATGGCTAATCATAATGTTACAAAAAGCAAAAAAGAAAACACAGTGAAAGGAATCTCTTCCTGAGAAATTGGCATATCAATTAAGCACTGAATATTTCTATAAGAACTGCATTTCTGTTGAGATTAATTCAAACACAAATATTATCAAGAAGTAATGAATTAGCTGAGTTTAATAGTTGTCATTTCAATTTTAAACGGTAATAACCATTACAGAATGTTCGCCACCAGATGAGACGTTGATATTATATACCTGAGGTGGTGAATCGAGATTAGATACTTGATGAGGGTGTGTGCATTTTACATAGTACCTGGGAAAGGTAGGAATTAATTCTCCCTCAGGCTATAAGTAAATAGTAGAGCTGACAAGGTTCTTTATACTTAGTATGGTAACCACTTTAAGAAAGAAAACTTTTAATTAAAATCTGTTCAACTCCTCTTAAAAAACTGGCCTTGTATCGCATCCCACTCGAGTGGAGAGTTGGATTAAATACACTCAAATCATCTCATTCATATTCTATAATTGTTTGTTTTTTCATATTTTTCTCAAAATAAAAGAGAGTACAGCCTGCTGCAATGTATCATGAATCCTTGTTTGGTAGTGTTTTTACGGTGTATCAAACCCTTGTAGGTCATTTAATGCCAAATTCTCTTGATACATATACATGCAAAATATATGATTTGTAAAGAAATGATTTATCATAATTACTCAAACCCTCCGTTGGGGAAGGATATGACACAAGGTCAATTTTTTAAGCGGAGTTTAACTGGTTTGGAATCAGAGTTTTCCTTCTACTAGACAAGTTGCCTCACCAAGGGTGAAGAACCTACACTGCGCTACTATTTACCCATAGCTGGAGGGGGAATACTTGGATTCATACCTTTCCCAAGGGTATTAGTGCTATGTGAAATGCAATCAGTCCAGGATTTGAACTCGTGTCGCCGTGTCCAATTCCTGCGACGATAACCATAACACCACGGGCACCTCCTTTAAAGAAATGATTTATAATCAACCATTTTTGTTTGCATTCTTAACTGATTTCAGGTATTGCTATCAAACACAAATAGCTCTATATGTCACAGCTAAATGGTTTACATCATTATAAATGATTAAACAGTTTTATTTGACCCTAGCATGGAATTCTAACAGGTTCAACACTTCTGGTTACAGTCAACCTATGAGTAATGTCTATTATGAGAAACTCCACATTCAGACAGCTCCAGTAATCTTAGCTGTATGAATCCTTCAAAAATAGGTAATAAAAGGCGAGGTTAGGTTGGAAAAAAATTATTTTCATCTCTTCACCGTAATATTCCGAGCAATATAACTTGTTATGATTACGTCAGATCAGCGCCTTCGTACTTCCAGTTGACTAACTATTTACAAGTGAGTTCGGTTGATCACGGCTAAGGAATTCATTGACGACGTCAACTAATTACGACGAAAATTCTCGCCGCATACACACAGTTTTATGGAATTCAATTCGAAATCAACTTGCCAGTTGTAACTGATTGGCTAATTTCTTAGCCACCGCCATCTTCCACACAGTCCAATCACTCTCAATAAATTCTGTTCACAAATCAAACCAAATTCATTCCTTTTTAGTTAATTATGCTACTGCCAACCAATGAAACTTCATCATTTTAAAGATCTACAATGCCCTACTACGAAACCGCATAAAACCCAAAATCTAAAACATCCTAAGGAAAAAACAAAATGGCTTCCGAAGAAATAGATTCACAACCTCACAAATATTGACCATCCGTAGAATCCTTGAAGGCGTTTGGGCAAAAAACCTACAGGCGACATTACTATTTGTCGACTTAACCAAGGCTTTCGATTCCATACACAGAAGGAAAATGGAACAAATCCTACTAGTATACGGCCTACCAAAAGAAACCGTTGCAGCAATAACAATTCTCTACAGAAACACCAAAGTGAAAGTACGTTCACCGGATGGAGACACAGAATACTTCGACATTGTAGCAGGAGTACTACAAGAGGACACGCTAGCCCCATACCTCTTTATCATCTGTCTAGACTACGTGCTTAGAACTTCGATCGATAAAATCAGAGAGAACGGCTTTCAGCTGACAAAGAAAAGAAGCAGAAGGTACCCTGCAAAAACAATTACCGACGCCGACTACGCCAATGACATAGCGTTACTGGAAAATACACCCAACCAATCCGAAGCACTCCTAAATAGTTTGGAACGTGCTGATGCTGACACTGGACTCCATGTCAATGCACACAAAACTGAATATATGTGTTATAACCAAACAGGCGACATTTCCACATTAGACAGTACCTCTCTAAAACTAGTTGACAAATCCACCTACCTAGGAAGCTGCGTTTCATCAACCGAAAAAGACATCGGCACACGGCTAACGAAAGCATGGACAGCTATTGATAGGCTCTCGATCATATGGAAATCAAACATGACCGATAAAATGAAACGCAGTTTCTTCCAGGCAGCGATCGTATCGATATTGCTATATGGATGCACTACTTGGACGCTAACTAAACGGCTGAAGAAGCTAGACGGCAATTACACAAGAATGCTATGAGCAATATTGAACAAGTCCTGGCGGTAACAGCCCACAAGGCACCAACTATACGGCCAACAGCCTCCCATCAGGGAAACTATACAAGTCAGACGAACCAGACACGCAGGACACTGCTGGAGAAATAAGGACGAAGTCATCAGTGATGTACTCCTATGGACCCCCGCATATGGCGAACAAAAGCAGAACGACCAGCTCGAACATACATACAGCAGATATGTGAGGATACGGGATGTAGCCCTGAAGACCTGCCAGAGCGATGAATGATAGGGATAAGTAGCAAGAGAGGTTCAGGGATATCCGTGATAGCTGCACGACATGATGATGATGATATATATATATATATATATATAGTGAGAGAGAGAGAGAAAGAGAGAGATGTGATAGATATATATATAGATAGATTAATGTTTATCGTCGTAGGAAATTGACACGACGCCATGAGTTCAAATCTTGCAGGAGGTTAATTGCATTTCACGTAGCACTAATGCCCTTGGGAAATGTACGAATTAAATAGTTCTCCTTTCAGCTATGGATACATATTAGGACTGCGTTCTTTAGCTGTGGTTCAGTAACCAGTGTATGATAAGGAAAACTATAAACCCAAACCTGTTAAACCCCGTTTAAAAATTGATTTTGGGTCACATGTGTCACGTCTTACCCGTGCGGAGAGGATAAATATATATATATATATATATATATATATATAGCAGCAACCAAAAAAGGGTCGAGTTGACAAATTTCAAAATTTTGCCTGGTTGGCTAGATAGAACAAAATATGCTTTATCTAACACATCGAACAGAAAACAGCAATTAAGTAAAAGTTGCCGAAATTACTAGACGAGAGTGACTATATAAGATTTTGAGGGAGCTTGTCAACGTTGCCGCCTAGACTAGTAAATATTGGGGGCCGCAATGTTCTATAAATCCCAATAAAAAATGCTGGGCTATTTGATCCTCCCTCTTTGCTAGTTAGGGACACAAACGATTCACTCGGTACCGTGGGTGCATTACGATTGAACATTGTTCAATGTTCAGAAAATAACGAATAATCTACCCTGACACATTGTGTCCGTAATCTCTTTTCATATATTTTCATGGAAACCAGTAATTAAACTAAAAAAGCTGCATCATGGAAGATCATACAATCGTGGATATATCCTTCATTGTATTTCTTCTAACCAAACAGACGATCAGCCATCATGGAAATTGCACTTACCGTTGATTAATGTAAATTTCGGCATACAATTCGACATTTTCTGCTGGAAAAATCTGCAGTACTTGGGTTTAACTTATACAGCAGGGATAAAATCGAAGCCTTTATCATAGAGTGGTTAACCAGTGGAAGAGTACTCATAAGAATCTATGTACACCACTTATTCCGACTCAAAGTGACTGTCACGAAAATTTCAAGTTAAATTAGTGCTTAGTTAACATATTTATTAAATCAACACATACATTATAATAAAATGCTAAAACATTAACACAGATAAGAATTATATAAATACTATATCCCAAGCCGTTGCTGATGCCCTGACTGAAAATACCCCCATTGAACAAATTAGCCACCAAACGACGTCAGAGAACTACGGAATGTAGTTAATCAGCGCAATTTCATGATAGCAAAATGGATAGTAAATTATGTGAATTACTCGATAATGTAAAAAATTTGCTTATTTCATATATTCTACCTACATTACTATACATTAGTAGCCCCTACAACTATTGACTTCTCTTTATTTGTCAGTGTCCTCTGCGAGTCTAGCCACACTGAAGAGTTGTGATACAACGAAACACTCCGTCTGTGGATGACAATATATACACTCCCTTCCCTGACGATGGAATTATCGGCTGCTAACCACATAATGTAAAGCTCATCTAGCGAGCACTCCGGTATTCGATAGCACATACATAATTCGTTATAACTCCTGACCAGTCGTAATTCCCCTAAATGGCTGAGCGGTTAGATACCGAGTCTATCGTAAAATTATGCGCTTATTGATCCCAGCTAAAAGTGCCCTGCGTGTCTAACACCACTGAAGGGTTGTGATACAACGAAACAGTCTGTCTGTGGATGACAATACGTATGTATAAGTATGTAACAATAAAATATTTTCCATGTTTTGTCATAAGAACCTAGAATCCCAACAGTATTAGCAAATCAATAAGATATCGACTTGTTTCTCAATAATTGCTCGAGTTTTCTATTAGAGACAAAATAATTCTAGTTTAATTAAAATTCTGTTAACCTAAGCAAAGAAAAGAACTTGTGTTTATTTTAATGACATCCTGACACTGTAGCCAGAAAATGACTGAGTTTTGACCTATGATTCGTATTTCTGTATCACTCGTTCCTATAAAAATTCAATTCTGTATCCAATATATAATTTTATCATTGTTTTTAAAAATTCCTATTTCCTATAGAATGCGGTAATAAGTTCTTTAAGTAACACACTGTTACATAACATATCACATCATTTCAAATTTTTAGATATTTTTCAGTCAGGAACCCAGCATGGGGACGCCCACAGGTATGAATGTATATGTGGGGAGCTGAAGAATATAGTCCTCTTGAAAATCTTAATCTTCTTACCGACGGATTTTCATGCTTTGCAATAAACACCGAGATTCCTAAACAAAAATTGCAGAACAGATTGAGTTTTTTTTATCAATATTGTAAAAGTCTCTGCAGCATTACTATCCCCCCAGTTCATTTGTTTATACGCCAGATCTTGCTCATTTAAACCTATGAATCCAGAGTTGAAAAGAGAACATTCTTCAAGGCAACCTACATGTGCATTGGTTTTTATAATCTTGTGAAGGAGTTCTGTTTGTTTCGTTGGTTGAATGTCTTTTATGATATATCAACCCTAGTAGGCTATTTAATGACAAATCCTGTTCACACACACACACACACACACACACACACACACACACACAGATACAAATATATATATATATATATATATATATATATATATATATATATATATATATATATAGATAGATAGATAGATAGATAGATAGATAGATATGAATAGTTTGTAGGTAATGTTATTTTTAAACGAATCAGAGACCATTTATTGTTCACAGTTAAACGGTTCCAATTATTGCTATCTAACACTAATAATCCTATTTATACACTGCAAAATGTTGACAAGTATTGGTATTTAGCTTTAATAAGTTTGTTTCTCAAGTATTCCTATCAACTTTAATTATACCCATTTGTTTGCCCACCTTCAAATGGTTTCAAGTATTGCTATTTAACACTAGTAATACTATTCGACATTATTCATTCTTTTGCACACATTAAATGTTTTCTTGTATTGCTAGTTAGTACAAAAAATCAAATTTAACATCAGTCACTTTTTTACACGCACTTTAATGGTTTCCAGCACCGTAAATGTTTAAATATTTCTATTTGACCCATGAATGGGACGCCAAGTAATACAAACCCGGGTCAGATCAGATCTGGGAGTAATTAATATGAATGGATAATCCACATTTCCCAAAGCTCTAGGACTCGAGCCTCACCATCAGATGAGCTAGTGTCATAGTGAGGACACTAATTTCGGGATGTGGCTTACTCCTCTACAGAAGAGAAATCGGGGTATTCTACAGCTCCAGCAAACTGTGCAGAGTTATGTGTGTAGGCACTTGTTTCTGACGAACATAACGCGTGGATTCAGGCACGTTGAAATACTGATGAAAAAGCCATTTTTCCCACGCTCCTATTTACCCTGCCAGACGGCATGGCTCCAAGAAAGCCCACAACCCATCCTGGTGACGTTATCAGAAAAGGTAACACTAAGTGGCAGCCTTAACTGGCCGCTAGTTACAGACGGAAGAGAAAACGTCAATTTGGAACGAGGGTCGACACGCTCCCATGCTACTGAACGAGAGAGTAATCCTCTAACGATCCATAGTGGTTCGAAAAGCAGCGATTTGGAAGATTACACATACTGAGATAGGTAGGAGACCCAATTGAAATTGTATTGGGATAGCAGTCTGATACTTATAAAGAGTAAGTTTTCAAAGGAAGATTGAATTTAACGTAACGATTAAATTAGCTCGTATTGAGCAATTTAGCCGAGTATCCACCGTTGCCCGGGATTATTAACTTTGGTTTTATCAAACTAATAACAAGATTGTTAGGCCATCTATGCAGAAAAAAAGTATTATGTATTAATGAATACCGAATATATAAGCATGAATACAACTCCCTGGCAAAAATATATAGAATCAAGACACTAAGAGTATGCTCACTTTTTTCATTTAGCTGTAAACAGTTTATTAACGGAATAGACGCAAAACATTTTCATCTAATAGCTCAATATTATAGCTTCAGAAGATGTATTTTAAACAAACGTGATTAAATTATTTAAATTGATTGAATAATTTTATTCCGGCAATGCATATATTTTATATTATACCCAATCTTGAAGAAAGAATATTGAATCAATTTAAATTAAAAAAAGAAAACTTAATTTCCTCTCTTTCAGATTTTCTGACTGCCATAAATCTTTCAGAGTTTCGTTGATGGATAGAGCCCTTCCAGGGACCATTTCTTTTAAAATTCTCATCATAAATTTTAAATTGGATCACCGTCAAATATTAAAATTGCTTCCAAAAATTAAATTTTTGAAGTGATGCACTTTCAAACGTTAAGTTACTTAATCCTGTCCATATAAAATACTAAGTATTGATATATAAGAAGAAAAAATCAGAAGATTTTCATGTACTCTCGGTGCTGAGATGACAAATGAAAGAAATCGAAAAGATAGACGAAGACTTAAATCTTGCCAGATTGCTGAAAAACGTTGGAACGTGAAGATGACAGTAACCTCAATTACAGTTGGTGCTAATGGAACGGGTCCAAAGAACCTGGATAACAGATTGGAGGAACTGGAGATCAGAAGAAACGAGTTTATCCAAAGGACAGCACAGATAAAATCAGTTGAATACATAGAGGTGTCCTAGAGGACACAGATAACTTGTTGTCACTCTGACTCACTAAAAGACCTGAGTTAAAGCAAGTTTAAAAAATACACAAAATACTAATAACAACATTGATATTTAAAAATCTCAATTGAACTAACCACAACCTTGCTGCCTATATTTCTCCCGCTGCTACGATTAGAACAAAAAATTAGAGTTATACAAAGAATGACATATCTTATTAAATTGTTTATGAATCAAGTGCCCTAAGCAGAGATATTCCTTACACTAGTACCTTTTTTTCATAATTCTGGTTAAATGACAGCACTTTCTATGATCATTGGAGTAACAACGTTTTGCTTGCAATTAAATAGATGCTTTTAACTTCAGAGTTTAATGAATAATTTTTTTAAACTTATGATAGCGTATGACCTGAAATAATTTGAAACTTTGTATTGGTTGATGGGGAAGGAGAAGAAAACAGAAAGAAAACAACCCAAAAATATGAATGTATATACTAAACATTTGCCGAAAGTTATGGTAAAACATCGACTCTAAGCATAAAATCAATTTTTCACATAGGCTTTTGTTATAAGAATAAAAAAGAACATTATTTTTTCATTTTTATTTTTTGTCTTTATACATATTTATATCCTGGTAATGGTATAAGCAAAAGGTTCTATCACCAGGACGAATTTCATATAATGTTAGCGGGAAGAACTGAAGTAATCAGCAAAGTTGGTGTCTGATATAGTCACAATATACTACTTAAGAAAATGTCAATTATCAAGACAAGTTAGTGTGAGACTAAATTTCATGGATTTGAATGTAATGATCTAAACGTAATCCTTTCACAACAAGCGTGTGGGATTAGGTCGTCCTCCAGCTAATGTTCACTGTTTTAAATTCCTATACTGTAAACGGCCTTCTCTACGATCTCCCTGATAGCCAATATAATAACATCATAATAACATCATAATAGAAGAAACTGAGCAATATTAAATAGTTCCATGGATAACATTATCGAATTAAATGATCTTTGCCGGAGTAAAGGTTGTTTGTGACAAACTAGATATTCTTATATAGAAACGAACATAAAAAGAGAAAATAAAAGTTGAACGGACAATGAGAATGGAAGAACAAATAAAGATTCGAGGAATACATGCAAAAAGGCAAAGAAAAAATTACAAAGATTCCGATGGAATGACAAAAAAAAAATCATAGAGGATAACAGCAGCAGAGAAGACGGATATTTCAACTGGAGGAAATAAACAAAAAAAAAATGCTTGGCAAAAGAAGAGAAACTCAAAGCGAAACTAGAAAAATCCAGCAACAGAAACAAAACAAGACATTCTAAAATAACGAAATCAAATTCTAGCCAATGTAAGCGAGAAATGCATAAAGAAAACTGAATAATGGAACGTAACAAAAAGAAAAAAAAAAAGAAGAAAATTCTGAATTAAACTGTGGGAAGAGATAAAAGAACTCAACAGGAAGTTCGAATTGTCAATGGACATGAAAAATAAATGACAAGAAATAAAGTTATGACAAGATGTTGAAATAAAGTTGCGATACTCCAAGAGTAACGCTCTAAAAGATAATAAATACGAAGAAAGCAGGCTACGACGGGATCCAGGGTATGTAACTTCAATGATTTTCATCTTTTCCCGATAGATTAGATTGGGTAGTGGGGTCCTACGAGAAGCAGACATCTTTTTAGGGATAAGAAGAAAAAAACAGACATAGAAAGACCCAAAAATGATCTATCAGTATACTAAATCTAGTTTAAAGAAAATAATCTGGGAATTCCTAGGCAATTCCAGCAAATCACAGAGTTTGAAGAAAATAGAAAACAAAAATAGAAATAAATACCAAGACCTGGCCTAAGAGTTAAAACACAGTAGAGCATGGAGGTAATACCAGTCATTCAACCCTTTTGAACAAGACAAAATTAACTAGAAATCCGATGAAAATGAGTGCCCGTTTATACAACGGCACAACTGAAATTGGCTTGGATACTGGGAAAAGTCCTGGAAATGACTAAAACATACTCGGACTTCAATAAAGACAACCTAGTACTACTGTTGTGAAAAGCTAGCAAAGTGTATGATTATAATCGTTCAGGATGCTTTATATTTACTTGGCGTATAGATACCGTGTGTGTTATCCTTTAGTTATAAAACCTCGCATATTGTTATATAGTGGAACAATTCCTTGCAATAAAGACTGAATTTGACACGAAATTTAAAAAGAAAAACAAAAACAAAAACAGAAAAAACAAAAACAAATAGAGAAATGCTATAAAACCAATAAACCAAATTCTTAAGTTAACCCAATCCATATCGTTTGATCATCGTAGTTCTCAGATATCTCGGGTTATTGTACATGAAGTGTATATAAGACACACTTTTAAGTTATAAAAGAAGCAAAAAACACAAGACACTGATGAGAGAATACAAAGATTTCATAAATCACACCTTCTTAATTTCGAAGAGTACTTTAATTCATAAAGTTGTAATGTAAAAAAATGCATAACTTAAATTCTTCGGTTTTGATACTTTAAAACAAAATTAATATATATATATATATATATATATATATATATATATATATATATATATATATATATTAACACTGTTAGTTGTCACTAAATCACTTTGTGGGTTTGTGTTGAACCAAGTGCAATATAATATGGAGACAGGTCAATATCTAGGATAGAACTATTATATAATAAGAATAAATTAATATATATTAGATATATATATATTTAATTCGTGGGTCGCAGTTTAAATTCCATGAATTACACACACACACACACACACACACACACACACACACATATATATATATATATATATATATATATATATATATATATATATATATATATATACGTTTGGCATTAACTTACATGGGCCGGTGTGCCATAAAAACAACCAACCAACCAACAAACCATTTTTTCAAACATTTTACCCATCAATTTGCCATTGGCCGGGAGACTGGATTCAATTCCAGGTCGAGTCATACCAAAGACTCAAGAAATGGTACTTGATACCTCCTTGCTTAACACTCAGCATTATAAGTTACGTTTCAAGGGTAAAGTGGAGCAATCCAGGGAATGGACTAGCGCCCTGCCCTACACCCCCGCGTGTAGTAGCTATTGAAAAGGGAGCTTTCAGGTGGTCCTGGGATTACGGTCACCATCTTTATTTTAACTTACTATATCAATATATATATATATATATATATATATATATATATATATATATATATATATATATGAATGTATGTATGGATGTACCTATTTACTTACGGTTCTCCGAACTTCTTCGTCACTTGAATCAGAGCTGGCTAGAACTTGACCGTAAGCAGTACGTAACAGTCGTTCCCAACCAAAAGACTTATAGTTTTCATAATTCTTGCTGCAGCATGTGTTTTGTATTGTCACAGTGAAACCAACATCAACTAACCTCATAAAACGCAAGATTATCATGTAGAATTTTGTATTACGTAGCCATAGCAATCAACAGTTGTTAAGAAATGTTCTCTTTTGTAAGTCTTTCGTCAGCCAAAATCAGTGCGTTAACTCAATCTATCATTTCAAATGTACTCGTCAATGCAAACCAACCAGACCTGTCTTCTACTTTAAACATTAAGCCAATTTCTTTTAAAAATTCTGAACTACATGCTACTCTGTGAACATTACACTTTCTTTCGAAAATTCCACATTTTAAACACTTCTCAACCGTTAAAAAGTTGACTTTTGTTCAAAAGTAAAGCAATACACCTACATTTTGAATTTGCTAAAAAATATTTCCCTGAAATTACGATAATTGTCACATTAAACCCATTCCAAAGAATGCAGAGATCTTATTTATGGAAAAAAATCAGAAAAAAGTATTTTGCTTATATATATATATATATGTATGTTTGTGTGTGTGTGTTTGTATGTGTGTGTGTGTGTGTGTGTAGTTGGGCAGCAGTCTTTCATTTAAGCATGTTTTATGAAATAATAAAGGCACATTTTGTTTATATATTCTTAATTAAGCTCCTTTCAAGTTTCCTGATGAGGGTCTTGGTTTCAGGTTCGAACTGGTAGATGAATTTACCAAAGTAATTAGCTACAGATCCATATGAAAACAAAACAAAATAATAATAAAATCAATAGAATTAAGAGTGACAATGTTTTGAAATGCTTTTCGGTTTTTCTTGATATTCCATATTTCTTGATAATAGTCTACTTCCGTTGACACCGTTCTGTTTTTTTAAATTCATGTGCATCAAAGTTTTATCCATCTCTGTAATTTTGTTATGTTATAAAAAAAAACCTTCAAAAATTCTTTAAACATATTTTTATACTTGCAAGTAACCCTTAATGATGTCCTATGAATGGTCCGAAAGTGCTTGGGACAAGTTTGGTAAATTCATCCAACAATTCCGAACAGAAACCAAGACATTTATCTGGAAACTGGAAAAGATCTTAATAAAAATATCATATTGATAGATAGATAGATAGATAGATAGATAGATAGATATCGTCCTTGTATTTCTATATGAATCATTCGTGATATATGGAATTCAAAGGGGAATTCAGCACATACAATACAAACTTAATAGGGAATTTGCGCGCAAACTTTGTGAAAAGAACACATTTGAAAAAAACTCGTAACAAAGAAGACAATTTGTAGAAGGCGTTATAAACTAAATTTAAGCGCAAGCAATCTCCTCATGGTTTAATTTGGCTATGAATTTCAAAAGCATCCAAAATCAGAAAGGGGAGAATGTAACGCTTTTTCTTTCTCGACCTACAAAGATGACTAATTTCGAGAGCTTCCTACCTTCTTACTTTTAAGTTGAATGCGAAAGCGTCTTTTTCAAAGTTTTCTTAGGTTTTCGTTCTCTGTCATCCCAGTGATCGTTAAAAGTGTCATCTGTTTCGATTATTTAGTTACGAGTCAAAACGTGACATCTGCTTCTATCTTTGAAGTATTTAAAAGCGGTAGACTTTTGTATCATCATTTAAAAAAAAAACAAAAAAAAAAACACGATCCTAAATTAAATATTTCTTAAAATAAAATGTGAAAGATATTTTTCAACTGAAAAAGACTGTAGATTAAGTAAGACACTTGTAAGTATGCTAGGCATTTGTATTTACGTCATTATTATAATCATGTCCCACTTTATGAGATTTTTACTCCAGCTTTAGCTGGCAGTCTGCGTATTCAAGCCGATCTTAGCAATGCTGTAGCCTGGATCTTCACGATCCATCCTCAGATCTTTAAAGCCTCCAGGCTCTTTTCTAAACAATTTGGCATCTTTTCCAAGCACACTTACTTCAATTGATATAATCCTCATGTTTCAACAGCTATTTCAGCTCTCTGACAAGTATTTGTAGATCGTTTCATTTTCGTTTATTTTCACTGTGTGAACCGCTGAAACGCCAAATTTCACCTGAGAAGTGCTTCTCTTCCTGTTAATTAACACTACGTTTGACCTTCTGGTTGGCATAGGGTAATCTGTTTATATTTCAAAATCTCAGATAATCTTAAATATCTCATTTTCTAGTACATATTTTTGGTTACTTTTCTTTCTTTCATGTCAAATCAAATTTTGTGTTATATATAACGCCAAAACCATACGTATATAAGAACAACAATGATATTACTTAACCCATAGCAAAGTGGGTAATTGTGTTCATAACTTTCCAAAGGTAATTAGTCCGAAAGGGAATATAATAGCTTACTTTGAGGCTGCAGTTCAGTACTTTAGCCATTACAAGACGGAGACTCCTCCCAGGTTTTAGCTTGTTAATCACTGTAATTAGTATTTTAATCTTGCAAGTGTATTACACGAGATCTAACTAGTCATTTATGATTAAAGGCTGAGTAATAGCAAGTATTTTATTGTCAGTTGGACTTTTCTAAGTATTCTAGCGGTTTTACCTGAGCTGATGTCTAAAATATCAAATTCTTCCTTTGATCTTGTATTACCTCATTTTGTTTACTGGGCTAAAGGACCGTTCAAAGAGCAGTAGCCATGTGTATCACTGTCAATCTCATGTTCCTGAGCTTTTTCTACTCTCTTGCATTATGTAGACACTTATCCAGTTGTTTGCTTTTTTTAATTTCTACAGTATAATCCGCTTGAATTGAAAGTGTTCATATTATACGCCATTGGAAATTGCACTACAAGTCTTTTCAAAATTCAAAACCCGTATTTTTATTATATCAGAATGCAATACTACTATAACCAGCACAGTCGATAATTCCAACACAAATGATTGTCACATCCGGTAGTTTGTTGGGAGAATGTTATTTCATTGACAATTCTGAGGTGATAAAAAGATGTGACCACGTGAAATAGAAATAAACTCAAAAACTTAAATTTTCGATTTTGGGGTGGTCCCCAGGGCATATTTTCTATATGTATGGGTTGCAACAACATAGTAAGGGAGATAGATCTCTAGTTGTGGTAATACATTCACTTTCAAATACCCTTAGGAAAGTTAAAAACCCTCTTATCACCACCGCTCTAGGCTGAATAATACCACTGCTATCTCCCTGAGAAGATGGGTTTGTCAAAAAAAAAAAAAAAAAAAAGCAACGAAACAATTAATATGCCATTAAACAACAAAAACAAAACATATCTATCTTCTATTCCTTGTATTTTACATTACACACACACATATATATATATATATATATATATATGTATATCATCATGTCGTGCCGCCAGCCAGCACGGATATCACTGACTCTCTCTCACCACTTCTCCCTATCGTTCATCGCTTCTGGCAGGTGTTCAGGGCTACAACCCGTATCATCACAAAGTTGCTGTATGTATATTCGAGGTGGCCGTCCTGCTTATGTTCGGCCATATGCAGGGGTCCATAGGAATACATCACTTATGAGCTCGTTCCTCCTTCTCCAGCAGTGTCCTGCATGTCTGGTTCGTCTAACTTGGATAGTTTTCGTGATGGGAGGCAAGCGGTCGTATAGTTGGTGCCTTGTAGGGTGTTGCCTCCATGACTTGTTCAATATCACTCGCAGCATACTTGTGTACTTGCCGTCTATCTTTTTCTCCAGCCGTTTAGTAGTGCATCCATATAGCAGTATCGATACGACTGCTGATTGGAAGAAACTGCGTTTCATTTTATCGGTCAGGTCTGACTTTAATAGTCTATCGATAGCTGTCCATGCCTTCGTAAGCCGCGTGTCGATGTCTTTTTCGGTTGATGAGGCACTGCTTCCTAGGTAGGTGAACTTGTCCTCTAGTTTCAGGGATCTTCCGTCTAGTGTGGAAATGTCGCCTGTCTGATTAAAGCATTTGTATTCCGTTTTGTGTACATTGGCATGGAGGCTAATGCCTGCAGCTGATCGTTCCAAGCTATGCAGTAGTGTTTCGGCTAGGTTGGGTGTATTTGCCAGAATCGCTATGTCATCGGCGTAGTCGTTGTCGGTAATTATTTTTGCGGGGTACCTTCTACCTCTTTTCTTTCTCAGCTTGAAGCCGTTTTCTTTGATTATATCAATCTATGTTCTAGGCACGGCATATATATATATATATATATATATATATATATATATATATAGAGAGAGAGAGAGAGAGAGAGAGAGAGAGAGAAAGTTACTTAGACTGATGGGGGCTTCCTCGTGTTGTCATGGTTAAAGCGATGGACTGCGAAACTGTAGTAAGTGAGTTCGAACTCCAGTCCTGCTATTATGTTCATTTTCAGACAAATACCCTTGTAAAAGGTGTTAACCCCCTTATCCTCCTGGTTGTGGGTTAAATAGCATCACTGCTCTTCTTCTAGAAGGATGGCTTTGGCCTTAAATGACCTACAAAGGTTGATTAGCCATTAAACAAAAGGAATCAAACCAAACCAACCAAACACAAAGTGATGAATACGAATAGACGTTAGACACGCATATAGATAGGTAGATATGTAGATAAAGCTATTTTTCTAATGTTTTATTTCTGTCCGGTAAAAAGTAGGTTAGTAGATTAAGTCGTATTATTGACCAAAAGGATATATCTACCTCATTTACTTATTGATTTAATTATTAATCCATATTCATTATTCACTTGATATTGACCACACCTGTTATTACATATTTCTGTGTGTTTTACCATACATGTATTTATGAAAAGCTGCTACCTTTATACACATACATAGGCATTAAAACTATCATTTATTGTATTAAATATCTTTCTTAACTGCTTCTATAGTTCGCTAACATTCCAATCACTTCAAACGGTAATACACTAAAAGTTATATACTATGCATTTACGTATCTTTAAAATTAAAGTGTTTCCGAATGTATTAAGCAATAATTATCAAAATAAGTTCAATGGAAATGAGAGCCTTCGAATCAGCGCGTTTCTCTTCTTTCAAAATATTGTTTTAAAAAAAATGTAAAATCAGGTTTCCTCTCATTTACTTTGTCATAAACAACTTCATAAACGATGATCGGCTTGCAGCTGCGTTTCATTGTTCCTTCACGTTGATTTCAATTTTGAATTGTTTCAAATGATCATCAACCGGGGCTTTGGTGTTCAGCTGACCTCAAAATATTTTTTTTCTTTGACTGCGTTATCGGTTGGCCATTACCAGTCCGTAAAAGTTTGCAACGAGACAGTTTTTCTTTTGAACATTTAAAGATGTTCGATAGAGAAATTCATTTAGCATTGAACTTCCACCAAGTGAAATAAAAAGATCGATTCCCTGCCAAACGGAGATTGATTTTCAGAGTTCAAAGTCACGGTTGATCTGCTTACTGATCCGAATAATCAATGAATCGATTACACTCGGTACGCCGCTCTGCAAATCAATAAATCAATTGCAGTATTTTTTTTTAGTTTAGTTAACACCCCTGCGACTTCATGATAAAAGATCATGTGTGATCTATCTAACAATCTATCAAACTCACTCACTCACTCCCTCTCTTTCTCCCTCTGTATATATATATATATATATATATATATATACGTGTGTGTGTGTGTGTGTGTGTGTGTGTGTGTGTGTGTGCGCATAAAGGCAGACGGAGGAATATATATATATATATATATATATATATATATCTGTGTATGGGTGGAGAGAGAGAGAGAGAGATAGATTGATAGATAGATTGATTACATATGATCTCATATCTTGAAATATACAGCCCATTCGGTTGGGGCTGCAGAATACGCCGATTGGATTTCTACAAATGGGTCAGATCCCCCACCAAAAAAAGGTTGTCCTGGATATGACACGAAACTTCTTTTAACGATTTGATTTCACCCCTTAAGTTTGGGGGAATGAGGATCCTCTTCATTACCATTACATCTAGTTCTACTGTGAGTGTCCCATTACGTGTCAAATGTAGAATAAGTGAAGTTGGCGACCGTAGTCAAAGGCGACCAGAAGGCTCCTTTTTCAATAGCTACAACACCGAGGTCTAGAGGAGGTTGCTACTCCTTTCCCTGGATTACTTCACTTTACTCTTGATACGAGATGCGAGAGAGAGGGAGAGAGAGAGATAGAGGGAGAGCGAGAGAGAGAGAGAGAGAGTGAGAAATGAATGAGATTGTATCTTAAAGTACATTGGTGTTAAATACACACACGTACACACTAATACATGCACACGCACATGCACACGCACTGATATATATATATATATATATATATATATATATAGAGAGAGAGAGAGAGAGAGAGGGAGAGAAAGGAAGAGAGAGCGAGAAAGGGTGAAAAAAAAAATAAGAAAAAAGATAGATAAACACAGAAAAGTATATCGTTATCATTTAATTGCTCTTGTTGTAATTATGCACTCTAAAAACGATCATTATTCTATTAATGGTTGCTTCTGAATTAATCAATTCTCAGACATATGTTTTTATTATGTTTATCTCCAAAATATATACTGGTAAATTGCGTTATACTTTATTTTCTTTCAGGAAAATTTAAGACACACCGATATTCATTAAATAATATGACTTACTATTTATTATTATCAGATCATTTTTCTTGTCTTTACAAGTGCGTGTTCTCTTAGAAAAAAATACCACACTGATTCTACTGCACTTTTAGACACCCTTCAATTCATTATCCAATTATCTTAGAGAACGCTGCTTCTCTAATGTATGTAAAACTAAGATAATTGAGACCCAATGTTTTCAACACTTTTTAAAATATATGAAAGAGAACTTAACTCAAGAAATGTTCTTAACAATCGACGGGATTTCAGAATGTAAAAAGAAATAAATTAAACTATTGAACTATAAATAATTTAAAATGAAGTACACTATCATAAATAGTTAGTTTTTTTTGTTTTGTTTTGCTTTGTTTTCTTTTTCTTATTTTCATCGATACTATAATGTTTTTCCATTACAATGATGGGCATTAATTTAAACATAACATCTCATATGGTTTATGACATCTGGCAAAGTAAATACATAATGAGTGATCAGCGTCTCTGATGCATATGTAATTACTCAACACTGATACATGTTTAACAAGCTTCAGAAAGATTTCGAAAATATACGTATTTCAGCTAGGAAGAACGTGATTAAACGTGTATATTACTCTTATGTCACAACAATTATGTTTATAATTGATATTCAATGTCCACATAATGTTTCTTTATCATTCGAATACAACAAGGAAAAAAGGTTACCAAGTACGAAATATACTGTAACATTTTTTAGAGGAATTAGTTCTTCTCTTTTCAAGTATTCCAGTGCAATCTTATATGGCTTATTTCCTTTTTTGGAGCTTCTGCTTCGTATGATAATATTTTTTTCTATTTATATTAATGTAACACTTAAAGTACTACATTATTCTTACGCAAATTACATAAGCATGCAAATATAATATGCGACCCAATTATGGAATATTTAGGAGAGAAACATTTTAGTGCATGGAATATGTTTTACTGTACAAAAGACACCTTTAAAAAGCTAGATAAGTATAAGAAAATATTAGCGTAATAGTAGATTATGAAAATAAGCTATCTATGTACATAAATTGAGACCATTATTTAAACCCAAGTTAGCCGGAGATCTAAAAATGTTGATAAAAAATAAATGTGGAAATATATGAAAAAAAAGGTAAGTCGCTGTAGCAGCATAGATTTCCCTGACTCTCTCTCTCTCTCTCTCTCTCTCTCTCTCCCCCTCTCTCTCTCTAATTCTACATCCGTCCCTAGCATTAAACGATCAAGAAAGGACCTCCAAACTAAATTCAATGTTCACACAGCGCTAGTCAGCCAGTACCGACGTGCCCATGCGTAGGGATGGGAGGTAAGTTGCCATTCATCTGATGTTTCGAGGGTTGTTGCACGAAAGAATTTTTACAAAACAACACGCAATATTCTCGTAGAGTTCCCATCTAGCTTTTTCTCAAGGCGTTTTGTTAGTGTCAATGTGGTGCATCTATACATTAGTTTTGATACAATCATAGCTTGGAAAAAGTCCAGTTTTATTTTATCGGATAGATCAGATTTCCATATGATCGATAAGCTATCTATTGCTGTCTAGGACTTTGGTAGGTTTATGCTGACATCACTTTTAGTTGGAGATATTTCTCTGCCGAGCTATGTGAACGACTCAAATAATTTTTGAGTCTTGTCTCCAATTGGAGATGGCCCTTTTTTGTTTCAAACGGATGTACTCTGTTTTACTAACGTGCGTGTAGAGACCAGTGTCCCTCCGTTTTTACTTTACGATATACAGTTGGGTTCTTTAGGTTTAATTGTAAAAAAGGTTAGATCTTCAGCATAGTCTGCATCTCTTATAGTTTCTGCAGAGTTTAGTCTGTTTCTTGCGTTTTTAAGAATAAAGCCATATTCTTTTATTACATTATTCGACGTTCAAAGAACATATAAACAAATATGGTGCTAGGCCAATTACCTTATCTCACAGTGCCTTCGGCAGTGAAGATGATAGACCTGGGATGTGTAAAAAACATAGATACTACCATAGTGAACAAGAAATATATATATATATATATATATATATATATATATATATATGTATATAAAATTAACTTAAATCACGTGTCAGAATTCTCCAACTAAAATTTCACCTTAACGGCCTATCAGGGAGTCTCATACTGACCAATATGAGTCTCAGTATGAGACTCCCTGATTAGCCGTTAAGGTGAAACTTTAGTTGGAGAATTCTAACTCGCGATTTAAGTTAATTTTGTAATTGGCTCCACTCGTGTTGAGCACTCTTGTAATTGTGGCATTGCAACGTTTACGACAGGTTTTAGTTTTCTTTTGACCAACTGACTGCACATCTCTTGATTTCTTTCGACTGGTGTGACGGGTTTGGCCTTTTCTTTCTTTTTGTCCTATGATATTTTTCTTTTTCCCCCGAGAGGTGATTCAAGATATTTTTATCTCTTGTTCCTGACGGGTTTATTTTTCTTCCCTTTTTTTTTTTTTTTTTTGGTAACCGTGAATGCTGGTAGATAGTAGATTAGTAAATATATATATATATATAGAGAGAGAGAGAGACAGAGAGAGACAGAGAGAGAGAGTGATTTCAAGGTAATCCTTGTAGAAGGAGAGATTTATTGAGAGGCAAAGTCAGCATTATAGCGTTTCGGTTCTAATGAACCATCATCAGGAATATGAGGGATGATATCAGTGATGTTAAATCAACGATGGGTATTCAAAAGTGCAAAATATAAAAACCTAGAGAACAAATCTCCCCTAGATGTTTGTATTTTGCACTTTTAAATATCCATCGTTGATTTAACATCACTGATATCATCCCTCATATTCCTGATGATGGTTCATTAGAACCGAAACGCTATAGTGTTGACTTTGCTTCTCAATAAATCTCTCCTTCTACAAGGACTACCCTGTTATCAATTTTTCTTTATATATTTTCGGATTAAACTCCATTATTTACTTCCGTAGTGATTTCATAATCATTTATTTTACCATCTAAAAACTTATTTTGCAAAATAATTTATTGCCTTTTCAGTATAAGGAGTTAACATTAGTCATATACTTAACATTATGAATACCTCAATTTAAATGCATTGGTATAAGGATTTACCAGTGTTGATAGATAGATAGATAGATAGATAGATAGATAGATAGATAGATAGTTGGAATATGCAAAGAAAAAAGACAATAACAACGGAATTCATTTCAGAAAGTTAAGTACGGATACCTGATTTAGTTGATCAAGTAAAGGAGAAACTATTACACAAAGAATGTTCAAGATTGAACGTGGATCAATTTGAATTCTTCATGAAAATAGAACGTTTTTTGTATTATGATAACCATGGAGATTTGCTGATTATTTAAAATAATCTCAATTAAACTATCAAAATAGGCATAAATCAGGAAGTTGAAAGCATGAAAATTACATGTAATTTCTGTTTTAGCTTTCTTTTAATATTGATGGATTTAATGGATATCTTTGAGAGAAAAACAAAAGGTTTGCATGTTTAATTTTTGTAATTAAAGTTCAGAAATTTAAGTCATCAATCATCGATCCTTTTTAACTGAGAAAAATCTGGATATTTCCTTTCACTGAGTTCAAAGCATGTCGAGTATGGAAGGAAATATCCACACTTCATTGAAAATTTGAATTGAAAAAAAAATGTTCTTTGCGTCTTCGCTTAATGTATTTTTTTCTTGACGCATTTTATTATTATTATTTTTATCACCGCTGTTAATTAAACTATCCTTTTGCCCGAAACAAGAAACTTCAAAGGAATCCTTAGCAAAATATTTTAAGTATTCTTTTCATGTTGAATCTTGCCTATATTTTGATTTTATTGGCAGATTTTTAATTATGTCTGACTTAGTTTACCTTACACAGATTGTTTTAAACACACACACACACACACACACACACACACACACTTGCAATCGAGGATATATTAATAGAATAAGAAAGCCTAAACCAAACAAGCACGAATGTATAACTCTACTGATAAAATATTTCCTACGTGTATAGACAACCAATACAAAGTGTGAATAAAAATATTTGTAAGGCTTGATTTCCAATTGATTAGACATTAGTTAATATATTTAAAAACAGGTGGTGCAGTCCTTTATCTTATGTCTGCATACCATCAATTACAAAGATAGTTTGGATCGCGCTTTCAACTTTTAGATTATTTTTTATGATCGTTTTTTTAAGACCATCTTCATTTCTTTTAAATATTTTAGTGACATCAAAATGCAATGTAAATTTAAAAAAAACGATGTAGTTACAAATAGTTTTACCCACAACGTATTAAGTACTTCAGTTACCATGACGTTTTGATTAGCAGACATTAAGTATCTAAGATATTCATCACTATGATTTTAGGTAGACTATTTGAAAGTTTTAATACGCATATGCCTCACGGGGTCTGGAAGAAAGTTGTATATGACTAAGACGAGATGAAGAGGTTACAATGAGTTCAACGGAATGGAAAGTTATACACGGGGTCAAGAGAATAAATACCGCTCCTTCTAATAAATGTGAGTCGATGAAAAAAAATCACTGAATGGAAACCCATCTTAGTCCGCTAGCTTTAAATTCAAAATCATTCCTGGTCCTCAGCCAGTTAATTACTGACAGAGACATTATCTAAATTCCCTGACTCCGCTATGTCTGCGCCAGCGATTAACTTTTCTGGTTGATCCTTTTTGGTCAGTCACACAGCCGGGCACCAAGTTCAGTGATGTTGGGAGGCGGACAATACATGGTTAAACACCCGGTTCAAATTTCGTTGTTATAGTATATCTTCAATTCATTGGGGATTAGTTTAATTACAATGAATTTTGTTCTTGAGTCAACATATTTCATCATACTTTCAGACATTGTGTTTATCGTATACAGACTTTTTAAATTTCACAAGTGACCTTCTGGCGGGGTTTAGAATTCGCTAGCTGTATTCCATGCACAGGAGTATGAATCCCCTCACCAAAAAAAAAAAGAGTGTTTCTTGGGTATGACACTAAACTGAATCTGACGGGGGGCTTTGGTTCGTTCTGATTTTAAGTAGTGATATTATGTTGCAAACTCTGAATCAAATATATCTCCTCGGAAATTATTTGTACTGTATACGAATATTTGAAACCATAGTTGTGGGCAAACAAGTGATTATTGATAAATAAAGAGATGTAATTGAACCTTGAAAATATAGACATGATTGTGGTTAAGGTTTGGCAATAAATAATCCATCAGATGATATGCCACTAAACAGATAAATCAAACTAAATCAAACCTTTTTTTATGTTTATACGCATGTTTTAATGCAAACAATAGACAAACACAAACAAAACCAAGATTCTATGATAAACATAAAAAATAATATAGTTCTTCAGTGTTTTGAATAAAATACTTGTGTTTGCTATATCTTCAAATATTGTCATTCTAAACTGACACGAAATGTATAGCTTGTATCGCTAGCAATTAAAACTATGTCCGGAAAGCAAAATGTAATAAAAATTCCTTATAACCACCGTCATGTGATATTTGACACCCTCAGTTAGAATCACTGGGTGGTCCTGAGACCGAATCACAAGTATGCCTCGATCAGAACTTCTAAACGTTTTCCATGTAGTGTTCAGTGGACGAATAAAATGCTGAGAGTAAATAAAAGCAAGTAAAACCGCTGGATCATGGAGAGTAAGATATCGTATTTAAAGCAGAATGCCATATTAGGACTAATGGCTACATGTAATTTGCCATTCACGACAATTTAACACATTTCAAAAACACGCATTCGGGTATGGCAATTAATTAAAAGTCACAACCCTAATAAGCGCAAGAGTATACCTCTATCAATAAACCTATACGTAAACAGACAACCAACAGAAAAATGATAGCACTTACTTTTTAGCCAGATTTCATTAATTGATGAGAGATTAATTAGATTACTGCAAAAGACATTTTTGTGTCAATTATATTATGTTTTCTTACCTTCGGTTTCATTGACAGTGGGATTAGTACTTTTTAGAATTTAAACTATTCGTCAGGAGCATTTAATGTGCAAGGCTGTAAGCAGATTTTGCAGGGACGCTTTTAGATAAGCTACGAATAAAAAAGCACCGGGAAGGAAGATAAACTTCAGAAGTGCAACATTTTGTCCAGTTGGCTTGGTGTAACAAGATATGCTTGATCTAGGTCAGCGAACACGTCTTGTAGTGCTCACATGTGATCGAATATATAAGTAGTGACGCGGGCTAACTGGACGATGTCATCTACCCGAGGCGGAAGTGAACACAGGATATAATAAAAAAAACCGTGATGTAATGGTTATCGCCGTAGTAAATGGACACGGCGACACGAGTTCAAATCGTGAACGAGACTGACTGCATTTCACATAGCACTAATACCCTTGGGAAAGATATGATTCCAATTATTCTCCCTCCAGCTATGGGTAAATAGTAGGACAGACTGATTCTTCAGCCTTGGTGAGGCAACTAGTCTAGGAGAAGGAAAACTCTGAATTCAAACCTGTTAAACTCCGCTAAAAATAGACCTTGTGTCATATCCTGTCTTAGCGGAGGTGTTCGAAGACCCTAACAAAATGAACATTTGCCTCTTCGTATCTTATAAAACCAACTTTTTTTGTGTTACTCTTAATATATAACAGACGCCTTTTGCAATTCAACGTACCCTTAAGTATTGAATAATTACCTACTCCTCTGCACGAGCAGAATGTCACTCAAGATCATTTAAAACTGAGTTTCGAGGGCTTGAATTGTAAATATTTTTCCTATTGACTAGTTTCTACACCAAGGTTAAAGAACTCAATATTCTCGACCATGTACCCATTGTGGGAGGATGAATAGTCAAATGCAAACTATTCCAAAGTGCATCAACGATATGTAATATGTATAAAGCCTTGTACTGGAATTGAACTTGGTTTGATGTGTCCATTTGCTACGAAAATAATCATTATGCCATGAGCACCTTACAATATCTAAATATAAAAGTGCATCTTATTGAAATATGTGCAGTATCCATTTTTTTTTTTGAGGTGGCTATGAAATATTCTGTATTTACCTGAAAATGTAACTAGCGATTATAGTTAGTAGTTATTACTGTGAAATTTACCAGTAATTGCTTACTTTCAACACGCTTGTAATGAAACCTTAGATAAAAGAAAAAAGACATGCTAAAGAAAAAAAAACAGGGAATTCAGTTAATCGTACTGGAGGCAGTAACTTCCAATTGTTAATGTACACATAATGATAGAAAAGTTACTAGAACGTCTTTTAGTAAAGAATATTAATTTAGCTGTTAGAGATGGTGATCCTTCAGGGGAAGCTTTACCAGTCAACAGTAGCCATTTTGTCTGAAAACAAAGGAGAAAGGACACTAATAAAAACCTTGTTTCTAAAATGAGATTTATTTTTCATTATCCACTTTTTTTACTGATACTTTTTCTATTGATAGTGAATTATTTTGCGTTAAGTTTCCTTTCTTCTCATTAGTTCACTGGAAATGACATAACGACTTAAAAAAAAAACAAACAAAAAACAAATATACGTCCATAGATACTAATGAAAATGAATTCAACTATATCTTTCTCACTCGCTCTCTCTATCTCTCTCTTTCTCCTCTCTTTCTCTCTCTCTCTCTCTATATATATATATATATATATATGTATATAAATATATATATATATGTGTGTGTGTGTGTGTGTGTGTATGTGTGTGTGTGTGTGTATCTTTGCCTGCCTCAATATATATATATATATATATATATATATATTGAGTGTTCCCCGATGGTTGAAGAGACCGGGTTCTAATTCCAGGTTGGGCATACCAAATACTCAAAATAATACTTGATTCAACCTTACTCAACAGTATTATAAGGTACGGTTCCAGAATGAAGTAAAGTTATCCAAGGAAAGGGGTAGCACCCAACCCTACATCTTATTGTAGTTAATGTAAAGAGAGCCTTCAAGTGGCCCCGACTATGTTCACCAAATTACTTTATATATATATATATATATATATATATATATATATATATATATATATATACGAAGTGAATAAAAGTTGATATTAAAAACAATTCCAAATCAGGGGAGTGCTTTAATATTATGCAGTAGAGCAAGATAGAAGCTAGTATTAAACGTTATGTCAGCTATATTATTAAATGTATTATATATTTGAACAAAACGATTAAGCGAAACAGACATGTTTCATACGGGGATTGTATCTTTTTTAAGTACAAGAAACTTCGAGTCTGATTGTTTAAAGTAGATTTCCTTTAAGAGATGATATCCAATGGCCGCAAATATTCCCAGTCTTATGTAAAATAAGCTCTTCCTCAACAAATTTAAGTTTATTTTAAATGTTATTTCTTAAAGTCTTTGAAATTAGAGCAAGTCTAAAAACCATAGAATTTTACGAGGTTAATGTCAACACTTGGTCTTTTGGCTGTCACATAGGCAGCGAAGCTTGCTTATAGACAATCTATATGCACAACAGAGCTTTTTATAAGACCAAGAAGATGACCTTCTTAAATAAACGTATATATATATATATATATATATATATATATATATATATATATATATATATAAAAAAGAGTCTTCTATGATGAAGGGTAGAACACCATCATAGAGATTAGGTGTGAAAACTTTTTTCATTGTTCGGGGATGTTTTTTTCAGACAACAATTTCTCTGAAGAGGTGTAAGCAAAAAAGAGGTCTTTTTCAGAATTAATCGACACTTAAATACTATATGTATTATAATTAACTATATATTAGTTGTTTTTTTTTGGGGGGGTGTATATATTTAGTAGCATGGACGCTAGTCTGCGACCTTAAGTTTCATGACGTTTTATGAACGATAATCATCAGGCAGAGAAAGAAAGATAATGTAGAAATCGGAAAAAAAACAAAAAAAAAAAACAGTCAAAAGAACGTTAGAACTGTGTACAAGTATTTCTGTGTGAGAGTGTGTGTGTATGTGTGCGTGTGTTTGAGTAGGTTAAATGTGCACATTATTGTGTGTAGACGTATAAGTTATGTTTAGTATGTGTGTATATGAAGATACATGCGCCACAGGATAAATTTCCTATCAGCAGGATGTGACACAAGGTCAATTCTTAAACATTTTTTCATAGTCTGGTTGCCATACGATGGTTTAGTATCCTTGTCTTCCTTCATAATCACCTATAGTTAGAAAACGAATTATTGGTTCGATATTTTTCAGATGGGTATGTTTTCCTTCTATGCCAATCGATCTACCTCTATCAATTTTAGTGCGCACGTACACACGTACATGTAGACTAACATGTATATACACACAAACACAAACACACTACAGGTGTCCCTTGTATGATGGTTATCTTTGCCGGAACTGAACTCGGTGATCCGAGTTCAAAACTGGAGTGAAGCTGTTGTCATTTTACATACCGATTCCCTCTTTTGCAATGGTTATATAGTAAACCACACTAGAGTCTTTGACCTAGGTATGACAAACAGTCTAAGAGAATGAAGACTGATTTTGTGCCTGTAAAACTCAGCTTAAACGACTTTTTATCTCATCCTTCTCGTGAAGAGGTGTTAGGTAATACGCACATACACCCCCATATATATATATATATATATATATATATATATATATATATATATATATATATATGTATAAAAGTTTATATATATATATATATATATATATATATAAATTTTTCGTTTGTAACCTATTTCTTTCTTCTACATGGCTTCGTGTAAGCACCCCCACATATGAATATATATATATATATATATATATATATATATATATATATATATATATAAATATGGCTTTGTGTAAGCACACACACACACACACACACACGCACACACACACATATATATATATATATATATATATATATATATATATATATATATATATATATATATATTTTATCTTTTGCTTTTAAATGTAACCAGGCTAGGATTAGGAAAATTTTGAATACGAACCTGCAGCACTTTGTTTAGTCACATCCCGTTTGTGATGGAGGTATTAGGCAAAAACTATCAAAGTTAATCAGCATGAATACAGTTTTTATTGACTAGAAAAAAAGAGTCAAAATAACTCAAACTGCTCTGCATATTTATATGTTAAAATCTGGTTTTGAGAATTCTTTCTGGAAGGATATATATATATAAGATTATTTTAAGGTTATTTTGTTAGTGTAACGTTTATTCTAAGGCTAACAACAAATGAATTGATTCTTCGTTTAATTTATTAATCAACACGAGAAACAATTTATAACAATATACATTCCTCCCTGTGTATAAAGTTCAGTTTTAGGGACTGACCGACACGCTGAAGAAGATATATGGTATTTTTTGGTTTGTTTTTCTGAGCTCTTTTAACGTCACTGTCTCAAGGAACATCTGGTTGAATCTTTCTGATTGGATTTTAGATTTTTGCACCAAGACTTCTGTGCTAATCACGTGATTAGTATATCCAATCACAGAGAGCCACTCCCTCACTCGCTCCATACACATGAATTACCATTTTACTGTCCCAACAAGGTTTTTATTATGATAAATATTTCGAGGAACCTTTTGAGTTATGAAAACTTTTTAAAGCTCCTGACCACCTAAAGTGGGTTAAAAGGCACGAAAACTCCATAGATCACTGGTTGGTAGAAACTGCAGTCTTCAGAAAGAATATCAGGATTCATTTACTGCGCAACATTCACAAAAGCAATACAGTCGTTGTCATGCAGCAAATTCAGTGATCCACTTCTTTGCCAAAGAACAGTTCGTAACTTTTCCAATACGTTATTCGAAAAATCGTTCTTCACTGAAACAGTTTTTTTTTCTGGTTTCAGTAACTTGTTATAAATTATTCCGTTATTATAAATTAAACCGAGAATATTGTTTCTCTGAAAAGGCTATTTTGCAATATGATTTGAAATGTTTAAATCATTCATTGCCATAGAAATTTTATTAAAAAAATCAGAAGCATTATACGTACATATGTTTGCGTATAATAAGATAAGCTTTGCCATACATTAAAATCAATGATCCATGTCTTTGCCTAGAAACATTACATTTCTCTCCCAGAAATCATATGGAGCTATTAGGATTTCTGTAGATTTCTGCAAATTCTAATGAAGGATTCTGTTTGAAAAAAATTCTATAAAAAAAGGTCTCATTTAGGGGGATATATTGTCAAATGTAACAGCAGTTCCTTTCCGTGGGTTTCTTTTTGTCATAGGTGCGTTTTTGGCGATTATATTTAATAAAAACAAACACAAGAAACGACTGTCATTGTCACTCATGCTCTTGAAGATTAGAATCAGTTACATATATATATATATATATATATATATATATATATATATATATATATATATAAAACATTTAAGTGTTTACCTATTGACAAATATCATTGGATTTAATCATTGAGAAACATTAGTTAATGCTAACTCAATCTTGCAGATAAAGCAAATATATCTAAGTTAGTTTCCCATGTGGTAAGTACCCATTTATACTATTTAATCTTTTGGAAAAACTTGATCGGATGCTTTGACGAGAAACTGTCAGTTACCGAACACCGATAAACGTATGTTTAAGTTATATATAGTGTTCTTATCATATACATACATACATATATATATATATATATATATAAGAAGAGTTCTGATAGAACGAAACATGTCTGTCTGTGGATGACAATACATATTCTCCCCTACCTCTTTAGGGTTGAGCTCTCTAGCGAGGAAAGGAAATAGTTGTCGTTCGCAATATGCAAGGCTCTTCAGATGAATTGAACTCTCGGTAGCCGTTAAGCGGATATATGTAAACAAAAACAATTGTGATACATAAGCGTTTAAATGTCCCTCGCTTGCGCTAGTTTCCTCGTGGCTGAGTGGTAGAATATTGGATTGGCGTTTGAGTCAACCGGGTTACGATCCCAGCTTCGGGAATATATCCTGTCTAGTCAAACTGAAGAGTTCCGATTGAAAGAAACAGGTCTGTCTGTGAATCACTATATATATATACGTGGTGCATTCAATAAGTTTACAGACTTTTTTGTATAGGCATTGAGAATTATCGTAGACTCTTGAAAATTCAGTATGTTATTGCTATACATTGTATGAGATGACTGACCAATTTCTACGATTTAAGGTTAAAATCAACCGCTACAGCAGGAATTGGAATACATTCTACTAAAGCCTGATTGTCACAGCTGGGGAATTTCAAAAATGCAATCTGGACGTGAGGAAACTTTAGAAGAACGATATGCCAAAAATTCCGTATTAAACTTGGAAAAAAATGCCACAGAAACGTATGGAATGCTTCAGACTGCTTTTCGACCATCTTGCATGAATCGAGCATCAGTTTATGAGTGGCATAAGAGATTCAAAGAAGGCAGAGAGTCTGTAAGGGGTGATTAAAGATATGGGAGGAGTAAGGATATCAATACACCAGAGTTGATATGCCAAAGGGCTCGGGTTAGGGTTACTATGTTGAGGTTTTAACGGAGTTCAGGTAGGGATTCCGTCGAAAGAGGCCAGTACTCTTCAAATCGGGTCAGTGGCAATTCCACAAGGACAATGCACCAGTCAACAATTCTATCCTTGTCACAAACTATTTGACCAAGATGGGCATCAAGACAGTTCGTCACCCTCCCTATAGTCCAGACCTTTGTGACGGGGAAATTGACTAAAATCCCTAAATGGGACTTTATTTTCGCACGTGTGAAGACGGGGCAGGTTGGCACTTGATCCCCTACAGAAATAAGTCCTGTTCAGAGTTCTTTTCTCAGGCAGATAAGAACTGGCATATTACGTGAGGGAGTAATTTAGGACCAGACTGACCGCCGCTGGCAAAGGGGTCCAAAATTTCACACTATCACACCCCCCCCCAGGCCGCTAAACTTCTTCCCCTTAGATAATAGAAGAATACGGGCCTATAGGTCTTAGTTGTAATAATATTAATATTGCTACCGTCGGCAACTCCGGTTTCCCGTGTGATACTTTAGGAATTAATAGGACAGTTCTAAGCAAGATAATGTAAGGCGAATAGAAGCTGAAAGGAAAGCATGGAATAATAACATAGACCACATGGTAAAATGAAAATACATAGGTTCTTTACTACGGTTATATATATATATACTTTCAAAATGTCAAAGATATATAATAGGATAGTCCATGAATATAAATGTCTTTTCCTGGCTTTTATCCTTTTTTCCAAATTGAGAGAGAGAGTGGTAACAAAATTTGGGTGTAACGGAAAAATGTCCCAAAGTTACTTATCTTATTTTTTTGACGGGGTTCCACTGGAGAATTTCTCTTCCTTCACGGGCTAATAGATTTTGTACTGTTTTTAATGCTGGCTTGAAGGATTTTGGAGTTCTTCGTGTCTCAGTCTTTTTGTCTTTAGCCCGGAGCAAAATGGCTATCGTCCGTCTACCACCAGACTTGCCCAAAAACTACCTTTTTTGTATTTACTTCCGCTGAGGGGAAGGGAACCCCACTTCCGTTTGGGGTCCCCCCACCAATCATTTGGCTTCATTTTCTCCTTCCCCTTCCGATGTCCGGCGACCCAAGGTCACTTAGGTGCGAACATCTGTGTGACCCACATTCATTTCTAACGGTCACTTTTTGACTGCTAGATAATTTTAGTTCAACGGGGGGAGAGTATCATTCCCACCTCCTCGTCTCCGTGAGCCATCACGTGACACCTTACTCCCTGTGACTTTCGGTAATTCCCCAGCTCTCAGGCTGTCGTTATGAGACAAGTGCGGAGATGAAATCGGCTGTAACGAAGGTCATTGAAACGCTCTTAGAAGAGGACTTCCATGGGGACTTCCAGAAATTGTTGGAACGGTATAACAAGAGGAGATTACTTCGTAGGGACTAGTTTCATGCGTTTAATATCAATAAAAATGTACATACGAAAAAATTCTGGAAACTTATTTGATGATCATCGTATATATATATATATATACCAGTGGCGACTCTAGCCTATTTTTGCTACTCTTGCCCCCCCTCGCCCTCTGTCAACTTCAGTTCCCAACCCGTGATCCATGTTTATGCGTAGGTATGTGTCTACGATATACACAGACACAGCTACTAGTTTCAATTTCGCTTAAAATAAAGATTATTTGTTGAAAATGTATTCAAATAAACAAATTTTAGTTACAGAATGTAATATATGCAACATTCATTAAAGAAATAGAGATCTGTTAGTGAAAAAACGAATTAAAACACGCCGTTTAACCAACATTTACCATAGCGATGATGATGACGTTGGCGACGGCTATAATCTGCTATCCCCCTCTCTCTCTCTCTCTCGGTCCCTCTCCCTCTTCCCAAGACAGTCGTCAGCAGTCACATTGTGCTAATTTTTTTGAGCGCGGCATTTTCACTTGCTTTTGCTATTGGCTACAGCCAAAAGCGAGATTTCTCTAATATTACTGTTATTATAAGGGTCTTGTGCTTGGCACGGATTACGCGTGTTCAACATTATAGTCGATTTTATGGGATGTTCGATGGATCTGACGGTGGCCGGACAAAGACCATCCGTTCAAAACAGCATCGTTGTATTATTCCCAGATATATTTATGAACTTTTGGCTACTTAGTTATCGAAACTTGAATAGATACGGAATTTAATTGAGATCAGACTAAGTATGTCTGCTTGAAATTAATGGATGATTTTTAATCCATTTTGAATAACATTGACCGAGTTATTGGTCGTGCCGGACACGAGTAGTACTAGTCCCATCTCCGCCCCTGATATATACATATATTTTTTTCAATACTTGCCACTGAATTTATTTTGAATTTATTTTACTAGAGATAGTGACAAAGATAAAAAAAAAATAATTAGTAAGCTACTTATAAATTATTAATCCTATCGTTATACACATAATGAATTACATGTTATATGCCACATTAGGCAAAGATTTCTTAGTTCTGGAAAAACTATTTGGAAATAGATAAACAGTTTAGCACTATTATTTATCTATGGAGATTTTTTTTTTTTTTTGCTCTGCCAAATTTTACCTTAATTTCAGTTGCTGAATCCGTATGGCTGATGGTTTATTTATGGAATCTCACAAACACTGTGGTTTCAAAAACAAACTATACACGCCGCAAGATTAGAACCAGCATCTATTTACCTCGCAACAACTATTTAGTTGATGATAAAACATCGTACTTTCTGCTGCAATCATTTTAATACAATGCTAAAAAAAATAGTACTGATAATCTAGTTTCATAGTAGCTCAAAGTAAGGACTAATCATCTCAGAGCAAAACTTGATAATATGCAACAAAATCGTAAGTGGAAATTATATAGGAGAGAGATAAATCTATCAATAAGTGAATGTCGTAAATTGGTACTAAAAAGGGGGAAATATTCTGCATGACAGATAAGGAATCGTGATCCAATGGGAACTGTGGAAGAAATTAACGTTTACCTTTGCTGAGAATGGAACATAAATAAATCCGAACTTGTCCAGTAAAATGAGACACACAATTATTTGAATTTGATATATTATTTCACATCTTACTTGATAGTTTTTCACTTGAGTTTGAGTGACAGAAAGTACCCTCACGTCTCCTGGAATTTACTCAGTATTCTGGCCGATTTTAATAACGCTGTTGTCTTGATAATCTCCACTTGTCCTCTTATTTCGAAGTCTTCCAGTCCTTTTACCAATTTTTCCTGGATTGTTTGAAGTGCCTCAGTCGTAATTGGTATCGTCGTCAATTTCATGTTCCATATATCTTCTTTGTTCTCTCACAAGGTCTAGGCACTTATCTCTCTTTTTGCTTTCTTTTACTTTGTGGTTCACTGTTGCAGCAATGTCCACTATTTGGTAGGTTCTCTTTTTTTGTTGACTATCTCTTGATCTGATCGTATGGCCGATAAAAGGTGATCTGTTTGTATCTCAAAAACACAGGAAATTTTGTGCGCCTCATTCCCCAGGACAGATACTGGGTTGTGTATATACTATTTGTTGGTAGGGTCAAATTTAAATTTCTTGCACAATTCCTGGTGGATCACTTTGCAATTAAATCTCTTACAGAATTCACAGTGAATCACCTTTACTCACCATGTCATGTCTAATCAAGTACTCTTTTTGTGTTAGTTTCCTGCACTTGCTTAACATTGGCTTAAGCGTTTCATCTCTTTCTCCATATTACCTACTTTTGCAATTCTATGGTATTATTTTATTCTTATTTGTTCATTCCTTGGGATGCCTATACGCCAGCATTAGTTGGTTGTATTTCACTGAAATCTGAGAGACACGAAGTCGGAAGTACCTGTAGTAAGACCCTAAGGGTAATTTGTCATTTCAACAATCATCTGCCATTTTTGAGATCGAGGGTTCGCATGTGTTGTAGACTGCTTGATTAGTTCTCTGATCAAGGGATTTTTAATTGAATTGCCCAGTCACCAGGGCGGTAGAATACTCCGACTGCTTCTCTGTTGAGGGCTAAGATCCACCCATAACGAGTGTCCTTAATATGAAACTAAAAAATCTGATGGTGAGGTTCCAGTAATGCCGGAGAATGCAGAATGCCCCTTTATTGCCATCGCTCCCAGGCTAACTCTGGCGTGGTGTAGGGGTATCCTAGCATTCCTATCCATGGGTAAAATACAACAAAGCTATGTACTTATGCTAAACTGAATTGTATTAATAGAATCGTTTTTATAAGCTTACTTGAATTTTTTGAATTGTACTGGTTTTTGACGTTGAAACTGTGTACTTATGCTAAACTGAATTGTTTGAAATATATCTGTTTATATATATATATATATATATATATATATATATATATATATAATGGAGTTGATATTAATGACCGACAATTGTTGATGTGCCATAAAACCAAATCAAACCAAACCAAAACTATATTATAAAAGTGATATCAACATTTGCATGGGAATGACAATGACTACTATAATTTTTATATATTGTCCCTCGACTGAGCCGTCAATCAAGAGAGGCACCTGTGTAAATAAGCGGAAGAACAGCGGAAGCAGGTGTACATAAGAAAATTATATAACCAGGTGCCCGGGGTGGTTCGAGTCAGTTCGAGACAAGATGCCGAATTGAGAACCAGCGGCAGCCAAGATGAGGAAGAAGTGCTGCAATGGTCAGAAGAACTTGGTTCAATATTGTAGTAGGTCAACTGTCTCCAACTCATCTCTCACACACAACAAACATCACCCTATGAGAGATTATATTTTTATAAAGACGTATATTCGTTTGATCATTGAAGTTCATCATTATATTTGATGATGTTCCGCATATATTTCATATGTATACGTGCAGTTATATTATGAGTATACAACACATCAAGTTATCTCTCAGCTTAAATAAGTCGGAAATTCCTCCAGGCTATCACCGAGTCAGTACTTGTTTATAGCTGCAATAACTGTACGTTAATAAACCGATAGAAGAAAAACCTTTTGACGAACCTACCCAAGAAGGTTTCCATAATTTTAAACAGCATTAAAAAAAAAACTAGAAGCTGTACCGCCACTAGCATCCTATCTCACAAACCATTGCAATAAGACGTGCTGAGCAGTACTTAGGAAGCCGGAAAGATCCATCAGAAAAGTTCTCCTATGGACTTTACTCACGTACACCCCTGTTTAGGACTGGCAGTACTGTGCAAAATGTAAGCTTGAACACCTTCCAGGAACAATGGACGGTATGTTCGTATGGTGAGAAGGAGTCTTAAGGGAATATATTCATGACTCGATCAAGATGATGATGATGATCCTAAATTTGTCAATGCCTTAATCTTATCTAATGTTCTAGATTTTATTCTAACCAATTTTACTTGTATATTTTTATTATTTTCAGAAGCCAACAATTGTTGTTTAGAGATCTCTTTGCCTCGTTTAAAACTTGCTCGGGAATTTTTGTGGCTAACATTAACTTTCCAAAAATATTAACAGTACATACTTTGGTGATGCTCGCAGGGAAATTCAGCTTTATATTGAGACAAAATTTACACTTATATTTTTACCAACGCAGACCTACGTTCTTGCTTACATTTATATAACATGTTACTATTAAAAGAAACAAAATATCCATTTGTATAAATCTTTGGTTTTTTTTTTCTGTCTCTCTCTCTTTCTTTCTTTCTTTTCCCCTTTATCTCCCGTAGAAAAGGTGTTTCATTAAAGATGCATCCCCAAGGATAAGCGAATGCTATTTACATGATCGCTAATTTTAGTCTAGAATATTAGCCACGTGATAGTACTCTCCTCAGAGACAATAATATTTATCTACTGAAATGATTGTCATGGACTAGCCATATTTGAGCAATTCTTTTTCTGGTGTGTCAGCTGTAATTTTCCAACAACAGATTTTTGTTCATATGTTTTATTATAAATAACGATCACAAACATATGACTCTGGTTTAAAGTTAAAATGTTCTTAGATTCACTTTCTAGCATATTGATAACAATGTTTGAGGTTCTAATGTCTTGTGCAATTGCGAGGGCAAGAGACAAATGAGGCCAGTCCGGGTATCTTAGAAAATTGGCGAACGTATCCTTTATATATATATATATATATATATATATATATATATATATATATATATATATATATATATAGGTAATATTCGGTCAGGTTAAACTAGAGTTTGGAGTAATTCCCTCAGGACAAGAAAATCATTCATGAGCTGAACATTTAAATTTTCCTGGTAGAGAGCGCAATGTTTTTGGTTCTCAGTTAATTATCCATTGGATCTGAAGAAGTCCTGTATACATTTTTTTCTTCATGTTTTTGGTTCCCACCAGAACATGATAATACAGGATGGAAATAAATTTATAATCCTGAATTAACTGGTCTTTGTTTTTTTTTTCTTAAAGAAATATATATATATATATATATATATATATATATATCTTCTACAATTACATATATACATATATATATATATATATATATATATATATATATATATATATAATATGCATGCATACGTATACATATATAAATATTTACACACATACTTATGTTCGTATGTATGTATGTATGTATGTAGACATTTGAACCTACGAATAGACCGAATATATAACCTACAGCGAGAAAGATAAATCCCAAGGTAATGTTATAGATATGACACTAAACTACATTTGGTAGTTGGACTTGAGTTCCCAGGCTATAGGTCGTGTTAGCAACCATTTTTTTACCATTATTCTCAGGTCCACTCTGACTCGTAGAGCAAGTGCCTATTAAGATATATTTGACTTCTGCATGGGTGTAATATATCTGTTTGACAATTATGTGAGTTATAAATGTTTATATCAGGCCCTCAGTGATATATACATTTATATTCACTGAGGGAGGCCAGTGTGAAAATAAAATCGTTGAGAGGAGGGTTCCGAAACGGTTCACATTCTCTCCGGATGACCCTAATACGATTTTTTTGGAAAAGAAAAGGATTTAGGCTAAAATGGTCATTCAACGAAGAAAATCCCATTATGTAGATGTTGTATCATTGTAAGGAAAAGATACACAGTGAAATAATGTTAATTGTTTATAAACTCAAGTGTCACAGTCCGACTAGTATTATAAATCTCGCGCTGTTGGTGTTACGTCCGAACTGCTTCCTGTCTAGCTTAAGAGAAACGGCAACTTTTATACTTCCGCGATACCAGAAGTCACGTTCTATGAACCACTATAAGACTGTAGATTTACTTCTGTGGAAAGTCAATGGCAAGAGAAGTGTCTGTCTGTCTGTCTGTCTGCTCACATTTTGGTGAGTATTAATAAATTATTTAGAAATTTTCTTCTGTTTGACAATTATCTCTATTACAAAGAAATAAATTGACTTCAAACAATTCACGTCAAACTTTCATCGTTATCTAAGGATTACTATAATCAGTAATTTGAAATAATTTAATATCGTACAACAAATGGTTAATATTAAATAAAATTAAAAGTTTTGTGAAACCATTTAAGTGGGTATAATTTATAAGTATTAGACAGGAATACGTGAAACCATTCGTCTGTTTGCGAATTATTTCTATTAAATCGGAACATATTATATCAGATAATAATGAGCAAATGAATATAAAAAAAGTGATAGTATCATAAAAAAACTGCCATGAAACATTTAAAATATGATTTAGATTGTAAGCAAACATTTACAAGTAAATCAAATTTCAGCATTAAATTACTGAAAAGCTGATGAGCTATTAGGTAAAGTAAATTGGGAAACCTTATTCCGGGGTAACCAGAAGACTGCCTTTTCAATAGCTACTACTCCGATTTAGGGGAGGGTGCTACTTCATTCCCTTGATTGATCAACTTTACCCTTGATAAAGTAAGGATCATTCTGAGTTTGGCAAAGTGGCATCAAGTACAATTTTTGAGTCTTTGGTATGACATGATCTGGGACTGAACCCCGGTTTCTTGAACTATTTGCGAACACACTACTCATAAGGCCGATAGCCCGGTTGATATACTATTAAACAAGTATAACACGCACATACACATACACACACTCATACAAAGATATATATGTGTATGTTTATGTGTCTGCATCATTGTTATATAATTAAGAAATTATTTTTTTTATTTAAGTCATTTTTCATTAATTATATTTTATCATTCAGTTTATTTGGGCTTTGAACTATTCGGGTTAAGAGTCCAGGTACCTAGCCATTGAGTACACTTTACGCTCGTGCACAAGGGATTTGACAATCTACATTGTCATAATAAACCTCAGACAGGAAATGAGGCTGGAGTGTGGGTGACCTAATTCTCAGAAGAGATGGGCGGAGAATTTGGATGATTTTGAAAAATATTCAGTTGAGGTCCGACCATGGTGTTGAGAAGTTAGGGTCCTGCCATGGTTTTGAGAAGTTATGGTCCGATCACGGTGTTGAGAAGTTGGGGTCCAACCATGATGCTATGAACTAGAGGTCAAACTATGGTGTTGAGAAGTTGGGGTTTCGATAGTTGAGGCATACGGTTGAATTTTTCGGATCTCTGCCGACAGAGATCCTAAACACCACGAGATATGCCGAACGTGGGGGTAGTTAGCATAGTATGATACGAACGACTCTTAAGGATTGTGTCTCTCTCCTCGTGTCGAAGAACTGAAGTCAAGAAGTTAATAAACGATTCCCGCCTGTTTTCGTATCTGTACATCACCCAAGTTATGCATCATCACCATCATCACCATCAGGATTAATAAAATGTTTATGATATAATTTTGATTCTATAATGTGAGATAACTCTCCGTGGGAGCCAATAAGACTGAGTTCATATATTTTAAGTAAGAAGTCATGTCCACTTTAAGTGGCAGGTGTCTACAAATTGTGAACCAGTTCATAACCCTCCACATCAATATCTCTTCTACAGAAAACGATGTCAATATACGCAAAGGGAAGATATGAACTTCTATTGACGGCCTATCGATGAAATAGAACGGGGTTTGTCCGTACTGCTGAACAGATGGGGCAAGTGTGGCTTTGTCCGAACTACGGAAGAGAAGCACCGTCAAATGAAATGTATGGAGAAAAAGCTAGATGAGAACAAAACAAGAATCCTGTGAACTGTTTTGAGTAAATCCTTTTGTGCAACACCCAACTGAACAGTAGCCGTATAGACAGTTACGTCTCATATCCCAACACATCCAAGTAAGATGAACCAAACAAGCTGGTTATTGATGTAGAAGCAAAAACGACTTTTTTCATGAACTACAATACATGGATGGGCCACTATTAGCCGTTCAGCTAGGTCTTACACAAATCAGATCTGTGCAAACACTGGATATAATATGGAGGACCTTCTAAGAGCGAGGGTTGATGAACTCGGATAGCAAGAGACTCTTAGGGAATTCTGTCCTCTCAGAACCTCTTAATGGTATTGGTATCATACCATGACTAAAGTTAATACAGCTGCATTACATCAAGCAAAACCTTCATAAAATGGTGACTAGGTTCAGGCATGGCTTTGGGGCTGAAGCATTATAACCACTTGCTCAGAGTTCCCCAGCTGTAACTCACAATACAACTTGATTTTGTTGGATTGTTGTCACTCTATGGGATTGCAAGATCCTTGTTAATGCAGTTAAAGCCTTATCTTGGATCATTTTTATATATTTCCTCTTGTCTAATGGAGAAAGTCCAAATTTAGTCTAGAATGCGGAAGTTGAGTTTGTAATGAAACCTCGGCATCCAACCTCGATATGAAATACATTGGTTATCCAGATATTTCTGACAAATTGTTCTCGAATATTTACATAATTTTCCCAACTTATGCTGATGTGCTCAGCAGAATTTTTTTTTTCAATAGGGACCGTTAAGTCAATATCAAAAACGTTTTTAATCTAACGGACGAAATGACAATATCTGGACGCTGGGTCGTAAATGCTATTTCAGTTGGAAAAACGAAATGATGCTCTAAATCGGTAGTGACGTGCCAGTCCGTTCAGCCATCGAGCAATGCTAATCTGTGCATATTTTTACTCCCTTCTTTAACGAAATAAATCGCTCTAATGGTGATATTATTTAGAACTTTATTGGCAGACTTACAAGATTTCTTCGAAGCTTCAGCAAAACCTTCAGAATATCATTAAGAAACACACACAGACACCCAGATAGACAGACAGACAGACAGACACATAAACACAAGAACATAGATAGATAGATAGATAGAGAGAGAGAGAGAGAGAGAGAGAGAGAGAGAGAGAGAGAGAGAGAGAGGGATATTGTCCATTGTGGACCGTAAATACATAAATTTAAATACAGTAGTATTCAGAGGAATATATATATATATATATATATATATATAGACTTCGTACATACATGAATACTTAAACACACACACATGATTTTATATATATATATATATATATATATATATACTTACACGTCCTTAATCATCACTATATATATATATATATATATGTATGTATATATATTTGGCTATATATCTGCTGGTACACTTCACCAACATATTTCAAAACGAGACAATTAGATGTTCACATTGACTAAATATAATAGCGAAGGCAGAGCCACCGCCATCTCGATGCCAATTTACCGCGATTGGAGCAGTGTTGAAGAAGGAAGGTGACCAGTGTCTGTAGGAAATCTCGTGGAAATTATGGCCAGATGAAAGCCACAAAATTACACTGTGATAAGTTGTTCCAAAATCTGAGAATTAGCAATCAATGTCCAGCAAATGTTGCCAAGATCATCACGACAAGGTTAGCAAGGCCAGATCCATACGCCGACCATTGGACAAGCATGGTTAGTTTGCCCTCTCACACTCACTGTTTCCATGGTGGCCTATAAATGGGCAAATAACTCCGTATATTGCCTACACATACCTCTACCAATACACAACCCAGCACATTCAGCACACGCGAATAATTGAATTTACACGGCAAATACGGCTGCTATACACTGCATATTCAAACATAGCACAGAAGAAACTGAAAAGGTCAAATGCGAATTGTATTGTTGCTTTATTATATTATATCAATCGCAATCTATCATGCCCCCATTTCCTTTCTTTATGCCCAACGCAATTGTTTATTCTGATATTCTGCGTCTGATTCTAACTGCATCCCGCTTCGCTCTTTAAATATATACTATGAGTACAGTGAGAGCCTTATGAATGCGCTTGGTAAAGTCATTATATTAGCACTGGAAAAAGGAATGTTTTTGTGAATTGTTTTGCCAGCATGAGTTAATAAGAGAACGAGTGGTCTGTCAGGGGTATCAAAATATAGTGACAGTAACCGCTGCCAATGAGAAACCCCGCACGCTACTTAAACCAAAATATATCACTCGTTCTGTAAGATTCAATCGGGAATGAACATCTATCTATCAATCTATCTTGCTATTTCTCGATCTTTTTTCTATCAAATTTCTTCTCACTGTCTCTGTCTGTTTGTCTGTCCATCTCTCTCTATCTCTATCTCTCTCTCTCTCTCTCGCTATATATATATATATATATATATATATGTGTGTGTGTGTGTGTGTGTGTGTGTGTGTGTGTGAGTCTATCTGTCTCTGTGTTAATATGAAATAAGCTCTCTATTATTCTCTGCACACATACACACACACACACACACACACACACACACACATATATATATATATATATATATATATATATATATATATATAATAAGTAGATAAAAAATATTTTTGCCTCAATGATGTCCACCGTTAAAAAATCTGCAAATTAAATAACTGTCTTCATCTTCTGGCTTCTGACAATAATTCTACTATCATACTATCTATAGTCTCAGTCAGTTCATTTGAAATTTCTCTCTCTCTCTTCTCCCCACCTCTCTCTCTCTCTCTCTCTATATATATATATTCATAAAACTTTCTTTCTCTCCCAAATCATCTCGTTAACAAAAGAAAATTCGTTATTTTCCTGCTTTGGCTTCAGCAATTACCCGTCTCTCATACAATTCCAATAATTCTTATATTGATAAGGGTAGTACATCTAAAGAATATGGATAAAATAATTCTAAAAGAGAAACAACAATGATACCTGGAGACGTCAAAACAGCCAATTTAATTCCAAGTGTTTTTGGCAGTAAGCTCATTTTTAGTAGTGTTGTTAACTCACCGGCCTACCGGTGGGTATTAGTATATACCGACTGTGTCCCTTGCAGAGAAGTAAGAGTCCTCATAAAAAAAGTGGTTTTCTGAGCTTGATACAAAACAGCATCCTATTGCGTGACTCTAATTCTGGAGATTTGCGGGGGTGTATTAAGTCTTCTGTGTAATTATAGATGAGACCATAGTCCACTGACTCAGAGTGGTAGTATGTGTAATGGTCTCATCTATAGGTCAAATTGGTCAGTTTGAAGATTATTTTTTGGATAAGATGCGTGCGGTAATATAACGATATTTGCAGAATCTTTTCATTTCCATTTCTCCCAGATACCCGAAGTGGTTGTACAATTTAGGGTTTCTCTCTGCGGATCAAACAGATATGTTTGAAAATTATCATTACCAAATAGGAATACTTCATACCTGATAACTGCGAATTATTCATATTAAAAAAAAAGCTACTTAAATTTATAATTTTTTTTACCACGGCTTAGAATTAATTATTTAGTTGAAAACAAAAAAAAATATTTGCAAACAAATAAGAAATAAAAATATGAGCAATTACTTGATCCACTTAAATTTATATAAACTATTTGTAGTAGAAAAGAATACTTGAAACCATTCAACTAAGTGTCAATTATTAAGTTTGGTTTAGTTCGGTTTCATGGCATATCAATCATCGTCGATCAGATGATGCCAATTCTCTTCACACACACACACACACACACACACACACACACACACACACACACACACACACACACACACACACGCAGGCACGCAGGCACGCACGCACACGCATATATATATATATATATATATATATTGTAAGCACTTTTTGTTGATAATGTTTAATCAATTATGAAGTCATTTGCTTGGATACAGTTTAAATGACAATCAGTTTTATTCGACTCATAAAAGAACCCTATCAGATGCTACCTTTCCCAGTCAGAGTGGACCAGGGAACAATGGCAGTGAAGTGATCTCCACATTACCCTACACTACAAAACTGGAGCCTCACCTTCACATGGTTTAATGTATATATCCAGGAGAGTTGTTGGAGGATAATCTAAACAGTCAGTGTATTCAACAGCACAGCCGACTGACCCTATCGATTTTAAGTATTAAATATGACGACTTAATGCCTCATAATTCTATTGGAAAAAAAACAACTTTTTTTTAGGAAACGACTACAACAAATGGTCAACTTACAAAAAACGCGATTACATGAGCGATTGAATTATTAGTTTAATTTACATTGATATGCCCTGTCTCCAATACTTGAGCCCATTCTTAATTTAAGATTAAAAACTACAAATAATCAAAATTGAAACTGAGTAATCTTTTTTTAAGTCAGAAAAAGAAAAAGAAAAACGCGCGCTTTGTCTAATGGTTGTATTTTTTAATAAATGAAACTTTAAGAAATGTAGCTAAAATCAAACTGTGTGATAACTGTTTCCTTAACTCTCTCTCTCTCTCTCTATATAATATATATATATATATATATATATATATATATATATATATATATATATATGTGAGTGTGTGTGTGAGAAATATATATATATATATATATGTGTGTGTGTGTGTGTGTGTGTTGGTTTCAGGTTTCACTAATGGCTTTTTTTTTGTATCATGAATTGTTTTGTGGCTTTTTAAATTCACTGGTAGTTCTTCCTTTTTTGTGTATGAACATGAATTTGAGGTCACTGGAGTTGGGATTTCTATATATTTTGATTTTGGTGTTTCTACGGCGTTTTCTATTTGTTTGGATTTGTGTATTTTTGGTAGTCCATAGTTTCGAAAAACTTATACCAATGTAACAGAGGAAAATTTAATATCATGCCAATCTACAAAAACAATAACACGCCACAACAAATAAAGGAAAGAACCTTTATTGATAAATTCAAACATAAGTTAAATAAAACATGAACCATTCACACACAAAATCGGCTATAAACATACATACATAAGTATATATATATACATGTGTGAGTATGTGTATGTGGGTGTATATATATTCATATATACATATGAATATGTTTGTATATATATATATATATATATATATATATATATGTGTGTGTGTGTGTGTGTCTGTGTATGTGTGTGTGCATGTGTGTGTATGCGAAAAAGAAAATAAGCAACCATTCAAACTACAAACACTAGAAACTTAAAATCTTATTTAATACCAATTAACAAGACCTTATGCCACACATGTTCACATACAAAAACGAAGAACTACCAGTGAATTTAACAAAAACACAAAGCAATCCATGATACAAAAAAAAGCCATTAGTGAAACTTAAAACCAACACACATAGACACACACATACCCAACTACAAACATATCAAATATCGAAGAAGGGTTAAGAAGACCAAAGTAAACAAACTCCAAGAAGGGTGAACAAAAACCCTTATAAAAACAAATTCAACCAGACAAGAATCATTGGAGAGAGTTCAAGTCTCATTGAGTACTCTTTTTAAAAAGCCTTGTGCCAAACATTTAAAAGTCTAATTGAGGAGCCATTTAAAAGGCCTTGTACCAAACATATTCTCTGACGAAAGCAACAAGCTTGAAACATACATGTATATAACACGAATGTAATACATATATATAACACGTATGTAAGAACAAAATAAATAAATTCAAAAATACAAATCTCTTCGTGGACTACCTTATTCTAAATATATACTATATCTTTCTTCGGACCTACAACAACGATATATATATATATATATATATATATATATATATATATATATATATATATATATATATATATTGGTTTATAATATCGCAGAATTTGGTATACTATTGACTCGACTAGTGAGCTACTGATATTCATAAAATATTACAATATATATATATATATATATATATATATATATATATATATATGGGGAGGGTTGTGTGTGTGTGTGTGTGTGTGTGTGTGTGTGTGTGTGTGTGTGTGTGTGTGTGTGTGTGTGTGTGTGTGTGTGTGTGTGGTGCATTCAATAACTCACCAGCCTTTTTTTGTACAGGCATTTAATGTTGTAGTAGACTCTTGAAAATTCAGTGTGATATTGCTATACATCTTATGAGATGACTGACCAATTTTTATGATTTCAGGTTTGAATGAACAGCTACAGGAGGAATTGGAATACACCCTACTAAAGCCTGATTGTCACTGCTGATGAATTTCAAAAATGCAAGTTGGACGTGAAGATACTTTAGAAGAACGATATGCAATAAAATTATGTTTTAAACATGGAGAAATGCCACAGAAACGTATGAAATGCTTCAGACTGCTTTTGGAGAATCTTGCATGAATCGATCATCAGTTTATGAGTGGCATACGAGATTCAAGGAAAGCAGAGAGTCTGTGAGGGATAATGTGAAGTGGGGGAGGAGTAAGGAAGTCAATACATCAGAGTTGATTGGCCAAAGGGTTAGGGTTAGGGTTACTACGTTAAGGTTATAAGGGAGTTCAGGTAGAGATACCGTCGGAATAGGCCAGCACTCTTCAAATCGGGTCAATGGCATTTCCACCAGGACAATGCACCAGTCCACAACTCCATCCTTGTCACAGACTATTCGACGAAGATGGCAATCAAGACAGTTCGTCACCCTACCTAGAGTCCAGACATTGCTCCCTGTGACTTTTGGTTATTCCTTCAGCTCACAGGCTGTCGTTATGAGACAATTAAGGAGATGAAAGAGGTTGTGACGAAGGTCATTGACACGCTTATAGAAGAGGACTTTAATTGGGCCTTCTAGAAGTTGTTGGAACGGTACAACAAGTGAATTGCAGACAGAGGAGATTACTTCGAATGGTATTAGAGTTTTATGTGTGCCCACACGAAAAAAGTCTGGAAACTTATTTAATGATCTTCCTCTATCTATCTATCTATCTATCTATCTATGTCTCTTTCTCTGTCTCTGTCTGTCTGGCTCCCCCCCCTCTCTCTCTATATATATATATATAGAGAGAGAGAGGGAGCCAGACAGACAGAGACAGAAACACACACACACACACACACATATATATATATATATATATATATATATATATATATATATATATATATATACATATATGAATATTTACCATATCTAAAATCATTCCAAAAATCAATCAAGACATTCGAGAAGCAAGTTCGAACTCATAAGTGACGTTCTTAGATTGACCCCTTCACATCGACATACTAGTGTTGGTGAACCATCAAAGACGTATCCCCTGTGCAAACCGCTGATACAGCCTTCAAGACCTCCGGAGGCGATTGATTATATGAATGTATGAAGAGAGAGAGAGAAAAAACGAGAGAGAGCGGGAGCGAGAGAGAGAGAGAGAGAGAGAGACAGAGACAGAGAGAGAGACAGAGATAATCAGGGAAAATCCTTCCTAACTCGATGATGATTGATATATATTTATATATGCTTATATATATTGTATGTGTGCATGTCTGGGTATGGTTCGTTTTTTTTTGTTCACTGGCATATGAAACTACGTGGGTTATTTAATTTCAAATCCATCTTTGTAGAAGAACAGCAAATATTCTATTTAACCCATGGCTGAGGGTAAGGATAATGGTGTTCATACTTTCCACGAGTAAATGTCCGAATTTGAACGTAATAGCCCGTCTGGAATTCAAATTCACTTATTTCGAGGCTGCAATTTAGTACTTTACCCATTACACCACGTGTGTATGTATTTGTGTGTGTGCAGAAACACACCTAATTAATTCCTATGTACTGAAAAGCTTAAATGGAAGCAATCGCTTATATGAAGAAAACCATATTTCTTTAAATTGTGCTTGTTTGTTTCTTCCAGTATAGGAAAACACTAAAATAATTGATAATAAAATTCACTCTCTTATTCACTGTGTAATGTTTTATGATGTCTGCTGTCTGTTATAACAGGCAGCGAGCTTTTAATTGAATTCTTCTCTTCTCATCCTAATTGTCTATTTCATTTATCTCTAAAAATTACATTTCGAACAGCTCTACAAGAAAAACGTACAAAAATAGAAAAAAAAAAACAAACAACATCACAATTGAACAATTTCCTAAATAAAGTGTCGTCAAAAAATAGCAATTGTTTTCTTTTATGTTTAGTCACTTATTTATGCGATATCAATGAATTATGGTTTAGCATAGAATACAGTGGACGAGTCTAGTTCAAATACGTTTTGCATTTCACATTCTGCAAACACTCTTAATAAAAGTAAGAATCCATCTATATTTTCTGAAAATATGTGACATATAAAGGAAGCTTAAGGTCCCTAGACTAGTAAGTAAGCAAATCTTACAAGGATAAAAAAAAAATATTGAAAAACAGATAATGTAAAGCTAAAACATTTACTACTCGTACTGAAATACGCAAACACACCCTGACGTGAACGAACACTTACAACAGTTACAAAATATGATGTTAACTGGAGCAATTAAATCCCACATATTTACATTATTAAAGGAAAAAAATTAATTATCAGTCAAGTTCTTAGAATGTTTGTTTATAAGATATATATATATATATATATATATATATATATATATATATATATATATATATATATATATATATATACATATCCACAGATATGTATGTGCGCTTGCGTGTGTAGGTATTTGAAAGTATATATATATATATATATATATATATATATATATATATATATATATATGTGTGTGTGTGTGTGTGTGTGTGTGTGTATGTGTGTGTGTGTGTGTGTGTGTGTGTGTGTGTGTGTGTGTCATTTGAGGAACAGAACAATAAAAAACAAAGGGGCCGTAAAGCAAGCCGCATAATGATCGAAGAAGCGTGTAGAGGATTTGTAAGATCCGTAAAAGGCCTTGATATAATTAGGACTGACCAGAAATAGGAAAAATAAAGTGATCCACGATACCAGAGACTGATAAGGAAGCAGCAAATATACCTGCCTTAAAGAGAGGGTGCATATGGTTTGGAAAATAATATTTAAGTTTTCGGTGATAATGTTGTCTCTCATGGCCTTGGTTAATTCGTTCTATTTCCTTGTCTTGTCATTTTTTTGTTGTTGATGGGGAGGATTACGGCTCACATGAGTGCTTGTCAGTCCGAGGAAAAGGCTGATCATTGGTGGAATGTTGTTCCTGATTTTTATTTGCCGCTCAAATCTGAGGGATAGACGTGAATTAGTATCTCGTATCCTGATAATAATATTTTAGCATCAAATTTGAACCAAAACTTAGAGGAATCTTCTAACGAATAAGACTGAAGGAAACTTAAACGTAATTGGCTGGATTGTAACGTGACCGAGATGTATTAACATAACATCGACGGAATCTCTAGGAGGCGAGATTTGTAAGAGCCTGTTGCTGAGGGCAGAAAATAACAGCATGGTTTGCCTCGATTGGGTCACTGGTAGGAGAAAATAATATATTGTGGGAACTGAAATTTTCTTAGAACTCAAGAAACTCCCAAACGATCCCTTCCTATTCATCCAAACCATATATTTTTCAAAATTACACCAGAGAAGCACTCATAGTGTAATGCTGTCATATCTAATGGACACGGGGACATGAGTTCGAAGGTGGCCTCATTTCACATTGCACAAATATCCGGGGGAAAATATATATCCAATTATTCTCATTGGGATGTATAAATGTTATGGGACCATTACCTACCCATTCATGGACTCTTCCAAATTCTATATTAATCGAGAGCCAAGTACTCTCGAAGAGATTGGATACACTACCGATATTCGACTGACAAGTAAGACTAGCTTACGCCACCACTTTTCTCTCTATCTTGTTACTTCAATATATCTTTAAACTTATACCGTGCCCCGAGTTGTCCTTTCGTGGTCCCAACCTGGGTTCATATCAGTAAATAGTAGGCCTTTTTAAAATTGGTATATGAATTGGTTCATTAAAAGGAAAACGATGAATTTAGACTGAGCGCTGAATTTAATAAAAAGGCTTTAATAATCAACCTTGTATGACATCCTATCTGTGCAGAGGATATATGAAGTAAAGTTGGTGAACTTAGTCGAAGTTGACCAGAAGGTTCCCTTTTCAATTGCTACCACATCAAGGTGTAGGGAAGGGCACTACTCCATTCCCTGGATTCCTCCACTTTACCCTTGATAATGCTGGGTGTTAAATAAGGCGGCATCAAGTACTATTTTTGAGTGTTTAGTATGACTCGACTTGGGATTGAACCCCGGACTCCCTGTTCAATGACGAACAATAACCCAAATTAGATGAATTTATTTTGAGATAAAGTCAACATTATAAGCTTCGGTATCGATACCTCTCATCAGGACTTTGATTTCATGAGAAATGTGGTTCATACAGCGATGCGTGCTTCTCGAAATAACGGGAACCAAAAAATGTATATAACGAAACATTCCTAACTATTCATTCAACGTTCTTGATTTGAAAGTATAAAGTACGAGTTTGACACGCAGAATGACGTTTAAAAAATATTGGATTTCTAAGCAATCAGAAAAGTCTTTCTGTTTTTAAAGATCTTTATATTTACGGATCATCCAAAAGTCATCCATGTTAAATGCAGTATCACAGAGTATTTGGTGTTTATTTTTCGAAAAGGACAATAAGAAAGTAAATATGGATATATTTTATACCCATATTTTCTTTCACACACACACACACACACACACACACACACACACACACACACACACACACACACACACACACACACACACACACACACAAACATATATATATATATATATATATATATATATATATATATATATATCCTAAAATATACAATTCTCTTCGTGGAACAGCTCATTTTCAAATATGTCTTTCTCTCTTTGGACCAACAACAAAACATATATATATATATATATATATATATATATATATATATATATATATATATATATAAGAAAAATGGAAAAAAACAACGGTATGTAAAAAAATATATGAAAAAATCTAACTCTCCAGAGGATGAGTTTATCTATTTCATTGCGTTACACCAATGTTCAACGTTCTGCTTTTTTGTTAAACCAATTTCAGGAAATTTCCAGAATGCAATGTTGTATTGCATCACCCGTAATGTGTTTTAAAATTAAACTTTAAAAGAAACAAAATTCTCCTCATTCTTTGATCGTTAATAGTGTTCGTTTAAAAATTCTGTGAAGTAATTAGTGTTACAAAAAGTACATGAATATATTATCCTTGTTATCGATTAATAATAGGAAAAAAAACATTAAAAAGAAGAATTCTAAAAATCGTCACAGATAACGTCTCTGTGTGCAGTAAATAAATTTTTTAAGATTATCCATAAAAAAAAACATTTTTGAAACATTTTCTATTTAAAATGGAATAATATATTTGTTATTTTGCAATAAAAACATATTTCATTGAATATTTAAACTGGAAATTGTATCGAAACAATTAAATAAATGTATGATTTATTCATTATTTATAAATAAAAACTTAAACGATAGACACTGTAACTTTTTAGAACAAATTTAACTAAATAAGGAGATAATTTTTTTTTTAATTTCTTTATTTCTTAGAAATAATGTAAGATCAAAAACCTCTTTTATGTTGTTTATGATACATATGTACAAACATTTTAGACTCTTTGAAATTAAAACAACTTTTGGTTTCTAAATAGTGTTTTACTAACATGCTATTATTGTTACCAGATTTCAAATCACGGATGTGTCAATAAATATACTTTTTGATCAACCTCGAGGTTTTACTAATATATATATTTTACAACCCGTACATGAGATCGAATCAACGCCATTGCTGATTCGTTATTTTGACTTCAATTAACTGAATTCTTCCGATAATTCGTTCGTTCTTATTTTCTTCCCTCCCCTTTTCAAATGTTCCAAAGTTGTTGTTTTTTTTTATATTATTAACTACCTTCCAAATTGGTTAAGAAGACTTTGTAATTGTCTTAATACAATGTTATCAAGATTTTTAGATGACGTGTGTAGTTAAATTATTGGTTAAAATAATAAACCATTGGAAGAGGACACATTTTCATTGGAATTGTGAAGGTAACTTTTTCACTATTACATTTTAAGTGTCTTTTTTTTTCTCGTTGTTTAAAAAATCATGGATATTGAAGTTGTACAAAGTAACTTTTCAACAAGATGAAGTGCATCATTTACAAATTTAATTTCTAATGGCAAGGAGTTAAAGAGCAATAATTGTTCCAGGTTTTGTACGGTATGATTGTGAGAGTAAAAGTGTATATGTTAATTTTTGTTCATGAATTGTATTCTTATTCTCTCTCTCTCTCTCTCTCTCTCTCTCTCTCTCTCTCTCTCTCTCTCTGTATATATATATATATATATAGTAGGTTGTCTGCTTTTAGTTCGTAGTTAAAATTTAAGGAAACTACTAACATTACGTTACCTTTCCCAGTTAAAAAATTCAACACCTTCATATTATGCACTAATCATTGTTATTTTTTAATCCAATGGCCTTTTTATTAAGAGAACTTCAATTTATTCATTGGTGCGCTTCTTAGTGTGGTACTTGGTGGTCTTTTTTCGTTAATTTCTTTAATAAGGTCCCTTTAAATGTACAGTAACCAAATAATGTAGATATTCATTTCACATTGATAATATTTCATTGATATATCCACAAAATAATTACTTAAAAAATACAGATAAATTAAACAAAAAAGAATGAACAACAAATTTTACCTCCGAATTTGAAAATTTAAAAAAAATACTAAACAACTTTAAAATATAAACTTGATTCCTTATTTTGACTTCAATTACATGAATTCTTCCGATAATGCGTTTGTTCTTATTTTCTTCTATCCCCTTTTCAAATGTTCCATTTTTTTTTTTCAAATCGGTATATTCCAATTACGCTCGTTGAATTTTGACGAGTGACACCAGAAGATATCGAATTCAATCGTGTACTTATTGACCTAACCGAAAGAAGCGATTGGGTTTTTTAGTAGATTATCTTGAATAAATTCATTTTGGAAGAATTGATAGAGAAAACTTGATTTAATATCCTTCTTTCAATCCTTTTTACAAGAGTTCTATTCTGCCTTGACTTAGATTTTTTTAAACATCTTTTCTTCCAAGGATTAGTTATTGAATATCTCCACTTCCTCTTTTTCACTTTTCTTACTTAAATTTCGTCAAATCAAATGTTACTAATTAGTGGATATCAACAGACAGCCAAATTCATTCATTACTTATTATTTACACAATGCACCCTTACGTTACTGAAAGCGTCCCGTGGCATAAAATCTTGACTGTGTCTTCGAAGTGATGAAGTGCAAATTCCAGGTGCCTTTTTAAATTCTCTTTATGGCTACAACTTTTAGAAAAAGGTATGTATTATTTTTAAACCCCTTCTATTTGTGGTTTAAATAGTATTATGGGTGTTCAACAAGAATGGCTTTGGTATTAAAAAACCACGAACAGTGATCTACCTTTGAACAAAGAAACCAAACCATTTTGTACTCTTTAATATCTATATCTATCTATCTAACTTTGTGTCAAACTACACAGATGCATGTATATATATATGAGAAGGGTTCATGTCGATTGACTTAAAGATAAATTATATACATATATTTATAGAGAGAGAGAGAGATAAAGTGACAGACATTGTGAACAGAGATAGAGCAATTATGATAAACACACAGGAATACACACACACACACACACACACACACACACACACACACACTTATATATATATATATATATATATATATATATATATATATATATATATATATATATATATATATATATTCAAGCTAGTTTTTTTGAAGACTATGGAACGCAGTTTGGTTATTTCTAGTTTTATTTTTTCAAGTCTCCTTGTTATTTTTCTAGTTTCGAGATTTATATGGTAAAGGAATTGTCCCATTTCCTCTGCGCAAGCACTTTCGACCATACTTTTGGTCGTCATCAGGGGTAGTTTAGTTTTGATTTGAGTCAAGTCTCCTTATTATTTTTCTAGTTTCGAGATTTATATGATAAAGGAATTGTCCCATTTCCTCTGCGCAAGCGCTTTCGACCATACTTTTGGTCGTCATCAGGGGTAGTTTAGTTTTGATTTGAGTGAAGACTTATACTGTTTTAATAATTTGTACCGTTTTGTTTTGAAGTTGTCGGTTAGAACGTTTTCAACGTTTGATTTTTAAACTTTCGGTTAGAAAAAGGTTTGCTAAGAGAATTAGTGATTTTTAGTTATCAGAAATATTTAATATCATAGTGCCTGTGTTAAATACTATGTTATTTATGCATTTAAAAAAAAAATGCATATTGCTTCTAAGTTATTAAATATATATTTTTTATTATATGAGAGAATCTTCCATACATCGGAAGATGTAAGTTGGTTAATGCTATTGTTGTGTTTGATGATTAAATGTTGTTTTATGGCGCTATTTTCAGAAATGTGATAAGTAAGTCGACGAGATAGCGTTGTAGTTGTATCGGCCAAAAAGAATTATTTTTGTTTTTCGGGAGACACTTTTGAAATGGACATATACATTTATAAACAACATTGGTTTTGTTTAGGTGTATTTTAGCGGAATTGGTGTTATTCCTAACGATATGTTTTGATGTTATAAATCTAGTGTGATAGATGATAAGTTTTATTTGTATATATTTTTCGTTTTATTTAAGGTGTCTTTTTATAATATTATTCGTTTAATTTGTTGTGATAGTGCATTTTATTTCTGTAATTTAGATTCATTCTCTTAATGTTGTTATTGCTGCTAGTGTTATTACTTTTGATAATATTTTGAAGGTATAGTTTTATTTGTTATAAACTAGTTTATTAGGAAAATTGTTATTAACAAGGGTTTGTTTTTGGTTGGGAAGTCCTTTGTAAAATATTGTCTTAGATGAGAAAAATGTTCTATGATTTATTATTATGATTGCTATGTTATATTTTTGTGGACATTCACTGTGGTAGTTAAGTTAGGTGGAATTGTCGTTGGTAGGCTTTTTAGATGGAGATGCAATGAATTTGCTATTATTAGTGATGTCTGTAAATTAAGGAAATTGATTTTTTTAATTAAAGTTGAGTTCGGTGGTAAAGTTTAGTATAGACTTCTGGAGTTGTTAATTTCGACTTAGGAATGTGTTGTGATGAAAATGTCGTCTACATAGCGGACGTATACCTTGGGTTTGGCACCAACGAAATACTGTTAATTTGTATATATATGTTGCCGGATGGATCACAGAATTGGACGTTTGTGGTACAGGTAAGAATGAGTTTTGCGAGAATTTTTCGTTTATTGCTGGAGGAGGAATGGAGATGTGATTATAGGGGTGTTCTATCATTTTTGTATTGTTTCGTGAACTGTAACGTTTGTAAAAAGATTTCCGACATCGAGTGATTCAGTTATACATTTGTTTAGTGGGGGATAGAGTTTAGAAATTGAAGGAATTCATGTATTGATTTGATACTGTATTTATTTGGAATATATGGAACCATCATATTTGAGTTTTTTTGATATGTGGTATACGGGTGAAGGAATCAATCAACTCAAAACTCCACTAATCCTGACGTCGAACGAAAGTATGATCGAAAGCGCTTAGTTGTCTTCGGACAATTTTTTTACCACCTAGATCCCGACGCTAGAAAAATTACAAGGGGTCTTCAAAAATAAGATACAAAATAATAAACAGTGTTCCAACGTTTTTAACAAAACTTGCTTGAACGATATTTTGCTGAATAAATGTTCATTCTTTATCATATATATATATATATATATATATATATATATATATATATATATATATATATATATATATATATATATAATTTCTTACCGACATTTGCTCAAACTAAATAGTAACAATCCCCCATATCTGAGCTATGCACATACATTCATTAATCTTCAGCCATGTTAAAGTCCGTAAACCTTCAGTAGATATTTTTCAGTCTTTGTGCCTTCCAATCATTTCTTACTGTTTCTATATATGCATTTTCCTAGGACACTCGCACGAATAGGCATTGATAAGAATAATTCATTTGGCAAGCAAAATCTGCGAGGCAAAAATTATGAATGTTTAACAGATTTATCACTTAATAATATTATTTCATTTATAAACACTAAATTAAAAAAGGGAAGAAAAAACTGTGGACCCACACATATCCAAATAACGGTAAAGCACTGCTAGATTATTTACTCATAAACAAGAAGTTGGTTAACAGCGCTCGTAACTGAGAGGCGTACTCCTTATTTTTGAAGGAGTATCTTCCTATCAGAGAATCGTCACGTTAAAGATACGCTTGATTATAGGCAGATATAATAAAAAAAGGGTCAAACACGCATGATACGACCAGTTCTCATTTTTTTAATTGATTTATTAGCAATAAATATACGCTAAATGTAATAAATAACGTCGATTATATTCAAGGAGATCTTATAGACATAATCTGAATGATAAATATGAAAACTTCGTCACTGCCCATATGTAAGCAGCATCAGAGTGCATACTAACAAAAATAAGAGCCAAAAGTAGAGTTCTTTGGAGATCACTTGTTGTTCTGAAAAATGGATTAACTTTTTTTTAAAAAGTCCTTACTCAATAAAGAAAAGCTGAGAAATGCCTATGCGCAGAAATTTAGGAACGACCTCAGAGAAAGAACCAACACACATAAAAAGAACAATTAAAATACATTCAAGGTCAAATTGATAAATCAAAAATTCAATTTAAGGTATACAATCCGGAAGAGCATTGAAGGCAATAAACGATGTGAACAAGAGGATGAGCACATCAAGAGCAAAACTGAAGTTTTTTTTTCTGCCAAGAATGAGGACTTTTGGAGTGGAAAGAACCTCTCAATAATCTGTTCGGTAAATGGCTTTTAAAATACAGACAAACCAATCCCTAAAAAATAATAGTCAATAGAAGTCAAACGTTTACAGTTTACAAAGGAGAAACTTGAAACAGAGTTGAAAAATATAGTCATAAATGCTAAAGACCTTGAAATATTTCCTGATGTTAGGAAGTCTAGAAAATTTGGCAAGATACTTCGACTATGCAATGCATTCTAAAAACAAACCAAGCATTAAGAACGATAGCGGCATAAACCTAACTATTATAACTGCAAATGTTCATAATAACCAGATCCTCAATCGTATTGGATCCGAAATCACTAAATTTCAGAACTGAATTGGAACCATCATTCCACAACGCCACAAATTAAAAAATCCTTTGAATTAGTGAGGGAAAACGAGCAAAGAATTTTAGGGCAACACAACTGTTCGTAGATTTTTTCTAAAATATTCGATTCCATAGACAGCGGAAATATGGAACCAATAATACTATCCCGTCGTCTTCCTGAATAAAATGTTATAACTCTAATGATGCTTCACAAAAACACGAAAGCAATGGTCCGTTCACCTGATGAAGACACAGAATTCTTTGACATAGACGATGGAGTCTTGGAGTGAGATAAATTAGTATAATATATGTTAATACTCAGCCAAGATTACCCACTTCAAACGTCAATAGATCTTATAAAAGAAGATGGTTTCATACTAAAAAGATAGGAGTAGATAATATCTCGCGCAGAAATTATAACAGATGCCCACTACGCTGAAGAAATAGCGTTTCTCGCAAATAAACCAGCAGAAATGCTACTTCATAGCCTACAGCAAGCAGCTGGATCGACGCTTCTCAAAAAGGTGTCGCATCACTTTTGGTAGATGGGATGTTGCTGCTGAGTTATGTGAACTAATTTTAGTGGTTTGACCAGATGGAAGTCTGCCCTATTCGATAAAATGAAATGGAATTTATTTCAAGCTTTTAGAAAAAGTTTTCGTTCAGTTACAGATAATTTGAAAATGGTATATTCTTTTGTTATCGCTGTAATTGAAGACTATGCCAAATCTATCTTTACTCTGGTTAATATATTCTTCAAACCACTAGGTTGCTGTGTATACACATTTCTCACTACTGTGGAATCCTGAGCCCTCTTCTTTTATTTTCATATATATTCTATCAAAATCATTTTTTGTGTGTAATGCTTTGTGCATGGTTATCAGTTTTCTCTCTCTGTTTTCTATGTTTCTGAGCATTTCTTTTGTCAAGTTTAGGAAGGAACCTGTTTATCCGTTGTATCACGAAATACGTAAGATCAACATGCTTGTAGAATATTCGAGTTACATTTTATTCCGTGGAGATAAGGGTACGTGGTTGAGTGCGCAGACTAATGTAAATAACCATTAGTCATAAGTAGCTTGTATTTATTCAACACCCCAGATGTTGAAATATGGAACAACGCCGTTTTATTGGGGTGGGGTGCCGTGCACGAGCAGAGGCTCAAATGAGCCCCGTCGGCACATCTCTAAAAAGGGGTGCCTCGGACACTAAGCGATAAAGGTGACTCGGACGAAGCAGGTGAACGACTGCGGAAACGGCCCCGAGAGATCAAGGGAGTTGTCGATCTTAGCAAGTAGATATCCGCAATAAACATGTCACGTGATTTTGACCGACAAGAACAAAACCACAAGACCAAGTCACATGAACAAGCCACACGAACTGATCTGGCATGTGACTTAAATCACGGGGCTCACTCCCATTAGTCTTACGTTGATTTCTCAGTCTTTCGCGAGCAGCGTTTTAAATAGTCTTTAGAGTAGCCTGTATCTCCAGCTACAGCACACCAGTATCTTACAAGAGGTATTGTTTTGGTACTGACTCCTTCTGAGTTCTTTATGTAAAGTTCCTTTCTTGTTGTATAATCGATATGATAATAAATTTACAAATTTTCTATCTGCTTGGTAGGATATGATTTAAATATCCCCTGATTTTTACCATTTTTTCAGCAAATATCACAATGCTCCTCGAAATTTGCTCTTATCTTTTAAATGTCTTCCATCCATATTTCAAAATATTTGAATGCTTCTTCCGTTTAATTGAATATATAACTCTTTATTTCTTTCTACTTTTTTTTTATCAGTCCAGCATTTATTTCAAAATCTGTTTGAATTCTCTTTCTCAGTATATTGATCATCTTTTATAAACTTCATCTCCGCTTTACTGCTTCTACCATAACGATTAGATTTTCGCTCCGCCCGCTTATTGCAATTTGGTCAATTAGATTGGACATTGATTCAGTCTACATAATTATTCCATTAATATAACTGACTTGAATAGAAATTAAAAAGAAAACAAATCGAAATGTACACAGTAATCATTATCATTAAATAATCAGAACAGGAACTTTTTAATCGCATATAAGTTCTCATAAAACAAGAAACATCACTATGTTCAAAGTTATTTCCACAACATGGATTTCTATTGACCTATAAGAAACATTCATTTGAAAATATATCATTATTTCTTTCTCAATTCTTTTTAAACGTATAACAAATTGTTGAGGATAATTTTATGTCTAGAGGTTTGGGGATCGCGCCCATTGTACTTTCACATTTGCATTTCTCGTGTATTTTTAAGGGATTTATTTCATACAATGAATTGTACCAAAATGTTAGTAGCACTTACGAAAGGCACCGGATATGTGTAACATTGTAAAATAATGTCACCGGGGTGAAGATACATAATCTATTTAGATAAATTTCAATTGCCGAAAAAGAGAAGTGATGACTCCATTTAACGTATCCCCCAATTTTAATTGATGTAATATATATACATATATATGATCTACGACTTTGCTTTGAAAACGGAATTTAATCTGTAGTGACGATGTCATCAAACACGACCGACTATCTAAAAGGTGATGTATGATGCCACCCACACGATGTGGTGCAGAAATCGGGTATTGTGTGAAACGAAAATTGTGTCACTCATGTATAGGTCAATGATAACTAAACCGTGTACTTATGTTAAAAAGAATTGTTTAAAAAAGAACTGTTTTTGTATTCTTAACTGAATTGTTGGAATTAGAACTGTTTATTTGAATAAAAATGGATTTAGCATTAGATAATCTACTGTGGTTGATATGTCATAAAACCCCAAAAACAAACTTTCGAATTATATACATGAAGAAAACCGAAAAAGGACCAGCAAGATACGATGTTATCAGCAGTAATGATAGGAAGCTATGAATTGTATCTGGTTGAATATAATGGTAGTTTTAGAGAAGCATTCAGTAGTTACTGGGAAGAATCTAGGAACATTTGCAAAAACGTAACAATGGACAAAATAGACAATTAAAAAATATGTTGTAAATGATGATTCTTTAAAATGAAAAAGCAAAAAAAAATGTTTTGTGAATTTGGTTACTTCCTTTTTTGGGGTTTCGAGAGGGACGACAATGCAGGTCAAAGGTGATAGATTTTCCCTGTTCCCAATTTAGTCTGTCTGTCTGTCTTTCTGTCTGTCTAACAAGCATACACACACTCACTCTTCCTCTCTCTCTGAAAATCAGTACCTTCATAAAAGTGCGTGGGTGTTTTCTTTTATTGTTTGTATATATTTGTTGTAGGGAAATACCCGTGGTATAGTGGCTAATACGTTAAATAACGACATCATAATTAGCGATTTCGAACTTCAGTCTCGATATGATTAATAATTCATAATACTCTTGGTATAAGTATGATTTTTTTTTAACGACACATAACTATAGGTTTAACATTATCACTACTGAGTTACTGCAAAGACGACTTTGGCATTAAATTACCCATTTAGGTGGATATGCCATTAAACAAAGAAACGGAAATTGATATTCGCAAAACATAGCCTGAGTTATATTTTATGTTAATATTTTGAAATAACAAATCCAAGTCTTACTCAGAGTCACATTACTTCTATTTTTCTAACATTAATAACAGCCCCCTGAAAGTATTTCATAACTTTATAGCCATTGAAAATATAAAAAAAAAAATCTGGAAAGAAAAATGAAAATCAGTTTAAAGAATAGAAAACTAAAATATTTTCAATGTATACAGGAATGCAAGTTCATTTTAAAATCGCATTTGTCATATATTTTGAAATAAATGTCTACAGTAAATTTTAAAAAAATCCTTTCAAATGTTTATTTTGGGTTCTAGAGTTGATACGTCTTGTAACTGGAATTTAATTTAGCAAGATTAATCTGAAAGAATAAACGAAATTTATTTTCCTTTCGTTGATTTATGTCTTTGACTGGTCAAGAATTTTGAATGTGTTAAACATGGTTAATATGTTTGTCTCGGTTACCAGTGTGGAGAACAATTACAGTTTACTTTATTTTCCTCGATTAAAACGAGAAAAATAAAACCAGCGTGAATGTAATTCAAGACGCACAATAAAAACAAAAACCAACATATTTGTCTATTCATATATTATTTGACTTACTAACACTGGAATCGTACATACGTGTAAACAGGCTTTGGCATTAAATAACCTATAGAGATTGATATGCCATTAAACCCAATCAACCAACCAACCAACTTACTAACACTGAGACATAGGGCAGATTCAATCACACACACACACACACACACACACACACATGCACACACACACACACATATATATATATATATATATATATATATACGACTGCACTACGGACATATCTGCTCACAGATGATTAAAATAGCTTTTTAAAAGTTGAAAAATGCAATTTCTTAATTGTATGAAATCATGGTCATTGCAAACACTTCAGCGTAACCCTCAGTTTCACAATATGAATCAAAGTTGCTACCATACCAAAGATTGAGACTTTTCTACAAAAGATAATGCGCAAAGGCTCGGAACGATCGTATTTTTGAGGTTCAACGGTCAGGATCAAATTGGTCAATAAGGAAACTACTGCTAACCGTATATATCGAAGAAACACTATTGTTTGTAGATATCTTTCAGGCATTCGATGTCACACCCCGAGAAAAGATGGAGAAAATACCACTTGGATACGGTATCCTAAAAGTAACTGTAACAGCTATGATGATGCCTTACAAAAAACACGAAGGCAATGGCTCTCTCACTTGATGGTGACACGGACTACATGGGTAACACATTGCTAATTATTATTTTGCTTGGACTATTTTAGGTGGTTTACAGCATGCGTTTTTTTCAACCTTATATCTACTTCTTTACCTTAACAGGATAACTATAGGTTCGCTTCTCAGCTTATTCAATTTCAGTCTATAGTACCATAAATTAAGCCTGATTTATAATACAACTTTTTCAATAGCTTACGAGCATTCTTCTTCTTTTTTTTTCTTTTCACAAAATATCCCGTTTTTTTTTTCTAAACAACACAAACTTTTATAAATTCTGCCAACATTTCCTAATTCAAAATATTTCCGAATCTGCGAATCTTCGCCACACTTGGTTCCGTCAAAATTCTGCACATCTCTTAATTACATCCAAAACCCTGTTTCAAAATATCTTCCCCAATAACAATCTCAAAGCTTCACTCCAGGGGGAACTCACAAAATACCTGTCTGCTTCGTCAGACACAAAAAACATCTGTGTCTTAGTTACTCTGCCTCCACGGCAAGACCGTTTTCAAGACAATACCTATGTCTTCAATAATTGATATCAACAATTTCCACAGCAAAACAACCGGCCTGATTCTACCAGCGCCGAAAATATCGATTCTCCCAACTTCATAAATATCGAAAAAGTATATGCGCATTCTTCAGACAAACACCAATGTGCGAAATTCTTGGACAATCCCATTAATTCTCCCAAGATTCCATCTCTCGGATTAAAATTCTCATTTCCAATCCACAAGTTCCAAACATGAAAACCTGACCCAAAAGGTCTTAAGTACAGATATGCGGGATTCCAAATCTTGGACTGAAATTCTAATTTTCAATCATCACCTGTCTGAACCAATGAGAAGCTACAACGATTTTTTTTCTTACAAAGAACTATTTACGATAAAATTCACATTGATAAAATTTATTGTTTACGATGAGCTGTCTATCAAAAAACGGACAGCAACTCTCCCCTAGTCATCTTTTGTTTTCCCTTCGTTTTTCCCCCCTCACTTCGATACAATATTACACATAGCAGTAATTTCAATTTTTATCTTGGGACCACACATTTTTTAAAAAAATTATTTCCAATTTTATGCTTCTAGAAAGGCCCTTGTCATTAAAACAAATCTTTCACTATAATACCCAATTTAAATAACAGAGAGAGATAGAAGTTACATGAATGAGCAATCCACTTACAATTCCTGTTTTTTTTTCTTTCTTTTCTCTTTTCTGGTGCTGGTTTGTTCTTGTTTCTTGTTTTCTTTTTTTTCTTCTTCTTCTTCTTTTCTTCCAGCACGTTGCATTGTTTTCTTCTTTTCTTTCTGTTCTTTCCGCGCCGGTCCGTTCCTCTTAATATTGATGGTTCGTTCTTGTTTTTATTTATTTTTACTTCTTTCAATTCTAGCATTTTTCTTTGTCACTCTTCGTTGATGTCGTGTTGTGATGCTTAAAACTGTCGTTTACGGTAACCAGGTTCGTTTTGAATCCTTGAAGAACTCTGCTGGCACAAGCACCAAATCGGACAAAGACGCAGGAATAAAGGAAGCAGGAAGGCTTCTTTACAAATATATTTACCTCTCGTTTTATTGCAAGGGTTCGAAAGGGTTGTTCAAGTTTTGCATGTGAGAGGGTGCTGGAGACCGAACATAAACTTCATATTTTGACCCCACTGTTATGACCGTCACGTTGTGTCTTTCTTGTTCTCCTGATGTTGGGGTCCACTCCATCGGGGGTTTTCCGAGGGCCCCCTAGGTCGGTTGTGGCTTTCCCTACCACATCTGGTCGCTCGGTGTCGGGAATTCTACTGGCAACTGCTTTGGCACCCAACTCAACTCAATTATATAATAATTCAACGCCCACACGATCGCCCACTGGATCTTTGAAATCGAATGTTTAATCGTTATCAAGCGGAAATAACTGTCATGCAGTTCAGAGGTTACTCTCTTCCGGTGCATCACTGTAGTGGCACAATGGGACCTTCACCTTGTCCCATATCATAAGCCTTAATCCGCCCACGCGATCTCTTTCGATTACTGGCCATTGGAATGTGTCACTTCCTTCCGGTGTATCACCTTGGAATAACATTTTTGGGTCAGGGCGAGGGTCAAAATATAACAGCTACAGTGGGAAGCTGGAGGGATTGATAAGAACGCAAATAAAATAGGAAGGAGCCACCGTAACTCTAAGTAGTAAGCCTTTAAAATTAGAAGACTAGTTCTCATATCTCGGAAGGTTTATATCAACAGATAATGAAGCTGTTGATTACTATTCAGAGGTTATAGATGACATGCAAATCTTACCTATCAGATAAAAAACCGGATTTGTTCTAAATTTTAGCTGTTGTATACAGTAGTATGGATGTACCACGTAGACACTAAAAAACCTTTGATGAGAACTACGTAAGAATTTTTGGTGCTACCCACATCAAATATTGGATGAAACAATTTACAAAACAGCCGCTGTATGACCATCTACAAACACTCTCACTGAACACCTAAGTAACACAAACAAGACAAGTGAGGCATTGGCAAAGGAGTAAAGACAAACTCATAAGTAACATTCTACAAAGGAATCTAATAGTTTGGGCTGAACAGAAAAAAATCCTACGGATACAGCTCAGTGAGGACACGTGGTGCAACATAGAGGTATGTCCAGGAACGATGTGTGATAGGGATGAATGGTTAGGGAGAACCAGGGAACTCCGTGCTCTTAGCGTGAGTTAATGATTACTATGATAAATGATATTTTCAATATGTATTAAGAATAATTCCTGAAAGATATAATTCTTTACTTCGGTTATTATTTGTTACTTGATACTATAAATGTAATATAATGGCCGAGGGATTTCCTTTTATATATCTTGCCTTTGGTTTTAGTTAGACTGAGAATCTTTCGGCTCAGCACATGGGTTAGTCAGGTGCAAACTCGAGCGCAGCTGTTAACGCACACATGGGGAGGATGTGTCGTTCACAGATATCAAAATAAAAATCCCAGATAGAAAGGATGACCAGTGGATGTTAATGACGTCATGCACCGGAAGCGCGCGCGGAGGATTTGGGGGATTTTGAAAAAATCAGTTAGTTGAGTTGAGAACTAGACTCCGAATGGGAAGGGTAGACTTTCGGGGCTCGCTGAGGCCAGTCGAATCTGTGCGCTACGGGCGCTGCACGTGATGGGGGGCAGATGGAAAAGTCATCATAGAAAGATTGTGCATCTGTCTTCCTTATGTCGAAACCTTTTAACTCAAAGGTAATAAAAGGTTTCGTACCTGAACTAAGAAGTCGTAAGTGTTTTTCGTGTGTCAGGATTCCTATGTTCTGTGTAATATATGTTATGAACATTCTATGTACGTTTCACATATCCGTATCATGGGTATGTTACGTAAATTTGTGTTAACAAATGATCAATATTAAACAAAAATTCTCACTTCAAACCAAATGATGTTTAGTTTTATATTGATATGCTTTAAAACAGAGAATTGTGTGTAAATTTTCTGTATTGGGTTGGAATGTTTGATATCAATTAAATGGATGCTAAAATCTCATGAGAAAAAACTTTAAAAATGAATTGAACGCGTTTCCCTAACTTGTATGCATAACATTTATAAATCAAACATGTGCTCAAGAAAGTATTAATTAATCTTAAATTACTTTTAAAGGAAATCCGGTAGAAATACAGAGGAGTCAAATATTTTTGTAACGATTTTGAGATTATTACGTATCCGACTGGGTGAATACAAGTTAATGCCAGACTAATGGGCCGGGGATGTAGAGTACACCGACTGCATCTCTGCAGAAGCGTAAGATAGGCACAGCTAGTGCCTTGTATAGGATATTAAGCAATCTAATGGTGTGGCTCCAGTACTGACGTTTTGAGGAATACTGAGTACTCTTTCATTGTCATTGCTCCCAGGTCCACTCTGACCGAGAAGGGTTGCATCTGATAGGGTCCTACAGATAGGTTTAATAGAACTGTTCGACTTTTAAACTGTATGCAAACAAACTAATTATATCAAACAGAATATTTAGAAATAGAATTTTTACCATTTCCGTTTTTGTAAAAAATGACAGATGTATGAAAATTGGTAACATATGGCAATACCAATAACGACTTAACAAGAAGCAAACGAAAGAGTAATGTTGACTAAAATTATAAAAGTTAAATAGCAATACTTGTAACCATTTCACTGTCTGCAAACAAATGATTGGTTCTGAATATAAATATTAGTCTTAGATAGCAGTAATTGGAAATTTAAATATGTTGGAACAATATCAATATTTGAGCGCAAACAAATTAGTTAAAATCATATAAAAATGTAATTACCTATAAACTATTAACTTGAAAATCATCTATGTATATCACTTTGATTATGCGTGAACAAAGGATACATTGTAAATAGACTATTAAATAGAAATGCTTGAAACCATTAATTGTGTATCAAAAATGAGATTAGGCTTGTTTAAAAATGTAATGTATAAAATGTATTTTCTAATACATACAATATATATGTATAAAGAGGGTGTGGCATTAAATAACCAACAATGGTTGATTTACCATAAAACCTAACCAAACCAAATTATATAAATTTAAAATAAATGTATAAAGGTGATAAACTTAAAATGATTGATATGCCACAAAACCCAACCTAACCAAATTATATATATTTATGACATACGTGTTTCTTTCAATAAGTTTCCAGCCTTTTTTTGTATAGGCATTTAAAATTGTCGTAGACTCTTGAAAATTCAGTATGTTATTGCTATCCATCATATAAGATGACTGACCGATTTTTATGATTTCAAACTCAAATGAACAGCTACAACAGCAATTAGAATACGCCCTACTTATGTCTGATTGTCACAGCTAGTGAAATTCAAAAATGTAATCTGGACGTGAGGAAAAATGATAAGCAATAAAATTGTGGTTTAAACTTGGAAAAATGCCACAGAAATGTATGGAATTCTTCAGACTGCTTTTCAACCATCTTGCATGAATCGAGCATCAGTGTTTGAGTGGCGTAAGAGATTCAAGGAAGTCAGAGCGTCTGTGAGGGATGATGAGAGGTGTGGGAGGAGTAAGGAAGTCAGAACACCAGAGTTGATTTGCCAAACGGTAAGGGTTATGTTTAGGGTTACTATGTTGAGGTTTTAAGGGAGTTCAGGAAGAGATTCTGTCGTAAGAGGCCAGCGCTCATCAATTCGGGTCAGTGTCATTTCCACCAGAACAATTCATCAGTCCACAACTCCATCCTTGTCACAGACTATTTGACAGGAATGGGCATCAAGACAGTTTGTCACCCTCCCTATAGACCAGACCTTGCTTCCTGTGACTTTTGGTTATTCCCTTAGCTCAGAGGCTGTCGTTATGAGACAATTGAGCTAATGAAAGAGGCTGTGACGAAGGTCATTGACACGCTCACACAAGAGGACTTCCATCGGGCCTTCCAGAATTTGTTGGAAAGACACAAGAAGTGCATTGCAGCCGGAGGAAATTACTTCGTAGTGGACAAGAGTTTCTTGTGTGTACTATCAATAAAAGTGCCCATACGAAAAAAGACTGGAAACTTATTTAATGATCCTCGTATCTATAAAGAGGATTTGACATTAAATAACCTTAAATGGTTGTTATGACATAAAACTTTACCCAACCCAGTCTTCATGAATCTGCTGAAATTCTGGGGGATCTTCGAATACTCGTAGATCTTAAATCCCATTAAAAAAGGGACACGTCTTTTTGTTTAGAAGTCTTCATACATCTGATAGGAACATACCCGGTTAAAATATTAAAGGAATCTTTTATATCCGTTCTTCTTCTATGACAAGAAACAAAACATATAACTTAGTCTCCTAATCTCCACATCCAACCACAGTTATGTGAGAACATACGTCTGTAGATTTTAATAAGCATTCTAACAAAACGCTGATAAGTCTTAACTCAATATATAACTGATGTAAGACATAACAGGCTGACATATCAAGTTGATGCACGTTATATTCACGAAATTTTCTATGACATCAAATAAGACACGGAACTTAGTCTTGTTAGTACCCTTCATATACTTAATACAAGTCATATCCAGTTAGAACATTGGGAAGTCTTATATTTCCGTAAATATTCCATGCAATCAAACAAGGGACACGTCTGAGGGTTCTAAAATTTATTTATACGCCTGACAGAAGTAATACTGAGCTGAAATACTAGGGGATCTCATAGGTTCATAAATTTTCCGTTACGTCAAACAAGACACACATTTCAGAGTCCAAATGCCTTCATGTATCTGGGGAATCTTACAGCCTTGTATACCAGTATTTAAACCAAATGTTAGAGTCTTAACCAAGGACCCAGAAGACTGGAATTCAATCCCAGATCGAGTCATCCAAAAACTAAAAAAATGATACTTGATACCGCCGTGGTTAACACACAGCATTAAAAGGGACATATCAAGGGTAAAGTGGAGCAATGCAGGTAAAAGAGTAGCACTCTCTCTAACATGTCGGTATAGTAGCCATTGGAAAGGGAAGTTTCGGGTCGTCCTCGACAATGGTTGCCAACAACTTTATCTTATGTGTCAGTAGATCTTATAAGCCATTAAAGAAACATACGTTTGTGTCAAAATCTCGTTATAAAAGTAAACAAGCTCAGTACTAATAGCGTAGTGGCTAACATGTAGAACTGCCACAGGGTTTTTAAGCGTGTTCAATATACAGTAGCGTCCATATGTTCACTTTTATACTAATACTTTCGGGACAATTTTGCGCTCATCTATATATCAAGCTATCGGTTAAATGGCATCAATACTATCCTTCTACTTGAATAACATTAAACTACTTAAGAATAATGATATGCTATCAAACAAAAGAAAAAATACCAATTCTGATGGATAAATATATCATCTATATGGTATGCAATCTAGCTTCTATATTGCCTGTCAGCGCAATATGGAGTAAACTGAACACCTACTTAGCTGAAAATATATTTTCAGTCAGAGTATTTGAACATGTCTTTCTTCCGTAGTGAGATGCTACCGATTCCCGCCATGCAAGCTTAAAAAATTATTTCAAACTGATACACTCTCGTCTTTTCTTTGACATTATTCTTGTGTTTCTAAAATTCTGAAAAAAAATCTGGCATGGTTAGAGAATCGCAAAAACAACCTTCCTTCCTTTCGTCGCCGGTTGACCAAAGTGTGTAAGTGTTTTTTTTTTCTTTGAAGTTACAAACTTAATTGTGAATGCGTTTCCATTATTTTCTATTTATTTTTCTACAGAAGAACATACATGTAATTATATTTGCAATTGTGATCTTTTCTCAAACAGCACTGCATTGTCACGGACGGATTTTGTGTTTAAGAATAATTATATATATATATATATATATATAATATTAAGCTGCATGCCATGGCCAACGAATAATCGATTCTGCAGTTACATTTGTGAACGACATCACAGAAAAAGTATTGGTGATTATTTCCTTTTGATCTCAAGACTGGGGTCTTTGCCTAAAGGTATACATTGGCACCATTCCGTTGAGTCTATGTCTCACCCGTCATAAGGTATTCAAAGGAGAGAATCAATTTACAGAATCAAGGCGCCAATCGAAAAGAGATCAACTCTTAAAGAAGTATACAATGCAAATAAGAACAAGAATGCAGCATCTGACCTCGACCATAAGATTTTTATAAAATAACTCTCAAGGCTTCTACGGCAAAAACCACACATATGATCTCTCTCTCTCTCTCTCTCTCTCTCTCTCTCTCTCTCTCTCTCTCTCTCTCTCTCTCTCTCTCTCAATATCAATCTCTTAATATCAATCTCGGACGTTCTCCTTCTCATGCATAGATGCACACACGTGCACACACACACACACACACACACACACATATATATATATATATATATATATATATATATACAAAAATGTCTTTATTTAAAACTTATCTCAAATAAATTTGGAAATTTGAATTGAAATTTAAATATAAGTTTAGCTATTGATTAGTAATCATCTCTTGGTTCACCAGAATTTAAAAAAAAAATAACAAGATTGTTTTACCAGAAGCCTTGAGAATGACCAATAAATTTCAAAAGAGGTTATAAAGAAAAAAACATACCCAGTGCTTGAATAAGTTCAATATATTTCTAGCATTATTTTCCGTTTTCTTTCTGTCTTTTTTTTAAAGAAACTTAATGAAAATAGCAAAGGAATACCATAGACACACACAAAAAAATGCCTTATGCCATAGAACATCATCATAATATCTTTGTCAATGTACTTAACATAATAATCTCGAATACAATAAATTAATAATTCAGTAAATGACTGAGTAGGCAATCTATCATTCTTTACTTGCGTAGGGAGCATACGATCTATGTGTTTTCAGTCGATACATTTAGAATACGTGCCCTTGTCTCAACAACATAACAATTACAGTAAGTGGATAATTGACAAAGAAAAATAAAATAAATCCTCCTTGTTGCACTTTATAGAATTTATTTTTGGTTTAACGGCATATCAAATATCGGGATTTGTTTAATGCCAAAGCCATGCTTTTATAAGAACTGCAATAATACCATTTGACCTATAGCTGAAGATATTTTCATATTTTTCTCAAAGTTATTAATTAGAAAGTGTACGTGATAGGCTCACCGATCACAGAAATTTACTTTATAATGATCAAATTATAATTTTCTCTAGATTTAATGTCAGTTTCTTTGTTGTAAGGTCCAGTTGATATTGAAGATGTCTACATTTTAAACATATCGATTTATAGTTTTCAGGAGATTTTTTTATTGAACAGTTCCGATAATTACCTTGTGGGAAATCATAAGATTATAAAAAAAAGTTCTTAGTCTTACACAAACTTGTAAAAATAATGTATTGCTGCTATATATATATATATATATATATATATATATATATATATATATATATATTGAGAGAGAGAGAGACAGAGAGAAAGAGGGAGAGAGAGACAAAGCGAGAAATAAACGTTTATACACGAGGATATATTGCTGATAGTTTTGACTATTGACCTTTGAGAGAACCGTCAATCACGTATTTCTCTACTCAGGATGCACCTTTGTAAACAAGCGGAAGTAGATGTGTGGGTCTGCAGTCAGAAAGATTAATCGGAAGAACACGTGGGAGTTATGAAACTATAGGTACACGAGTACCCACGGTAGATATGGTCAGTATCGGATACACGGTCTGGCAGAGAAGTGGACGTTTCCTGCGAAGAGGAAGCAGTGCTTCCCTCTCCCCCGGACCAAGAAGCAGAAGAACTGATTAGTAAGGCCCTGAATATGGAAACAAAACGAGGCTAATAATTTAAGGGTCAATTTTGCCAGTCCTCCGCCGAAGTCTTCCGAGCGGATCGTCAATTCTATATGTCCTCCACCAAATGAGTTTGCTTCGTCCTTTTTCGAGTATGAGTCCGTCAGCCTTCGTCTCCCTGTCTCTGCCTCTATCCCTTCTCTCTCTCTCTCTCTCTCTCAGCCATCGTCCTTGTTAAGTCTTCTAGACGGTATTAACCGTCCGCATAGAACTGATGAATGTTAGAGTCCATAGAGGTACGCCACTTATGAGTTTGAACCTTATTTCTTTAGCAGTCATGGTCATCTTTCTTTTCACACACACAATTACAGCTAATTTCAGATCATTTCCAAAAATGAAGTGGGAGATATATTTTTGTAAAGAAATGCGTTATTATGTTTTCATCATCTTATAGAACTATACTGAACATGTAAATGAGCATTAGGAATGTATGTCAACTTGATTCTCCAAACTGGCTATATATACATATATATATAGTCCTCCACAGACAGACTGTTTCGTTCTATCAGAACTCTTCAGTGTGGCTAGAAACGCAGGACGCTCGAAGTCGGATCGAAACCTGTCCAACTTTACGTTAGACTGTGTTTCAGACCACTCGTCCACAAAGCGGACCACGTTGGCTAAGAGAATTTTAAGGTATTTTTTTATATTTAGAAACAGCAGCAGCAGCCTTTGTTTACATTTTCTATACCCGATCGGCTACCAGAGTGCTCAATTCTTTCGAAGAGCTTTGCATTACGCTAGCGGCGGCCGGCAATTCCTTATGCATTTTTATTTGTGTGTCTGCACGTATATATATATATATATATATATATATATATATATATATATATATATATATATATATATAGTAGTTTGTCTGGACTAGAGGAAATGGGGAAGGTATACTTAATGTACGAATCATTATCATATATGTCAGTCAGCAAAGAGAACTATGTCGCCACTGTTATGTTTCCATTGATTATTAGAAGATCATGATTTAATTTTAATTACTAACTTATTTATTCACGATGTTTTCATAAAAGTCTCGTTGAGATTAATTTGCCAAAAACAGCCCCAATAAATAATGAGTTTAAAATGATACAATTCGTGTTTTTGTTACCGTGTTATACAGGCTTACCTAATATATAGTGTGAATAATTTGCATACTGGTTTTAACAAAATCGGAACTTGTAGATAATTAATTGTTGTTATTGATTTTGTATATTATTCTTTTATTCAGAAATGTATTAAGAACAAACGTTATATAAAACTTTATATAAAAATGAAATAAACAAAAATACAAATAGGCGTAATATTTCATATGCGCTCTTGCTGAATTTCTTTCGTCTTTTTTTATTTAATATGGTATTATTACATTGACACTTGAATACTTACATCTAAAGGGTGAATATTTTTGCTAATACTGGATGTCTTAATATACAAGTGACCCATGTGACTGCTAATAACTCTACTAATGTTAATGTTGGGTCCTTTTTGTTTCGGATTTGAAAATTGCATACAATAAAAACTATTGATCTTCGATCACAATCCCTTTGAAAAAAGAGGAAAAATATTTGCGTCACTTATTTAGAGAAAAAATCTTTCAAAAATGGCTTAAAATAGATGCAACCCATGACTAAGAGAATGACTAATAACTGAGACAAGAAATAAAAAACTAAAAATTAGCATGTCCTGGAAGCTGATGTAATAGCAGTTAAAAATAACATTGATTTGATGATTTGATGTCTTTAGCTTAAAGGATAGACTTTTTACAAGACGTGTTCCAAATGACCCCAGTTGCGCTTGTCTCAGTAATAAATCATTATCATATTAATGGGTCGCATCCATTTTCAGACAACCTGTATTTATAAATAAAAAAGACAAAGAAATTAATAAATGTATGGTTTAGTAATATTATCTTTTTATGATTGCCTTGAATATTAACTTTTGGGGATTCCGATCTCTGATGAAGTTTTAGTCAGCATATCTCGTTTTGGGAAAATTCACAGATAATGGGGTAAAGGATCCAAGTTTCTGATTGGTTACAGTGAAAATTATTCACTTTCAAGGGATGGATAAAATTTCATGGAAAACAACCATCATGCATTACATGGGACTTTATCCTATATTAAATATTCTAATCTTTAGCACAAGTCAAAGCTATTATATACGAATGAGCCTGTTTTTACAAATATTTTTTTGAGATAATGCTTTTTACAAAGATATGGACATCAAACATTGACAGTAAAAGGAGAACTTAAAAAACAGACTTGCTAATATATATATATATATATAGAGAGAGAGAGAGAGGGTAGAAAAAGAGATATCTAGGTTTCAGAAACTTTCATAGAGTCAACGGTGCTTGGTGATTGTTCGTTTCTTGCCAATGGGTTTATCCGAAAAAAGCCCTTCTATATGGGATATTCAATTATTTACTTCTCTGTAGGGCATGATGGAAAGAGCATTCTAGTTTGCACAGTATTTTCGGAATTGTTATCCCATTTATGTGGTTATATCATATTAATTTTATGGGTCTTTAAATTTTATTTTGACATTTATGTTTATGCTTTTTGTTTTAAATATATTATTCCATGTTTACGAGGGTGAGCTGAACTGTTCATTGACTGAAATTATGATGCATTATCTGCGCTTGATTTTTTTACCATTGAGATCCAAGTACAGCAACACCGATGAAGGAAATGTATTGGCAACAAGAGGGAATATATATAAAAAAATAACCTCATTTTTATCGCATCACAGGTAAATCTCCCCTTTGAAAACGAATCATTCTAACTATATACTGATTGTCAGTAGATTTTATATGAAGTAAAACATTCTTAATTATTTACACACACACACACACACACACACACACACACACACACACACACACACACACACACACACACGTAGATATACACACACACACACACACACACACACGCGCGCGCGCACACCCCCGCACACACACACACGTAAACACACACACGTAAACACACACACACACACACATATATATATATATGAAGATAGATAGATAGATAGATAGATAGATAGATAGATAGATAGATAGAGAGACATAGAGAGATAATCCATTATTTCATATGGTGTATATCTTGATTTTTTCCATACTCAAAATCTTCTTGTTCACTGGGCATTTGTCATTACCAATGATCCTAGGAATGAACCTTCGTCTGAATTGTCACTACAGTATCAAATCTGGGGCGGTCGACCCCTGCAGGATAAACGGATCTTGAACCACTCATCACTGCCAGAGCAGGCAAGCGTAAATGATAGCTCCGTATAAATTGTGTGCTCCTTCTGAATTGAGACTGAACGTTTCATGAATATTGGTGTTTATTTCCTTGTATCAGGTACGTCGAAAGAAGTACGTAAATCGGAGCCTGGCGAGATGGTGCGGAAAATTTGCGTTAACCTTTGTTGCACCCAAGTGGAAATCTTGTCAGAATAAGAAGTCATCCGTGCACAATTTCATGTTATGTCATCTATCTTTCTTATTCATTTGTACAAATCAGGCCTAAGATTTGCTTACCTTTCACTGATCCTATCTATTTATCTCTATACATTTAACATGCTTTCAACACACGCACAAACGTAAGCAGGCACATACACACACTTACACATGTACTCATTCATAACTGTGTCCGTGCATGCATGTGTATGAGTATTTGAGTGTGTACATACATGTGAGCGTACGTGTGTGTAGGTGTGTGGCTTTGAAAAATGAAATTACGCATATGTATGTGTGTATGTGTACATGTAAGCGTGCGTGTATGTTGATGTGTGGCCTTGTAAAATGACATGATGTGTGTGTACTGGTCTCTGTGTGTGCGTATATAAATGCAAGCGCGCGACTGTGTAGGTGTGTAGCCTCGTAAAATGAAATTGTGTGTTTGTATATATAACCGTGCCTGTAGGTGTGTGGCTTAGTAAAATAAGATCATGTGTGTGTATGTGTGTGTGTGTATGTGTGTGTGTGAGTGTGTACTTGTTAATGTGCGTCTAAGTAGGTGTGTGGCTTTGTAAAATGACACTATGTGTATGTATTTGTATGTGTGTGTGTACATGTCAGCCTGCTTGCGTGTAGGTGTGTGGGATTGTAAAATGTGTGGATTTGTGTGTGTGTGTGTGTGTGTGTGTGTGTGTGTGTGTGTGTGTGTGTGTGCGTACGTGCACGTAAGCATGCTTGTATGTAAGTGTATGGCCTTGTAAAATGATATTATGTGTATGTATTTGTATGTGTGTGTGTACATGTCAGCCTGCTTGTGTGTAGGTGTGTGGGATTGTAAAATGACATAATGTGTGGATTTGTGTGTGTGTGTGTGTGTGTGTGTGTGTGTGCGTACGTGCACGTAAACATGCTTGTATGTAAGTGTATGGCTTTGTAAAATGACATTATGTGTATGTATTTGTGTGTGTATATGTAAGCGTGCGTCTATGTAGGTGTGTGGCCTTGTAAAATAACAAGTGAGTGTTTTGTGCGTTTGGGAGGTGTATATGTAAGTGTTCATGTTTGTAGGTGTGTGGGATTTTAAAATGACATTATCCTATTTACCAACCCCTCCGCTCGGGCAGGATATGACACAAGGTCAATTTTTTAAGCGGAGTTTAACAGGTTTGAATTCATAGTTTTCCTTCTCCTAGACTAGTTGCCTAACCAAGGCTGAAGAACCTAGTCTGTCCTACTGTTTACCCATAGCTGGAGGGAGAATAATTGGATTCATACCTTTCCCAAGGCTATTTAAAATGACATTATGTGTGTATTTATGTGTGTGTGTGTGTGTGTGTGTGTGCACGCGCGCGTGCGTGCATGTAAACCTCCGTCTACGTAGGTGTGTGACGTTGTAAAATGACAGTATGTGTGTGTGTGCGTGTGTATTGTTGTAGACGTACGCGTGCGTGCATTTAGGTGGGTGGCGTTGTAAAACGACATTATATGTGTGTATTTGTTTGTGTCAATGTGTTTGTGTGTACATGTAAATATGCGTGTATGTAGTTGCGTGGGATTGCAAAATGACGTAATTTGTGTGTATTTGTGTGTGTGTGTGTGTGTGTGTGTGTGTGTGTGTGTGTGAGTGTGTTTTATGTGTGTGTGTATGTGTACTTGTAAGCGTACTTGCATTTAGGTGTGTGGCCTTGTAAAATGACATTATGTGTGTGTATTTGTGTGTGTGTCTGTGTGCATGTATGCGGGCGTGAATTTAGGTGTGTGGTGTTATAAAATGACATTATTTGTATGTGTATTTGTGTGTGTGTTTGTGTGTTTGTACATGTAAACGTGCGAGTATGTAGGTTTGTGGCCTTGTACAATGACACTATCCTCAAATAGTATCCTTTTATTTGTTTTCAAACCAAAAACATATACCGTTGGTCTTAAAACCTGCATCGAACAAAGGTTATTGCTATATTTCACACACACACACACACACACACACATATCCGTGTGTGTTTGTGTGTATGTGTGTGTGTGTATGTGGACTAAAAATTACTGTAGCCTATAATACTTATCTTTTCTTGTTATTTGTCTTTTAATCCGAAAAATGAACGAGGTGCATACGATAAGTTTCCAGACTTTTTACGTATCGCCATTTTATTGATGGTACACACATGAAACTCTAGTCTCCTTCGAAGCAATCTCCTCCGGCTACAATTCCCGTGTTGTACCGTTCCAATAACTTCTGCAAGGCCCCATGGAAATCCTCTTGTGTGACCGTGTCAATGTCCTTCGTCACAGCCTCTTTCATCTCCGTAATTTGTCTCACAACGACAGCTTCTGAGCTTAGGGAATAAGCAAATATCACAGGGAGCAAGGTCTGGACAATGGAGAGGGTGAAGAACTGTCTTGATGTCCATCTTGGTCAAATAGTCTCTGAGAAGGATGGAGTTGTGGACTGGTGTACTGTCCTGGTGGAAATGCCTCTGAGCCGATTTGAGGAGTCCGGCTAGGACTCCTCAAATCGGCTCAGAGGCATTCCTGAACTCCCTTAAAACCTCAACATACTAACCCTAACCCTTTGGCCAATCAACTCTGGTGTAGTGACTTCCTTACTCCTCCTACACCTCTCATCGTTCCTCACAGACTCCCTGCCTTCCTTGAATCTCTTATGTCAATTAAAAATTCATGCTCGTTTCATGCAAGATGGTCGAAAAGCAGTCTGAAGCATTCCATACGTTTCTGTGGCATTTTTTCCAAGTTTAAAACAGAATTTTATTGCATGTCATTCTTCTTACGTGTCCTCACGTCCAGATTGCATTTTTGAAATCTACCAGCTGTGACAATCAGGCTTTAGTAGAGTGTATTCCAATTCCGTCTGTAGTGCGTTCATTTCAACCTGAAATCATAAAAATTAATCAGTCATCTAATAAGATGTATAACAATAACATACTGAATTTTCAAGAGTCTGTGTCAATTCTAAATGCCCAGACGAGAAAAGTCTGAAAACTTACCGTATGCACCGCGTACCACTGATCTTAAAACCTGCTTGTAACAACGGGTATCGTTATATTTTGACACACACACACACACACACGGGCGCACGCACACACATACTCACACAAATGCGTATGTGAATATATTTGCATACATCATCCTAAATGTTTCTTTACGACATCTTACATCACTTTACAAACACATACACGCATATACATATATGTGGGTACGTGTGTGTATGTGTTTGTGTGTATGTGTGTGTGTATGTGTGTGTGTATGTGGATTGGAAAAAAACAGTAATCTATAATTTATTTTTCTGTTATTCCCTTCCAATCTAAAACATTGATCACTGATTTTAAAGTTGAATTTAATAAAGATATAGTTATATTTTCACTCACACAAAAACTTTATTTTTCATCTCTTCGTCTTTGGCATATCAACTATTTTTTCTTTAAAAATGTATCAGAAAATCAGTTTCCCTTACATTATAGTGAGGAGGCATTTACTTGAGAACAATTAAAAATTAATTCCCAAAATATTATTTATATTTGTCTTATCACTTTTATAATCCCACGGTTCTCTCTGTCTCTCTCCCTCTTTATATATATATATATATATATATATATATATATATATATATATATATATATATATATATATATATATGTCGGTTTCTTCCTTTTTCTAACATTGATTTATATGTTATCTTAATTTATCCGTTTCATTAAATTAATCCCACTTAACGTCAGTCCACTGAACATTAAATCGCCTTTTGACAATTTCGAAATGTGAACAAATATTAAATACATTTGCATTTAGACAGGCATATCCAATAGTCGCTTTGTCATTTTTTCAATTATAAGCATAGCACATTATTCAATTTCGAATCCCATTCCGAAATCTTTAGGGAAGATTATAATTGTATTAGGGTTTCTAATTCTGTTTTTTTTAAACCAAAATAATAATAATAATAAAATCCATGTATATGAGGCGGATGTCTTTTATTCTATAACCCTAAGGTGTTTAAGGGGTGTACTCGTGGTGTAATGGTTAAAGCGATGGACTGCGGAATCGTAGTACGTGAGTTCGTACTCCAGTCGAGCTATTAAATTCACTTTCGGGCAAATACCTTTGAGAAAGATATGAACCCCATTATCCTCCCAGCTATGGGTTAAATTGTAGCACTAATATTCTTCTAGGAGAATGGCTTTGGCATTAAGTAACCTACAGAGGTTGGTATGCCATTAAACAAAGACACCAAACCTAACCTCTGACAAGTTATTTTTCTCTAAAGTTCTAGTGACTCCAAGTCTCATCTGATCCCCACGAGGAGACTCTCTATTCTGTTATTATTTTATTCCTTCCGAGATTTTTTGACAAGTTATAACAGCAGGAAATTTCCTGAAGTCTCTTCAGATCTCTAGTAATTATTCTTAGAATTTTATTTGATCTTATCAGTAAGGTGGTTTGATTTTTTTTTTATTCTCACTTTGATATCTTGTGTTACCAGTCCATTTTTCAGACTTTTGGAGACGCTCCCAGCAACGCTACATGTATATCTGTTTGTTATTTAATGACGTATCAACATTCTCGGGTTATTCTATACTAAATCAGTCCTTTCAGAAGGACAGAAGTGGAACTATCTAACCCATAGCTGCGTGGATAAGGAGGTTCATACGTACATCAAGGGTATTTCTATGCTAAATCAGTCCTTTCAGAAGGACAGAAGTGGAACTATCTAACCCATAGCTGCGTGGATAAGGAGGTTCATACGTACATCAAGGGTATTTGTCAGAAAGTGAACGTACTCGTACGACTGGAGTTCAAACTCGCGTACTACGATTTTGCTGTCCAGCATTTTAACGATTACACCACGAGGAAACCCCCTCTTACAACATGTAATTAGTATCACCAACACTTTCAGGTACAACAATTTTATTTTTCTGTTTTATATCGTACCAGCATTGGGAGGAGGTATTAGGAAAAGGTATGACATTTTCTTTAAAAAGTGCGTCTCTTTCTATTACTTCTCGATAGGTCCAACACTCTGTAAGTGTGACGTGGCCATTACGTATTCAGAGCTTTACATCCCTGTTTCCTTGGCGAGAGGTTCTCCATCGACTTCAACTGTGAGGCACTGACACCAATGCGTGGCGCCCAGAGTGGCTTCTGCCCTGACTTGGTTGTAGCTCAAACATGCAGACCGTGACCGACCGTGTCTCTGTGGGTATATCATTTTAAAACGGCGTATATAAAACTGAGTATATATCATTTTAAAACGGCGAAGTGTTCCAGTTTTGACTCACGTGATTTGCCTCACTTTGTCAATCCACGAGAGCTGTCTTCCTGTTGATGCAACAGGAACATCCTGTCCCAGAAATCCCTGAGTGACTGCTCTGTCAAAGGTCAATATACAATATTTCCTGGTCTCTAGCAAGATCAAACGAGTAAGATTATTATTATTTCTCTTGTATATTTTTCACACACATTTTCTGGTTTAAATGAAAGCAAGTCTTTTGAGGTTTTCAGGACTCTTCTGAGTATTCTACCTGATCTTAATAATATTGTGGTCTTTGATATCTCAATTCTTTCTCTGAATTTCACTAATTTTTTTGTCTTGTTTTGTTGTTGTTGTTGTTGTTTTTTTAACCATTCATAGTCCGCAGACTACAATTATTATCACCTACATATTCATGTTCCAAAGCTTGCTTGGGTTTCTGACGAAATCCACGTATTTGTATATCATTTCACTTTCTTTCATTTCCACTCCATCGTCCGCTAGAACTATAAAATCCTCTAAAAGACAAGTTCCGTTTCTTGTTAATCACCACTTGGTGCGGACATCTATCTGGGACTGTTTATATCTCAAAATCCAGTAGAATTTTATGGGTCTTTTTTTCTTGGACAATTTCGAGTATGTGGCATTTTTTTTGTTTCGTCAAATTTAAATTTCTAGCACAATTTTCCGTTAATCACCGTTACCTAATCTTGAATTCCTTTTCTGCCAGTTTGCTGCATTCGCTAATCATGAGAAAAAACATTTCATCTCAGTCACCACAAAAATACACTTCCTATTCTTTTACATATTACTAATTGTTTGTTTGTTCATAATTAGATCCCTTGCTATTATTTTGTGCTTCTCGCAAAATTTATTCGGTTTCATTCTTAAAGTGACCCCTTTTTAGCCATTCCCAGGTCATGTCATGCATTAGTTTGCCCCTTGATAAGAATAGTTTCTTTAAATCATACAACTATGTATGAATACTTGATATTGTATTGTTTTCAAATGACTAATGCAGTTTCGCAATTACATCAGTGTTTTATATACTATAAAACAAATAACCCCAGCTATTATGATCAGAACAGAATTTCCTCGGCTCATTATTTATATAGCAGCTGGTTTTTAACTTATTAGGCTTAGCAATTAAAAATATCAGATACCCCCATGTTGGTACCTGTTTCTATATCTGTCATAAGGGTTCAATTTAAGGTAGTCAGACAAAATAACACACAAGCTTAGTTGTGTTTGGGCGTGTTAAAACAACGTTTTAAATACAGTGGAATCCTATCTTTCGCATCATCACTCAAGGTTAAACGTTTATTGCAAGGTCTAATATGTCGTTCACGTATGTGTCAAAATATTCATAGGATTCATTATCCAGTATAAAAACGAATTGCCGTGGAAAAAATGACGCCATATTGTTGATGTAAGGATAATAGAATGTTGCATAAATATCTCAAGAAATAAAATGCAAATTGCTTTATTAGCATGAATAATCTCCAAGATGCGTCTAGATTCTCTCGAGGAACATAAGTGCCGGGAGAGTAACACATGAGGCATAGTAGGGTAGAATAATATTGAAGGAGGTAAATTGCTGGTGACATTAATTAACGGATTGGGTAAAATTTTGGGCAGGTCATAGGGCAAATTCTTTGGACAAGAGATATTAAGGTAAACATTCCTTAATAAAGGTACAGTTGAATTAAAACCACCCGTAAAACCACAAGTATCGTTCAATTACACACACACACACACACACACTCACACACACACGCACATATATATATATATATGTATATAAAATCAATAATATTCCATGTAAACATCATGGTGTACATCAACAGAGAGGTGTATGCATATATAAGAGCCGACCTTGCGCCTTGATATATATATATATATATATAGATATATATATATTTGTGTGAATGTGTGTGTGCGTGTGCGAAGGTTTTTGGAGTATATATATATATATATATATATACTTCTACGTACGTTTATATACATATATGATGGGCGTGGATATATATATACATATATATATATGTGCGTGTGTGTGTGTGTGTGTGTGTGTGTTTGTACGTGTGTATATATGTAATATACATATATTTATATATTTTTTATATATATAAATATATATATTTGTCTCTGTGTGTGTATATATGTATATACACACAGGTATATATATGTATGTATGTATGTGTGTCTTTATATATAATTTCATAAGCATATATATATTTGTGCGTGTGTGTTTGTGTGTGTGTGTGTGTGTGTACAGAGTGCTCCGAAATAATGCGTAACATTCTATTTTTATTTTTCAATTATATAGTCATTTGTTTGCTGTCAAAATGTGTATTTTCTTCGTATTAATCTATATTATGTAAACGTGCATTCGATTTCGTTTCACTAGATAGTGGACCATTAATACGATCTGGACTTTAACTGAAATTGCATGCTTAGTGGAAGACGATTCAGCTAGCAAAAATTCCACGATAGCAATAGAAATGAAAAAGCATTATCAATGGCTTCAAGCTCCCTCCCGAAAAGTGATATTTCCTACAGTTCAAAACTTCCGTGTACTATGCAATGCTAACAAGAAAAAACCTCTTCGTCAGCCTCGAAATGCAGAGAAACGCCTATCTGCGGCAATGTCATTAAACCAAATCCCTTGTAGCCCGCCCGTCGATTAGCTCAGCAGGTACACGTTCAACATGCTTGTACTTAAATAATTTAAGTATTTTTTTCTAATGAAAGCAGGCGTTCCGAACAAACGTAGAATGACAATAAACCCTAAATAATCAATATCAACTTTTAAAATAAGGAAATGTAATTATGTTCAAAATATTTGAAGTCAAATTATCGACCTTCTCATATGTATCTGCGTATATGTAGATTGATTTTGTTTGCTTTGGTTTTATGACATTTCAACAATTGTAGGTTGTTTAATGCCAAATCCATTATTACAAAAAAAAAAAATTTATTTCAAACAATTCCGTTTAGCTTTGGTATAGAGTTTAGTTCTATTTGACCCATAGATTGGACCCTATCAGGTGGTACCACTCCGGGCAAGATTGGACCTGGAAGCGATGGCAATGATGGGTTACTATAAATTCCCCAAAGCTCTAGTATTACTGGAACCTCACCATCAGATTGTTTTATAACGTGTCTATTTTTAGCTATCTAGTGTAGGTTGGGCACTCTCTGTGAGGAATATTGCGCCATGGTGCAATTCGCTAAACCAGAAATTTGTAAAACCGGATGCTGTAGCGCATATCATTTACGAGGAAAACTCCAATACGAAGATTTAAGGCACAGAAAACGCTTCGTCGTTTTAAAAGTCCAATACGAAGATTTAAAGGCACAGTTGAATTAAAACCGCCTTTAAAACCGCAGGTATCGTTCAATCACACACACACACACACACACACACACACACACACATATATATATATATATATATATATATATATATATATAAAATCAATAATATTCCATGTAAACATCATGACAATCAACAGAGAAGTATATACATATATAAGAGCCGACATGGCGTCTTGATATATATATATATATATATATATATATATGTGTGTGTGTGTGTGTGTGTGTGTGTGTGTGTATGTTTGGGCGCAGGTTTTTGGAGTATATATATATATATATATATTACGTGTCGTTGCGTGTATAATTTTTAGACATGTGTGTATACTTCTACGTAAGTTTATATATATATATATATATATATATCTGTATATATATGATGCGCGTATATATATATACATATATATATATATAAATCTCCGTATTGGAGTTTTCCTCGTAAATGATATGCGCTACAGCATGAGGTTTTACAAATTTCTGGTTTAGCGAATTGCGCCATGGCGCTGTATTCCTCACAGAGAGTGCCCAACCAACACTAGATAGCTAAAAATAGACACGTTATATAACAATCTGTAGGACACTCGTTGGGGAAATTTTACTTCCTGCAAAGGTGCAGTCAGTACATTATGTAGCCCCAGCAAACTGGGCCAGCGTATATGTAGAATTGACAAATATGGGAGTATTTATATAGTAATTTACAAAGCTCTTTGCTTCGATGTGGCACAAGGCCGAATGAAAGGGGCGCCCAATGAGACTCGAACTCACTCGTGTAGGTTTGCTAGTCTAACTTGCTAACCGTTACACCACCAGAGGTGCCCTGGGAGTATTTATATATGTGTTTGTGATTGTGTACCTGGTAGTAAATGTCTGTGCGCGTGAGTTCAGTTCCTGGGTGAGTTTATTTGCATTCAACCTCGCATTACCGCTTTAGAGAAATGCATGAGTATGTCAGTAAGGCGTAAAATAATGGAGTTGATTGGAATCTCAAGCCTTAGTAAGATTGACCTGAAGGTCAGAATTTGTCTATCAATCGGCATTGGGGACGAAAAATTCAGGAAACAGCATTTTAAAAAGAAATTATGAATGCAAAGTTTTATTTCAATTCTCCTAACGTTATGAATGAATGTTACTGACGTCGTGTCACGGGAACATAGGAGTACAATAATTTCATATTTTAAAAGGTCCACTTCTTTAGGATAAATGTATGAGTCGAGCGAATATAAAGGAGATATCAAAAAGTGGGAGGCAAAGTTGATTGATAGAAACCAAAGAGGAGAGGTTTGATTTTTCTTAGCTTCACCGCCATCACCACTTCTCCGAAATCGAGATAATAGGATACTTTAGAGACTAATGTGTAGCGGACGATGGATAGCCTTGTGCCAGACGTTAAGAGAGGGAAGTGAAGAGAAATTAAGATAATATTATACTTTAAAGACCAAAGCAGAAGGGACGAGAGATGCCCTTGTGCCAGCCTGCCCTGTGTAGAGAAATTGCGAAGTGAAATTTAAAAAAAAAATGACGATTGCTGAGAGACAAAGAAAGCCTTAAAAACATGTCTTTAGCAAATGAAGACTTCAAGATTCCACGTGTTGGCCTTCTACCAGACTACTCGTAAGGAAAGCCAGTCAAATTACAACCTTGTGGAATAATCCAAAGGATTGAAAGAAATCAAATATAACTGCTATCGAGATTGCTTTAAGCCTGACTGTAGACAGTGAAAGTAAGAAAGCCTAAATTCATACAAAGAATCGACTGACTGATACTTTGTGAACCGGATCTCTCACTCAATTTCCCGCCTATGAGAAGAGTGAATGCTTGTACCATAGTTAAAGACATGTGTTCTTCTTTCCTTAATGAATATTATTATAACAAAACAGTGATTGTTCTATGATTGTTGCGTAGACCTATTTTTTTTCTTAATTATACGGTATCATCCGTTCACTCACCGACCAGCGAATCCGATTAGCGACTGATCTGTTGTCTGGATCTAAAAAGCACAACATAGATAGATAAAAAGTTAATAATGTCCGAAGATATATCCGACCAGCGGATTGGAACCGGATTTACTCCCGTGTTTGGCCAGACCGAGTGTATCATCGGGGTAGAATATAGGGAAAATCCACACACGTAAATAATCCAACGAAACGAAAAAAACATAAATTTTAAAATGTTGGGAAACCTCCTAAATAAAAAAAAAGATAGCATTCTTTAATGCTTTCAAAAGCAAATAAATGTCAATAATTTTGGAAAATTTCATAGAAATACCTGAAATATTCATTACAAAAAAATAATAAATAATGAAAAAAATTACATCACAAAATGCAAACAAACAGAAAAAAAAACGAAAAAGAAACTTAATCGTACAAAATTAAGAGCTCATGTAAAATTACGAGAACATAGAGCAACACATTTCTTTACATTTATCTAGTATTCGATCTGGAATAATAGGGAAATTAGAGAACTTACACCCCAGAATAACTCAAGAATTCTAATCTGAAATATTGGTAAAAGAATTCAAAAAGAAAGAAAATAATCCCTTTTTTTTTTTTTTTTTTTTACTTAAAACTTACATGGCAGAGAAATTTTCAACAGAAATAAAAGAAAAAGAAAAAAATTGCCAAGAAAAGGATGAAAAATTAAAGCAAAAGCGCACACACACACAAGAGAATATAATCGTCCACATTGCAAAAAAAACAAACCTGCACACGCTCCACTTAACAAGTAAACACACCAATATCACGTGCAATGAGATTTTAAAAGCCAAAATTCACTTTACCACACAAATACATATTCTCACTGCAGATGGAATTATCTAAGCAAATACTAACACACACATACACACACAAACAACTCAATACAAAGATATTATAATTCCCATAAATACCAACACACACTAAAACATTGGCCCAACTACCTTAAAAAATCACTCAGTATGAAACCATTTTGGCAAAGATAAAATGAATCTTTGTTCATACCATCACTCAGAAAATATTGGACCAACCTCAATAAATTCCTACATATACAGAATGAATTGAATAACTTCTGTAATAGTTCATCCCACAACGGTGGAAAGAACCTAGAAATAACAACCAAATAAGAAACCTTTTTTAGACAACATAAATTCCCTAGAAATCGTAAAAGCACGGTAAGTAACAGAGGCCGGACAATCGACCAACATAAAACTGGTCCAGTCGACTAAGGCTATAGAATACACCGACTGCATCTCTGAGAGTCATGGATATGACACAACACCTGTATATGACACAAAAGGATCTGATGATAAGGCTCCTGGCCTGGAGATTTTCAGAATGTAGAGAAACACTTCATTGAAATTGCTGACAACGGAGTATATATGCATCAAATAGAACATACTGATATTTAAACTGTATGCTTTATGCTGTCTTGAACAGTTAGAAATAGAACTATTTAATAATTTAGAAATAATCTATTTAACCATTTAATTCTGTGTGATCAGTTGACTGAGGTTCAAATGAATTGTTAGTGATACATAATGACACTTGGATCAGTTTACCAAACATCAATATATTCCAGTATTGAACAAAACTACATTGAATATCTTAAATAATATAGAATTAAATTATTCTGAGAAATCGTGATTATATTCAACCACTGCCTCTCTATAACCTCGGAATTTTCTGCAAACCTTTCCGACGGTTTCATCGTTTAAATTAGTAAAATCTGCTGTTATCCTTGCCTCCAGTTTGTCTTCGGTGTGGTACATATTTGTGTCCCTCTCTCTCTCTCTCTCTCTCTCTCTCTCTCTTAACCGCGCCCTGCACATAGTAATCCAGGAGATTGCAATCAGGGGAGATAGGAAGCTAGAAATAAGGGATTATGTGGTTACAGAGTTTTTCTGGCATGGTGCAGAGTCCAGTTCGTAGACGTAGGATCTTCCAGCAAAATCCTTTTCTACCTTGACCTGTAACTTGATGTAGGACCCCATGTTAAGTTTGAGGAGTGATGAATGGAGGCATAAAGCAGTCATCGCTTGTCTTGTGACGACAACCAAATGTCACGTGATGGCTCACGGAGACGAGGAGGTGGGAATGATACTCCCCCCCCGTTGAACTAACATTATCTAGGAGTCAAAAAGTAACCGTTAGGAGAGAATGTGGGTCACGCAGATGTTCGCACTTAAGTGACCTTGGGTCGCCGGACATCGGAAGGGGAAAGAAAAATGAAGCCAAATGATTGGCGGGGGCCTCAAACGGAAGTGGGGTTCCCTTCCCCTCAGCGGAAGTAAAATACAAAAAAAGGGAGTTTTTGAGCAACGCTCGTGGCAGACGGACGATAGCCATTTTACTCCGGGCTAAAGACAAAAAGACTGAGACACGAAGGACTCCAAAATCCTTCAAGCCAGCATTAAAAACAGTACAAAGTCTATTAGCCCGTGAAAGAAGAGAAATTCTCCAGTGGAACCCCGTCAAAAAAATAAGATAAGTAACTTTGGGACATTTTTCCCTTTACACCCAAATTTTGTTTACCACTCTCTCTCTATTTGAAAAAGGATAAAAGCCAAGAAAAGACATTCATATTCATGGACTATCCTATTATATATTTTTGACACTTTGAACGTATATATATATATGACCGTAGTAAAGAACCTATGTATTCTCATTTTACCATGTGGTCTATGTTATTATTTCATGCTTTCCTTTCAGCTTCTATTCGCCTTACATTATCTTGCTTAGAACTGTCCTATTAATTCCTAAAGTATCGCATGGGAAACCGGAGTTGCCGACTACTACAACAACATTAATATTATTACAACTAAGACCTATAGGCCCGTATTCTTCTATTATCTAAGGGAAAGAAGTTTAGCGGCCTGGTGGGTGTGTGATAGTGTGAAATTTTGGACCCCTTTGCCAGCGGTGGTCAGTCTGGCCCTAAATTATTCCCTCACGTAATATGCCAGTTCTTATCTGCCTGAGAAAAGAACTCTGAACCGGACTTATTTCTGTAGGGGATCAAGTGCCAACCTGCCCCGTCTTCACACGTGCGAAAATAAAGTCCCGTTTAGGGATTTTAGCCAATTTGCCGTCACAGACCTAAAATGGGGGCTCGTCCGGGAATATTTTAATCTTTTATTCCTGACCCCAGACTTAAAATGGGGGCTCACGTCCGGGATTTAATATTATAAATAATATTTATTGCTAGTAGTCGTGTGACAATTCCTGCCGTTTAAATCTACCCTGGGAGACCGTGAAAGGAAAAAAAGGAATATCGTCGAAACAGTCAAATTACTTGTTGATATAACTGTTTGGAAAAATTAAAGAAAAAATGGACAAAATAGAAAACTTTTTAAAAGAACCCTCCATGGAAAAGTTGGAGAAGCTGAGAAAAAGCGAGATAATAAAAATTTGCGAGAAGCTTGAGTTAAATGTTGAAAATTCTATGAGGAAACATGAACTCGTTATAAAAATAGCAAGACACATGGTCGACGAAAATGTTTTCGAGGAAGCAGTATTAGAAGAGCTACCAACGGAAATGATAAGAATGACTCCAGAAGAAATTGAACTGGAGAAAATTAAAATACAAGCACAAATGGAACTACAGAGAAATAAAATGGAACTGGAGAAAATAAAAATTCAGCAAGAAACAAGGCTGCGAGAAGTCGACTTGGCAATAAGAGGACGCAAAGAAAGCCATGACAGTTTCGAAGTAACGAAGCAAGCGAGGCTAGTCCCAAAATTTGAAGAAGCCAACGTGGACGGATACTTCGCACATTTTGAGCGAACCGCGCTAAATCTTGGATGGACGAAAGAATGCTGGTCGATGCTACTCCAAACTGTGCTGACAGGAAAAGCACAGAGAGCATATGCAACTCTGCCCACAGAAAATTGCGCCGACTATGATTTGGTGAAAGCAGCGGTTCTTAAAAGCTTCGAGTTGGTTCCAGAAGCTTATCGACAGAAATTCCGAACACAGAGAAAAACGGAAAACCAGTCTTATGGGGAATTTCTGAGAGAAAAGGAGAACGCGCTGGATAAGTGGTGTGACTCTAAGAGGATAGACGGAGATGCTGAGAAACTCCGGCAGCTAATATTAGCTGAAGAATTCTTAAACTGTGTGCCAGAAGAAGTCAGGGTTCACCTAAGTGAAAGGAAAACCGACGTGACTTATGAAATGGCTGCACTAGCTGACGAATACATCCTCACACACCGAAAGACAAAGGAAAAACCGTACACGGGAAGTAAAGTGAAGTTTAAAGCTGAGTTAAGACCTAAGGAAGAAAATAGAAGGACCTTCCAAAGTAGCAGCAGAACAGTGGTCTGCTACAAATGCGGAAAGGCTGGTCACATAGCCATAAGGTGTCAGCTTGGAAAAGGTCCTGAAAGAAACCAGACCCAGCCGAGAAAACCTCAAGGAGCTGTAACAACACCTAGAGGGAACCAGTCCTATCGACCCTGGACGAAAAAAGGGATGATAAGAAGTCCACATGGAGGGCCAGTGGAAGTCTCAATTTTACGAGATACCGGAGCATCTCAGTCGTTACTTCTACGAAGTAAATTACCTAAAGGGGTAATAGAAGCAACACGTGAGAATGTGATGATAGAGGGTATCGGCGGAAAGAGGGTAAAAATACCGCTGTGTAAAATAACCCTAAAGTCCCAGTGGAAAGATGGACCAATTAAAGTTGGTGTGGTAGACAAACTACCTATGAGAGGAATCTCCCTCATACTGGGAAATGAAGTAAGAACAAAAAAGTGTCACCCGGAAAAGATGGCGAAAATAAGCGCCATAAATGAAGATGGAAAGATGGCGAGAATGAACGCCAAACATGGAAAGAAGATGGCGAGAACGAACGCCCAGAATGGAGACAAGATGGCGGCTGAGCCACGTGCGAGATATAAACGACACAGTCGCTCGCAAAGTGAGAAGGTGGAAAGAAAAGAAGTGAACCTTCCACCCCTCAATAAACAAGAAGATAAAAGGACCAGTCGTCAGAGAAAAGATGAAGGTCCAACGAATATTAGGAATAAATTCCCTAATACTTATCGAGAAGATAGGAGGAAAATAAGAGGACCCTCACAAGTGACTAAGAAGGAAGAATTTAAGAAGGGCGACGAAGTCCTGCTACTGTCATCAAATGAACGACCCCACTGTGGTGGACGATAAATAGGTCCTTATGTAGTAACACGGAGGATAGACAAGAGGACATATAGAATTGATACCCACGAGGGAAAGAAGCAGACACAAGTGTGTCACACAAACAAATTGAAGAGATATGTCCGTCAAGAAGGCCAACCTCGAATAATTGAGAACTCGGCAATGCCGAATAAATTCGAGGAAAAATTAGGCCAGTTGTCTGTTTCAGAGAGAGAGGGCTTAGGAAAATTAATAAAAAAGTACCCAAGTTTATTTCTCTAACGCCCCACGAAAATGTAGTAGCAGAATATTCTTTCATAGTTGTTGAGAGAAATGGAGAGAGAAACTAAAGGAAATGAGGAATTCTCGTCCCCAATGTTGAAATATGAGATGGACGAGAAAGTGGTTCGTCAACAAGTGACGAATAGGGGAAAGAGAGAAAAGAAAAGGAAGTTTCTTCCCCCAGAGCTTAATAATTAAAATTATAAAGTCGTCAAAAGTGACGAAGAAAGAAAGAAGGACTTACCTCCTCAAGGTTTGAAATATGATACGGCCAAAAGCCGAGAGAGGAAAAGAAAGAAAGGAAAACAAGATTAAAAGAAAAAGAAAAGAGAGAGAGAGAAAGAAAGAGAAGAGAAATTGTTTTCCCCTATAGGGAAAATTAGGAAGGACGAAAAAAAAAGGAAAAGGAAAGAATTCATCAAAGCGTGAAGAAGAAAGGGGATGAAAGAAAAGTAAAGTGAGAAAAAAAAAGTGAAAGAAAAGGAGAAAGAACAGTGAATTGAATTGCCTTTTTTTTTTTTTCTATGGTATTTCTATTCATCCCCCTTTCTTCTCTTAAGTGAGGAAGTGTCACGTGATGGCTCACGGAGACGAGGAGGTGGGAATGATACTCCCCCCCCCGTTGAACTAACATTATCTAGGAGTCAAAAAGTGACCGTTAGGAGAGAATGTGGGTCACGCAGATGTTCGCACTTAAGTGACCTTGGGTCGCCGGACATCGGAAGGGGAAAGAAAAATGAAGCCAAATGATTGGCAGGGGCCTCAAACGGAAGTGGGGTTCCCTTCCCCTCAGCGGAAGTAAAATACAAAAAAAGGGAGTTTTTGAGCAACGCTCGTGGCAGACGGACGATAGCCATTTTACTCCGGGCTAAAGACAAAAAGACTGAGACACGAAGGACTCCAAAATCCTTCAAGCCAGCATTAAAAACAGTACAAAGTCTATTAGCCCGTGAAAGAAGAGAAATTCTCCAGTGGAACCCCGTCAAAAAAATAAGATAAGTAACTTTGGGACATTTTTCCCTTTACACCCAAATTTTGTTTACCACTCTCTCTCTATTTGAAAAAGGATAAAAGCCAAGAAAAGACATTCATATTCATGGACTATCCTATTATATATTTTTGACACTTTGAACGTATATATATATATGACCGTAGTAAAGAACCTATGTATTCTCATTTTACCATGTGGTCTATGTTATTATTTCATGCTTTCCTTTCAGCTTCTATTCGCCTTACATTATCTTGCTTAGAACTGTCCTATTAATTCCTAAAGTATCGCATGGGAAACCGGAGTTGCCGACTACTACAACAACATTAATATTATTACAACTAAGACCTATAGGCCCGTATTCTTCTATTATCTAAGGGAAAGAAGTTTAGCGGCCTGGTGGGTGTGTGATAGTGTGAAATTTTGGACCCCTTTGCCAGCGGTGGTCAGTCTGGCCCTAAATTATTCCCTCACGTAATATGCCAGTTCTTATCTGCCTGAGAAAAGAACTCTGAACCGGACTTATTTCTGTAGGGGATCAAGTGCCAACCTGCCCCGTCTTCACACGTGCGAAAATAAAGTCCCGTTTAGGGATTTTAGCCAATTTGCCGTCACACAAATAACATGATGTTGACGAGGTGTTTGGATTTCACCAATGTCAGTAAATCGTGTAAGAATAGAGCAAACCATCTTATTATTCACCATCTGATTCTGGCTGAAATGTTCTCATTTGAGAAAAAACAAAGCTTGTTTGGTTGAAGAAATTGTTGATTTTGGTCAAAACCTTTCAAGCGTGGTCGTTCCTTCTGTTCTTCAAGGTATGCGATAAAAAAAAAATTGGCACGTTCTCATTTCTATGAGAAAGACCAAATGTCTTCATGTACTAATTCCTTGATATGACCCCCCCCACCAAAAAAACAAACAAAAAAAACCCCTCCGACTCACCCATATCACTGGCTGTTAATTTGAATAACTTGCTGGTAACGTTGTCAAACATGGTCTGGATCTGACTAACAAATTCGGGAATAATTTTTTTTATCAAAACGACCAGCATGCGACATCTGAGCACAACACTTTCGTAATCACCACTGGAATATTTTTTTAATTTTCTGCACTTTCCTCAGATTGACACCAAAACATTCTTAAATCTTCGTATTGGAGTTTTCCTCGTAAATGATATGCGCTACAGCATGCGGTTTCCAAATTTCTGGTTTCGCGAATTGCGTCATGGCGCTGTATTTTTCACAGAAAGTGCCCATCCTACACTAGATAGCTACAAATAGACACGTTATAAAAGACAATTATTCAGATTACAAAGACAACGTTGGAAACAGAAAATGGTAATTTCTCTATCTTTACGACGTAAGCAAGTAGAAAATCACAAATACAAACCAGGAACACATTTTTTCTAAATAAACGTTATAAGAAGTATGACCACAAGTCTGTTGCGGGGCCTATAAGTATGTCGACCCCGCAAATGAATTTATGTGAATGAGAACAGCCAAAGCAATATGAAGGAACAAAGGTGAGATAATGATAATTACAAATGACAATTTATTTCGTCGTATTTACAAGTATGAATGTAAATGTCCGTGGCGGTTGTATATGTTCGCAGCTGGGCGTTCGACGAGGGTCGCTGGCGTAGGTCGAGTCGTTGAGTACAGCTAGATGTTGGATGCTGGTAAGCTGAGGTCGGTCGAGTCGTTGAGTTCAGCTAGATGGTCGGTGCTGGTCGTTGGGTACAGCTAGATGGTCGGTGCTGGTCGTTGAGTACAGCTAGATGTTGGATGCTGGTAAGCTGAGGTCGGTCGAGTCGTTGAGTTCAGCTAGATGGTCGGTGCTGGTCGTTGGGTACAGCTAGATGGTCAGTGCTGGTCGTTGAGTACAGCTAGATGGTCGGTGCTGGTCGTTGAGTACAGCTAGATGGTCGGTCGAGGTTGGTAGATCGATATCTCTGGTTGTGACGGTATGTTGTGGTTAACCAAGGGTGTGTCGATCGGGTTGGTGACTCGTACGGCGGGTTGTACGTGAGTCAGGTGTTGCAGTGGTAGAACAGTCCGTAACAGCGAGTCGTTACGTGGACTGCGTGGTACCTTGCAAGAGCGTCGAGTTCGGTAGATCGACATCCTCGGTTATGACGATATGTTGGGTTAACCGGGGGTGTGTAGATCGGGTTTCTGGCTCGTACAGCGGGTCGTACGTGAGCCGGTTGTTGCAGTGGTAGAACAGTCCGTAACAGCGAGTCGTTACGTGGACTGCGTTGTACCTTGCAAGAGCGTCGTGTTCGGTAGATCGACATCCTCGGTTATGACGATATGTTGGATTAACCGGGGGGGGGTGTCGACCTGGTTCCTGGCTCGTACAGCGGGTCGTACGTGAGCCAGTTGTTGCAGTGGTAGAACAGTCCGTAACAGCGAGTCGTTACGTGGACTGCGTTGTACCTTGCAAGAGTGTCGAGGTCGAGGAAAGGCTAGGGCCTTGCTGGGCCCCCTAGCCGTGCGGACGTATCGGACGGGAACGAAAGCTTTGCCGTGTCAAAGCCGTGCAGACAATGGCTATGGCTAGGTTCGCGCCAAAGCCGTGCGGACGAGCGGACGAGAGCGAAAGCTTTGTCGGGTCAAAGTCGTGCGGGCGAGCTGACGGGAACGAAGGCTTAGTCGGGTCAAAGCCGTGCGGACGAGCGGACGAGAGCGAAGGCTTTGTCGGGTCAAAGCCGTGCGGGCGAGCTGACGGGAACGAAGGCTTAGTCGGGTCAAAGCCGTGCGGACGAGCGGACGAGAGCGAAGGCTTTGTCGGGTCAAAGCCGTGCGGGCGAGCGGACGAGAGCGAAGGCTTTGTCGGGTAAAAGCCGTGCGGACGAGCGGACGAGAACGAAGGCTTTGCCGTGTCAAAGCCGTGCGAACGAGCGGACAGGCCATGAGGCCGAGGCTAAGATTGGCGTTATCTTAGCGCTGCGCAGATAGTGAAGCCGTAGCTAAAGGCTGGTCCGTGCCATTAGCGCTGCGCAGCTTATCGGACTATCGGAACCGAGTGAGAGTTAAGACCGGTTGGTCTTAGAATCCGTCTTCGTGTTTGCCGCCTGGCCGTCTACTTCGACTGATCATTACTGACCAGTCAGAGATGCTCTGACCCGCAGACAGAGACCTCTTATGGTCCTAAAAAGGACCTTTGTGCATACCTATGTAGGTGGGAGAAAGGCAGGTCTACCACGAGAAGTGGGACCAACGCCGTAAGTTAAGGTGAATGCGACCGCACAGAATGCGGGATTCCTCCTTAATGAGCTTCGCCAGGAGCGCGCCGTTTAAGCGTTGAAAAGGGCTTGCTGCTATTTCGAAGGTGCTGTGACACACAGCTCCAGCCGCGTGGATATAAAATTCTCTGATAAAAAATGAGTGTAGCCGTAAAGTATTTTCCTAACCTGCTATAGGCTGGCGACGACTATTAGTTCAAGTCTTATCAGGTAATTTTTGGCCGAAGTGTTTTGTGAATGTTATTAATTTTAATTCTCCCTTTTTCTTTTAGCTATAACGAAATGTCATGGTCGTTAGAAAGAAAAAAGGGCTTAGTCAGTTCCGGTCGTACTCGGATATAATCGTCCTAACTCGGGCGTGTAACTTAATATGTTTAGGTTTATCAGCAGGTCGCGGCAAGGGTTAATCGGCCGGTCGCGGCAAGTCCATGTATTTTCAACGTAACACTTTAACATACCATTTTATCACTCGATCACCGTTGTTTTTTAATTAAAATCTTCATCATTTTTTAAAAACCATGTTAGCTGTTGATATTCTTTGGGGGTTGTTGGTTGGTTGGTTTTATGGCATATCAACCTTTGTAGGTTATTTAACGCCAAATCTCTTTTATGCAAATACTTCTTTTTCAAACAATTAAGTTTAGAATGAGTACACGGTTTAATTGTCAAAGACATTTCCATTTCAAGTTATTCAATTTATTCAAATAGTTCTAATTCATCTATTTCAGTTTAATATAAGTACAGGAGTTCTATATTAAACGATTTAGTTTAGTGTAAGCACAGTTTCAATGTCAGAAACAGTTCCATTTCTAATAATTCAGTTTAGCATAAAGACGTAATTTAAATGTAAGTGCACTTAAATTGTCAAAAACATTTTTTTATTTCAAGCTATTCAGTTTAGTCATACAGTTCTAATTCAAACAATTCAGTTTAGCACAAGTATGCATTTAGTTCTATTTAACCCATATCAGGTGCAACCATTCCGGACCAGAGTGGACCTGGGAGCATGGGTAATGAAGAGGTGCTCCGCATTCCCCAAAGCTCCAGCATCACTGGAACCGTGCCAACAAATTTTTTAGTGTCATATCCAGGACACTCATGAGGTGGCCTTACCCCTCTACAGAGGTGAAGACGGTGTATTCTACAGCTCCAGCAAACTACGTAAGAGAACCAAATTAGTTAGATGAGAAGATCATATGAAAATAATGTTTGGCACGTTTACGAGATTTTTCTCGTGATAAAGAATAATTGAATCAATATGTTTTTTTTCATTTACTGAGAATATCTTAAACTAAGATGATCTAATTAATGTTATGAATATTATAATCCTACAAAAGTAAATATTGAGTCCCCTACGGTGCATTCACTGAATTTATGTCATTTGAGAAGACATTAGAATATTGCAGAAATAATAAGTGAAGAAATAGCGTACGTTATTCTAGAGTAAGCAGGTGTAAGTTTATTATTGGTCTGGTTCTACCATATTTGCACCACACAATGCAAACAAATTTCAAAGTCCACAGTCATAAATGTGTATCTAATAAATTTACCTGTGAACGTGGCACACAGTCGTACTAAAATTAATTTATGAGAAATACAATATTATATTATACGTTGCATCCTGCTGCGTCTGAAGATTTTATTTCCACACTAACTTATTGAAACCACCCGAATAATTTGATGCATTTCAGCATCCAGAATCATCACAAAAACAATAGTGGACTCTTGGTAAACTGAAGCCAAAAAGAGAAGCAAAATTATGTCTTTCCCTAAACAACATTTAACTTCACTAGCTTAAATGATTAAGAACAGTTTGGTTATTCTGAAATTAAACCGTCACTTAAAAAATCTCTCTTGCGGAAGTCATACTGGTTCTTCTTCGAACAAATAATCTCAGATAAATAATCGTTAGAAAAACCATACTGAATGATTAAGTAATCTGAAAGACACCCATAATAAAAGAAACTATGTGATATTAAGAACAACCAATTCTGCAAACACCTTATTCACAAGTTTCAAGAAAAAATAAACAAGGAATCAAACTGCAGAAGCAGAAAACTAATTTATTCACTCGACGGCCAACCACAATAAATTGGAAAGTCAGAATAGCCATTTTATTATAGACTACTTTTAACTAAATAACTACAAACACGGAATCAAATCTATGAATTACAACAAAGTAATAATTGTAGTATAACATTACAGCTTAAACGTTTATGAGTCTCACAGAGGAGCAACATTCACAATCACTGAAAGAATCTACTTTACCTTATTTGTATTCGTAAACAAATTAGTCGTAGACAGTTTAATCTACTGTGATCTTTTTAGAAGAGATGATTTTGTTGAGTGAGTGAAACATTCTGACATACCATTAAGAAACTCAACAGTTAATAAAGATGGAGTGTCTGGGGTCCTTCAATGTAGTCTTGCAAAATTCATCTACCAGACGCAAAATTGTTGCTTCATTCTGATGTGTAGAATAGGAAGTAGGCTTCAACAACAGACTCACGCTATTCACTGCAGTCAGGACAATGAAATAGATTTTTGAATTAAGCTAGCGCACGACAAAATCATTTCAAATGCTAGATATCATTGTCTAAGGGCACAAGTTTAAAAGACCTACATCATACCTTTTTATATCTGTTGACTGCAGGCAAAAAGAAAAAAAAAGACGTTTTACCGATTATTAACATAGATTTAAAATGTTAAAGCCGCAAATATAATAATGTGTATCAATGGAATTATAATTATGATTCAAATTTTACAATAAAAGCGTTTCTAATTCGTAATATTTTACTGGGGTAGTCATACTGTCTGACAGAACAAATATTCTCTTCTTTTCTACTTTTTTGAATCAATGACTATTGGCATAACACGTCATGTCAAGAAATACATCTGCAAGATGGACCCGACCATATTGTCAGTGATGTAGTCACGTGGCTTAATTCGGTGGCAAATTGAAAAGTAAATATTTTCTTTCAAGACTGTATCTCACAATAAACTCTGTTCTTTTATATAGTACATTATTAGTCTCTAAATCTTGTTAAAAAGCATTTTTCTTCAAAGCACGACCCTACATTTTCTCCTGCTATTACTAAATTATATATATATATATATATATATATATATGCATGTGTGTGTGTGTGTGTGTGTTAGAGAGTGTGTATGTATGTGTGTGTTTGTATACAATCTTGTAAAGATCAGCTATTCAGAAGATTATTTTATTTAGAGTTAAATAATTTACCCTAGTTAAACGTTTTGGTATTCATATTAAACCCTCATCTGGGCGATGTTAAAATACGATGTCATACCTTCTGAATTATCATCAGTTTTAAGAAGAAATGAAAGAAAGAGAAAAATCTTAGAAATCCATTACCGTAAGTAAAATTCTTTTTCGAAACTAAGTGACGTAATTATATTTCAAAATCAATTTTTAAAGTGTAAAGCAATTGGTGAAAACCCTCACAACCCCATATCCACGGACACACACTGAGTTATATATGAGTTCTCTTTTACCTCGGTTTCATCATTGCCATGTTTTACTTTTACTTTATTTCTTTTTTCTACTTTATCGTTTAGCTGCTTGTAACTTAAGAAGGTTTATGATGAAAAGTGTTACTGAAAAAATATCAGAAGGGAATATATATATATATATATATATATATATATATATATATATATATATATATATATATATATATATATATGTGATCTGTTCACTCCCTTTTGTTACTACTTGCATTTATATATTACTCTCTGGAATTTTATTTAAGAATTAAACTTCCATTTGTTATTTTTTTTTCAAAATCTTTTACAAAACATTTCAAAAGTCTATTTATTTGTTTTGTTACTTTTGGAAACTCCTTGTAAGAACCTGCTATAATTTTATAGCACCAGTAAGAAAAGTCCTCTTCATAGATCCTCATGCTTATATAACTCGTTTAAAATCCAAGATACCTCCCTCTTTGTGGAGACGAGGAGGTTTACGTATCCCCAAATAACGAAATATTCGACTTGTGGTCTTCATTCAACAATAAATAAAATATTAAGATATAAAACGCATAAAATATCTATTGAATAGCTGAATATTTTCATTCTATAATATATATATATATATATATATATATATATATATATATATATATATATATATCGAAAAAACATGATAAGATTATTAAAATTAACTGTATTTTTCCAAGCTATGCAGAAGAAACTATTATGGAAGAACAGCATACTGAAAAAAATGGAGTTTATGATCAAAAAATAAATAAGTAAATACGTAGTTGAGCCTCCCGGTGTTTTTCTGACAGACTCAGGTCTGGTCTTATTTCCTTATTTAATGACATATCAAACTTCAGGGTTATTTCCAGAATCTTTTCCTTCGCCAATATAGATTCATGACTTATCAGTGAAAATCACTCTCATCCAATTATTCCCGAATTTCATTTTAACTTACTCAAACTTTATTTTTGTTTGTGATAATACTTGTTTATGCTTGTCTGTTCTCTATGTAAATAGCATTTCATACAGTCGATTTCATTCAAGTCCTTCTTTATTTTTATTTATTTATTTTATTTATTTATTTATTTTTTGTTAGGAATTTTCTATTTTCAGATTATATTTTCTATCTTGTTTTGATGCCGTTTATTGTCGATTTTCTTGTTTCAGTTTTTTTAGACACAACTTACTGGAAACAATGAAAACATTACGCTCCACTCTACTGATGGGTTTATTTGTTTAATGTCTAGTTAACTTTCAGGGGTTATTTAATGCCAAAGTTATCCTCGAAGAAGAACAGCTGTGATACAATTTAAATCTTACCTGAGGCGATGAAAAATTTCAATAATTTTTCCAAGAAAAATTGTCCTAATATGAACATAATAACGAAACTGGAATTTGAACGTGATTACTTTGATGTCGGTTTCCACACTCTACTGATGATTATTTTCTTGAATAACTTTTACGTTCCTTTTTTTAATATTTTTCAATTTAATAAGTTGGACTATCCTTTCATTTCAATTGCATTATTTTTTACACTATTTCTTTTCAATTAGTTATGCCCAACCGCACCGTGAAATCTGCAAGAAAACTACGCTGTTGATTCTATTTGTTTCTGGAATAGAATTTACTTGATCATTACATATTTTCTTCCATAAATTGAGTTATTCCATAGTATTTTTCTCTGCTTGAGTTTGAAAAACAGTTTTTAAATAATTTAATCTGGTTTATTGCAGGAATTTATTTTGAATTTTCTGCGAAAAGAGTATAGTTGTTTGACGGCATAATGTTTTTTTTTTTCTTTAATGTTTTTCAAATACAATAATATGATCGATTTTCAAATGTTTTACAGCGCATTATAATCATTTTCTGTGTCTAACTGTCTTTTTATTTGCCTAGATTGTTTTTGAACACATATATCTTATATTCATTCCTGCATTAGGGAATTCGTCTATGATCCTTTTTTACGTACATTGATACGATATCAAATATTCCTATCCTAGATATTTTGTTTACATGAATCTCATGGTTTCAACAATTCTTATAAAATATGGATATTTCATAAACAATTAGTTTTTCAAGCAACTATTTTCATGTTATAATAAGCATTTTTGCTCAAGGTTATTTTGTCTCATTAGTAATCATAAAAGATATTTCTTACTAAACAATTATACCTACAAACAAGTATTGTTAACACAAATAATAAAAATACAGTTATATAGTATCAAGAATTCCTATATAACGTAAATAACGTAAAATAGATTCATGTGAACTATAAATGTACTCTAAATGATATGTGATTCCGTTTCCATCCGCTGACTATTCTGTTGGTTGCTAAAGATTTCGAATGGTACAACTGCCCACGTTGTGTTTTTTTTTAGATTCAGACAACCGATCACTTTCTAATGAGGTTCACCGGTCAATGTGTAGACGGAGGAGACCGCACTATAAATAAGCTAAAAAAAGAAATCGACGCCAAGACGCAGAAAAGAAGACAAAACAGCTGACAAAAATAACAATATTTAGAACAAAAAATGTCTTCCCAAAAGGATATATATTTTCACCCCTCCCGAGGGTGGTAATTTTAATCAGAAACCAGTTCACAAATTAATTGTCCGTTAATTCCTCGTTTAAGTTTTAGAGTTTGTTTTTTTTATTCCCGCTTTTGATCGTCTAGTGCAAGGCAATCTGAATTGGGAGTTATACTTGCTTTCTTCAGACCTTGGCACAACTTCACAAGTGCTTATTATGTTAAGCTTCTTTGCTTTTTCACAGAGTTGTATTATCGACGGGTTTGTTTGCTTTCTATAACGAGGAAAGTCTAGCATAAAGTTAAAAATTTCGAGATTCATGGAAACTGCTCACCGACTCATTTGCTGCAGTTTCTTTCTCTCTCTCTCTCTCTCTATATATATATATATATATATATATATGTAATATCATCTCGATTACGCTTCGCTTCTTTATCTCCGCGGGACTGGTGTCCCATCATCTGTCCCTCTTTACTTCTTAATAAGATTGTTTATCGCTAAGGCTAAATCAGATCCAAACTGTATATGTGTTTTTCTCTGCTTTCCACTCTGGGGAGTCTGACTCAAAATCAGATCCCAGAATGCGTAAAATCTAGTTGCTGCCTTCTACTCGTTTCTAGTAGGTCTACCTGGCTAGGGACGAACCCTATAATCTTATGTATATCTTGATCTAAAAGAAGTTAGGGGGGAAACAAAAATATATATCAATTTTCTTCTAATTTGGATTTCAATAGTTTTCTGCTGACGTGTATTATATCAGGATTGTTTCCATATTCGAATTTTAAAATACGTTATTCGAATTTTTGACTTTCGTATTGAATTATCTTTGAGGATTGATACGTTCTTGCTTTGAAATTGATTAGTTTTTTCGCTCTAAACTGTCTTGGAACGTAGCAATTTGTCATTACAATTCACTTATATTTCTTCTCTTTTAATTTAAGCAATAACAATATATTTACTTTTTTGTTTTTTCAAATACTTGCTTTTGTCAAATTCCTTCTTATCTAAAATACCTCAATATTTATCAAGACTGTATTTCAAATTCAGCCATTACACATTTGTAGTATACTATTCTATTCTTCAAAACTTCGAATCGGTTTCATTTTCCTCAGGTTAATAAAATTTCTCTGACTGGCCCCCGATCTTATTGGATTGCAACTACTAAGTATTATGGCCTTTTGCCTTTTGAAAAATGTTTGACACTTGTCCTGGCATTATATAATCTTCTCTGAAGTAAAAAAGGGAAAGGCATCTTAATGTGCTAATTCCATAATTTGGTGGGGTGAGGGGCTTTTAAAGAATAAACTTTAAGAGGTACCGATAAATAGAGCTCTCTCTCTCTCTCTCTCTCTCTCTCTCTCTCTCTCTCTCTCTCTCTCTCTCTCTTTGCAATTCATCCTTATCGGTCACTGTTCTCTGTAAAACCTCCGGATGATATCCACTCTCCATATTGGGCAAATTAATGTAAGTCTTTGCATGTTGACTATGTGTAAGAGTCTATTACAAAACGTCACCTACAATTTTGTCTTTACTTCTCCAGCAGTGCATGGTGTGTCTTGTTCGTCTTGCTCGTACGTCCTCTTCCTTGGGATGTAAGAGGCCGTACAGCTGCTTTTTTGTTGGGTGATGTACTTATGATTTATTAAAGACAGCACGTAACATACTTGTCTTGTTATTGTCTCAGATGTTTTGCAAGCCTTTTTTGTTAAATCCAGATAATGCAACAGTTGAGTAGTACTGACATACCTACAGGATTTCAATTTTATTTTATCAGATAGATAACATTCCAATAAAATTGTTAACCTATCTACAGCTGTCCATGCTTTTTTCTATGCGTATTTTGACACCCCTTTTTACGAATGAGATATAAAAACTGGTTAACAAATTTCCGATGTTTGCCATTGAAAGAGGCAATAGCATCATCTTGATTAAAACACATTAACTTTGTTATATCTGGGTTAACACAGACCGATGCCTCTTGAAGCCTATTTGAATATATTTCGTAGAGAATCGGCTGATGAACCTTGCCAGATAACTATGATTTCGACAAGTGTGTCAAAATAACAGTGAAATGCCGAATAACCTTAATGAATATTCATCGTTGCTGCCTAAAATAATTAAAAAACAAACCAGTCCAAAGTAAAGTATATTCCCCAAAGCGGGAATATAAAATCAATTAATAAATCAACATTAGCGCATGATGCGTTTCAGAATCCATGTATGTGATTGTTTATATTCTCCCCACTTTCGATATTTCTTTCATTTTTTATAGTTTACTTAAATTAACCTTCAAATGTTTTTTTTTTGTTTTCTTGTTCTTCTTTCCTTTCAGTATTTTTTCGTTCATTCATTTTATTCTTCAGGTTTTTAATTGTATCTCTATATCATTTTCCTTTAAGCTTTCTTCTTTTCGTTCTTCGAAATTTTCTATGTTTATGATTTTTTTCTGTTTTCTTTTTCTTTTTTCCTTTTTTTTTTTCAAACTTGATATTTCATTTTCTGTTCTTTCAAAATTCTAACCGCCCCTCTATCATCGCTTTTCTCTTTCCTTTTGATTATTTTTTTCTTCTTATCTTCCATTTTAACAATCCTCCATGGACTAAAAAGAATAAAAATGATGATACTGTAAAATAACGTTGGAGCCGAACAGTCTTTCCTATCCCGTGCACCAATCTAATCATCGCCAGAGGACAGGATAGTCACTCTAATTACCAGCTTTATCATTTCGTGTGTACGCACAACCTGCTTCTCGATGTTTTCCGGACACAAGTAGAGGCAATTCCCACACATTCACCAAGCACATTCACTTGTCATCTCTCTCTCTCTCTCTCTCTCTCTCTCTCTCTCTCTCTCTCTCTCTCTCTCTCTCTCTCTCTTTTCCCCAAAGCGCCTAAGACGCCAAACAAAGATGATAATTATTGATTGTCAGAATCAATGACTGATCGCAATTACTTACACTTCACATGCCTGGCCATTTTGATATTAATATATTTAAAATAGTCGATTGGAAAGCGGTCAGAGTAGAGGTAGTTTTCTACAGGTATCTCTGATGAGACATCGATGTCGTTGCTTATGTAGAGTAACATGAATGATTTCCATGTCAAGTAAAGTCAGGAACAAGGGGAAAAAATACGTCACATCTAATACTTGGAAGAATTATTCCCCAAAAAATGCTGAGATAATTATGCTTATTTTTAGCAGTAGGGATATCTATCTATCTATCAATCTATCTATTTAAAACTTTTTAACTTTTAAACAATAATCGGCTAATTTCATTTCCATCTAAAAGCTGAGACCTTTATGATCATTTTGAAAGAAAAGGAGAGTTCTCGCTCTCTCTCTCTCTCTTTCTTTCTCTTTCTATTTCTTTCTCTCTCTCTCTCTCTCTATATATATATATATATATACATATATATATATATATATATATATATATATATATATATATATATATATATATATATATATATTAGTCTATCTAACTATTGTAATCGACTGATTTTAATAACATCCTGCTCATGCTAAACATATATCTTCCAAACTGTGAGCTCAATATCAGGTGTCTACGATTGCAGAGATAAGATATTGGTAAATAGAAGTAACTTTGATAACAAAATATTTTTTTTAAATCATTCGCTGAGTGGATTTGCTACGTTATAGTTCATTTTTCATCGCTTCTTTAATAGGATATCAACATTTTTAAAACTATTTTAAAGACTTTATAAAAATAACTTTTCTACACGAAACTAGATCAAAACAACTAAAAAGTAGACAATAGAAAAAATATTCCAATTTTTAAAATCACTTTTTATCAACTTCATAGATTGATAGATATGTTTTGTATTGTGGTTTCGGATAAAAAAACTTAAAAACATTTATCTGAACTTCTAATCAAAAGTTTCTAATGCAAGAGCAGTATTTAACAGTAAATAATTGGTGTAAAGTTGATACGCACCAGCTTCACTGGTATCGTGGACTTGTACCATTATCATTCTCATTCAAATAAAAATGTGTTCATAATAATGTGTTTATATTTATAATGATAAAAAACAGCAACAAGCATTATTTTAGATTATCGATAGACGAATTACATGCACGTAAATATATACATGACTTAATTTCTGAGATGAAGTTGGATATCTCTTAAAATATTCGGCCTATTGTTCGAGTCTTTATTGGTATATTCACAGCGTTTCCGCCTGTATGACATTCGCTCTTTCTTGCTGAACAAATAGCCCGCACGGAATCTCGAACTGAACCTTTATTTGATCCACTGAGTGGATAGTTCCAACTCTGATAACCATGACTGGGGACAAGTTTTAAGTCATAGTTAGTATTCCTTGTTATTATAGCCTATTGTCGGGATTGAAACTATATACTCCAAATGATGCCATTCACTACCACTTTTCAAAGACGCGATATATCCAGTGTGCCATGTGTCGTTACCGGGCAAGTCAGCGTGAATTTTCGGGACTTATAAACCTGATGTCTACAACAACTCATAAAATACTCCTCTCGGTATCAGGTTATGTTTTTAACCTAGTTCATATTGCAATTTTATAAATACACTATATATATATATATATATGAGAGTGAGGTCTAAAATTCATACTTGAAAAAATATATTGTGTAAAAACATCAGATGTTGTCCAGGGATGGATGAAGAGAGAGGGAGTGAGAGAGAGAGAGAGAGGAATCAATGCTGCCATCATGACTGATAATGATGATGATTATTATTATTATTATTATTATTATAGTTTATTGTTATTAATTACCTGAAGCCATATGACTGACTTTTTTTTAATTGCTTTGCCACCTGTGTCCAAATTTTGGGGTCAATATTCCATCACTTCATGTGTCCAGGGTATGACACAAAACTGAATCTGGTGGGGAGGGCCTAGTTCAGTAGGCCTGTTGATCATGGAGTACCTCTGAATTGTCCTTACTCCTTAATTGAATTTGACCTGGAATAATAATTTATTTGGCCTCTCGTATGTCTCTAATAGATAATAGAGAAAATTATCTATATTATATAGGAATGCGTTCTATTATATAAATATGTTAAAGCAACTTAAGAAAGTTGATAACAATGTAAATATAAAAGTACAATAAATGCACTTTTCTAACCTCTAAGCATGAGTAACCTCAGGCTAATATGCAGTTGAAATCAATCAATCAATCAATCAATCAAAAAGTATTCAATATCTATTTTAGAAATATATGCTGACATATTTAGGACATCATCTCTCGACATACACGTACTTATCAAGAAAATATTTCCATTAAATAGAATGTTTTTTAACTAACATTTGACATAATTAGTTGGTGATTTTGGGAAAGATTTAATAGTCGAAAAAAATTATCCAGAAAGCGCATTCGTTTCAGAAAAGTTGCTTCGTATTACCTGAAATGTTCAGGGAAGTAAATTAATTAAAATTTTGATGAAACATGCATTAAGGGCCCTTTTGTAAATCGTCGGATTTATTATGAGATTTTATGCTCTATATACAGATGTCAGCTGAAATTTTCATAGGCTCACAAAGATATCCTTATAGAATGTGACCAAATGAGGTGTATTTTTCTGAGTGAAATCAACACTAGTATGTCAGTCTGTAAGTGTCCATGGGAGAACGACGTTCATAAGGTTTTCTCTTCTTCTCCAGCTGTACCGTACGTGCCCCGTTTGTCTTATTTGTGAGACCTGCCGGAGGCGAGGAACGATCGGGAGAAGTGGCGAGAGAGGGTCGGGGATATCCGTGCTAGCGGCATGACATGATGATGATAATGATACATAGATGATAAATTGCATTTTTTCTTTCCTGTAAAACCACTTTGTTGATGGTATCTTGCGACCGCATTGAATCTGCTAAGTTCATTATCGCCAGCTAAGTCAGTATATTACAGTAGTGTCTAAAGAAAAATATTATTTGTCATATATAAATTTGATGGAGGGTTCAACATTGTTTAATTCCTCGGCAATTTCTTCGATTTTTATGTTTTGTGGTAGGAAAATGAGTAAATCGTCAATATATCTAAAAATGTAGAGTTAATGGGTAGTCTGTATTTAAACCCATACATTGCAAAAAAGCCTGTAGATTTTTAGAATCCATAGTCATTTCTATAAGCAAGCACATTTCACAAACACCTGTATTTTATCAGATTTAGCAAACATTATCCTACATAAAAAATGGATAACAATTTTAACATAAATACAAGACAAACATTTTTTTTCTCCTACAATGCCTCTATATATTTTTCTTTTTAGTGCTTCCATATTTTCCATTTTCTTTTTCAATTACATATTCCTATATAGTCAATAAGTTTTGACAAGACGGGATGTGCTAGGGCCTCCACCTTCACCATCCAAGCATGCACGTTACCATTTCCCTCTTCATATCCTTCTATTTTTTCCTCTCAGGAACTTCCCCTTTTTCATATTAACATTCTTTTGTATTCTCTCTGAAATTAAGTCAAAATAAATAACCCCTACCATCATCACTCAGTCCTAGATCTATTACCTTTTTCCCTTTTCTATCTTTTGGCTTTAGGCCTTACCTACTTTCATATTAACATATGTACACTCTTATCTATTTTATATTATTGCTGACATTTAGTAAAAACTATATTCTCAGATGAAAAAGTTCTTTCAATAAATAATAACGAAATATTCGGAAATGAATCACATGTTTGTGTTTTTAATATATCCACTGTTTCATTTATTTTTCATCATTGTGTGTGTGTGTGTGTGTGTGTGTGTGTGTGTGTGTGTGTGTGTGTGTGTGTGTGTGTGTGTGTGAACATATGTACGTGTCCAGATGCTCTCATATATTTAGATCAATCTATTTATGTATCAATCTATACGGGTTTCACAGTAAATTCATTTATGTCATCGACTAAACATTTTGCCATTAATTTTGTTATTATTGTTCTATTTGCTCTCAGGCAATCACAATGACATGCACATAAAGCCATGCGATATATATATATATATATATATATATATATATATATATATGTGTGTGTGTGTGTGTGTGTGTGTGTGTGTGTGTGTGTGTGTGTATTTGTATGTACATATTTGTTTGTGTATATGTGTGTGTGAGAGTGCGTCAGAGTGTTTATGTGCATATTTGAGTCCGTTGGCGTATATGCATGTGTGCACTGAGGTGTGTCTCTGAGAATATATATATATATATATATATATATATATATATAATAACGACTATAATTTAAGGAACGAGACAACAACATATATTTAAATGATTTTTACTTGAAAAAAAAGTGCATGTAAGTTTACGAAAATTTCCCAAAATATATTGTAATATATTAATATATTTATTACAAATAAAGTTTTCTAAAAAAAATTACGTTAAATAGATACTGAACAAAAAATAAAAATATACGTTTTGCCATGGTCAAAAGTTAAGGAACGTACTTGACATATTGTAATTTAGGTAATTTTTAAAAAACTTGATTGCTAACTTTTATTCCTAGTTAATTGTCCCCGATCGTCTGAACTATTATTAAGCAAGAGGGTGGCGAAAGCATGTAATTCTTTTTAACTCGAGAGGGAAAAACTCATTTTAGCAAATCATGCAAAGGGCAAATCGTTTTCAGAAATTTCTGGCATTACACGAAGATCACAAGTTGTTTCACGTGTGATCTGTAGATTTAAGGCTAACAAGACACTTGAACCAAAACCGAGATCTAGCAGGCTTTCTATGACTACCAAACGGAAAGATCGGGTATTTTTAAAATATCTTTAAAAGACCGTTTCCATACGGCACGTGTATATTTCTCGTGTATTTTGTGAGCAAACAGAAAAAAAAATCTCTAAAAAAACAGTTACTCGTAGGTTAGATAAGGAAAAATTAGTGGCTCGTATTCCATGGAGCAAACTTTTGATTTCAACGAAAAATCAAAAGGTTCGTCTAGACTTCAGCACAGAGCATATCCCGTGGACAGAGGAACAAAGCAATATGATTCACTTCTGTGATAAATCTACATTCATGTTTTTTGCATCTGATTATCAGACGTTTGTAAGACGTAAAAATAGAAAACGGTCATCTCCCCAATGCGTTAAAAAAACTGTGAAATTAGGAGGGCCAGCATAAGCGGGTGGGAATGATTTCTTCAACGGGAGTAGGACCCATTGTTTGTTTTAATGGTAATATTGATGTCAGTGTTCATAAAGAACTTCTTCGCCAGCATGCTCTGCCTCATTTAAGCAAAGGGACTGCTGAAACTCCAATATTATGCAAAACAACGCACCTTGCCAAAACCTAAAACTGTGTTAAGGTTTCTTGAAGAGGAAGGAATACTTGTTATGTTGGGGCCACCACAAAGTTCCAAGTATATTCTATGAAAAATTTATAAACATACTTGCACATTTTTTCAAGTAAAAATTATTTAAATATTTGTTGCTGTTCTGTTCCTTAACTTATTGCAGCTACTATATATATATATATATATACAGTGCAGTTCAAAATGTTCTAAGTCTCAGCCAGAAAGAAGAGTGCAACAAAATATTTTTACTTCCTATGCCAAGTACCACTATGTCAAATTTTTAGACTTTTCGACTTTCATGAGAAGAGGTAATGGAGCAAAAGAAAACAAAATTTTCTCCTCTTTTCATTCTGGGTGAAGATCAGAACGTTTTCATCGGCAATTTCCTCTCTCTTGCCTCTCTCTAACACACACACACACACACACACACACACACACACACACACACACACACACACACTATATATATATATATATATATATATATATATATATATATATATATATATATATATAATGTCTTAAATAAGTTTACAGACTTTTTTTTGCAAGCATTTAAATTTGTCGTAGATTCTTGAAAATTTAGTATGCTATTGCTATACATATTATAAGATGACTGACCAATTTCTATGATTTCAGCTTCAAAGGAACTGCTACAGCAGGAATTAAAATACACTATACTAAAGCCTGATTGTTACAGCTGGTGAATGTCAAAAATGTAATCAGGACTTGAGGACAATTTAGAAGGACGATATGCAATAAAATTCTGATTTAAACTTGAAAAAATGCCACAGAAACGTATGGAATGCTTCAGACTTCTTTTGAACCATCTTGCATGAATCGAGCATCAGTTTTTGAGTGACATAAGAAATACAAGGATGGCAGGGATTCTGTGAGGGATGATGAGGTGTGGGAGGAGTAAGGAAGTCAATACACCAGAGTTTATTGTCCAAACGGTTAGCGTTAGGGTTACTATGTTGAGGTTTTAATGGAGTTCAGCAAGGGATTCCGTCGAAAGAGGCCAGCACTCTTTAAATCGGGTCAGTGGCATTTTCACCAGGACAATGCACTAGTCCACAACTGCAACCTTGTCACAGACTATTTGACCAAGATGGGCATCAAGATAGTTTGTCACCCTCCCTATAGTCCACACCAAGCTCCCTGTGAATTTGCTTATTCCCCAAGCACAGAGGCTGTCGTTATGAGACAATTGAGGAGATAAAAGAGGCTGTGACGAAGGTCATTGACACGCTCACGCACGAGGACTTCCATAGGGCCTTATATATATATATATATATATATACCTTCTTAAATACATACAGACAAATATATGTTTGTCTGTTTGTATAAACGTTTTTATACATACATGTGTGTGCATATATTAACTCAAATAAGTGATAAATTTACCGATACATAAATTCAGTTAATGATGTCTTTGCACCCTTTTGTACAATTGACATTTTATATTCTTGATCATTTGTGCATATCTGGTATTTTTATGGCAATTTCCTTTGTATTAAGCATGTTCTTTAGTTATTTTGCCTTCTTGTTGAATATTTAATTTTATTTTTCATTCCGTTCGATCATTGATTTTTCTGTATTTCGCTGAGAATTACGGTTAATTCTTATAGCATATTATAGCACCTTTTTAACTGATATATTCTTTGTCTTTATATATATATATATATATATATATATATATATATATATATATATTTGTGCATGTGTGTTTCTATCTCTTAAATGTCATAAGAGTTCATTTTTATGAATTATTTACGAACTTTGTATATTTTTAAGTTTTAGTTGCATAATTTTAAATATGTTCATTGTAATTTATAAATGTTTTCTTTCTATATACATTGCATTCTTTTTTCATTTGATGTTATTTATGTAAATGTTATACAATTTATTATATATGTTTTATATATTATCTTCTATTTTCGCCATTTATCACATAAAATATTCGGTTCTAGATTTTTGATTTGATTTAATTTTATGTACAAATTATCGTCTCCGACTTTGGTAAATTTCGAAATTTGATAAAAACAACAACAACAACAACAACAACAACAACAACAACAACAACAACAACAACAACAACAACATTAATAATAATGATAATAAAAATAATAATATTGGGCTGTGGCCCTCGTTAGATATTCTTGAACCTTTCTCAGGTGGACTAGAGATGAACTTAAACCAATGGATCAAAGACCAAAAAAATTATTAGCCATACATAAGGCATTACATCCCAGAGACGACGTTGACAGACTATTGTATCAAGAAAGGAGGGAGGATGAGGACTTGCCAGCATCGAAGAAAGCGTTGACGCATCGATACAACTGCTCGAAGACTACATTGTAAAACACTAAGGAGGAATGATTACAGTCATCAGAAACGATACCAACAGCACGATAGATGATAGAATGACAATAACTAGGGAAAAAAATGGGGAAAAAACAACTCTATAGCCGCTTTAAACGACTAATAAACACATCTCACACGAGAAAAGCTTGAACCTCAACAGAAAAACAGTATCTCCCCTAATAGCAGCACAGGACATCACCATAAAAACCAATCATACAACAGCAATAACGGAGTAGATTCAACAAAATAGCAAATGTAGACTATGCGGAGACAGAGACCAAAGGATCAATCACATAATTGGCGAATGCAGCAAATTAGCACAGAAGGAGTATAAGACGTGACACGACTGGATCGACAAAGTGATCAACTGGGAAATGTGCAAGAAATTTAAATTTGACCACAAGAACAAATGGTATATGCACAACCCAGCACCTGTCTTAGAAAATGACACAAATAAACATACACACGGATCACCTAATATCGGCCAGAAGACCAGGCCTTATAATAATCAACAAAAAAAAGAGAAAATTTGAAAAATTGTTGACTTTGCAGTCCCAGAATAAAACTGAAAGAATGTGAAAAAAAAAGGCTAAGTACCTTGACCTTGCAAGAGAATTAAAAAGTTGTCGACCATGAAAGTGACAATTGTACCAATCGTGATTGGTGCTATTGGCACAGTAACTAAAGGACTATTAAAAGGCTGTGATGACTTGGAAGTTGGTGGACCAGTGAAGACTATCCAAATGACAGCATTAGAGAAACGGCCTGAATACTTAGAAGAGTCCTAGAGACTTCAGAAGATTTTCTGTCATTCAAACTCCAGTGAACGACCATCAGCTAACGCTGGTGTGAAAAATTCTAATGAGTAAATAATAATAATAATAATAATAATAGTAATAAAACCCAGCGCCTGTCCTAGAAAATGACTCGCATAAACTCCTATGGGACTTTAATATACAAACGGATCACCTAATCCCGGCCAGGAGACCAGACTTAATAATAATCAAAAAAATAAAAAAGAGAGAACTTGCAAAATAGTCGACTTTGCTGTCCCGGTAGACCATAGAATAAAACTGAAAGAATGTGAAAAGAAGGATAAGTACCTCGACCTTGCTAGGGAACTGAAAAAACTGTGGAACATGCAGGTGACAATTATACCAATTGTAATTGGTGCGTTTGGAATAGTAATTAAGGGAATACTAAAGGGACAAGAGGACTTAGCGGTTGGCGGATGAGTACAGACCATCCAAACGACAGCATTGTTGAGAACTGCCAGAATACTAAGAAGAGTCCTGGAGACTTGAGGAGACTTGTTGTCACTCAGACTTCAGTGAAAAACCATCGGCTATCGCTGATATGAAAAGCTCTAATGAGTGAACAATAATTATAATAATATGGTATATGCACAACCCAGCAAATGTCCTAGAAAATGACACGCACAAACACCTGTGGGAATTTGATATACAAACGGATCACCAAATCTCGGTCCGAAACAAGCCCTTTTAATACTCAACAACAACAAAAAAAAAGACAATCTACAAAGTTGTCGACTTTGCTGTCCCGGCAGACCACAAAATGAAACTGAAAGAATGTGAAAAGAGAGATAAGTACCTTGACCTTGCTAGAGAATTGAAAAAAACTATGCAACATGAAGGTGACAATTATACTAATTGTGATTGGCGCTTTTGGAACGGTAACAAAAGGATTATTAAAGGGCCTGGAAGATTTACAAGTTGGCGGCCAAGTAGAGACCATCCAAACAGCACTATTGAAAACGGCCAGAATACTGAGAAGAGTCCTGGAGATTTGCTATCACTCAATCTCAAATTAAAGACCATCAGCTTACGCTGATGTGAAAAACTCTAATGAGTAATAACAATAATAATAATAATGGTAAAAACTTGTGGAGACTTGCTGTCACTCAAACATCAGAGAAAATCTATCAGCTGACGAGACATAAGGAATCTTGCTGTCATTCAAACTTCAGTTAAAGACCATCTGCTAACGCAAATGGGAAAAAACTCTCAAGGATTAAATAATAAAAATATCTTTGCAGTAAAACGACTACCGTGAGAGTTGTCGTGGGAACCTTGGGTGTGATAAAAAGGACGGGAAAACACCAAATCCTCATACATGGCTGTACCGGCCTTCATGAAAAGCAAATAAATTGCAGTTTGCGGAATTGCTGATCTCTTTAGACAATTAATGTCTTAAAAATATAGCCCAATAAAGGCAGCAAAAACAGAAATACATTGAATACATGCAATCACTGATGTCTTGGGTAAACACCTGGTGAATGATTGTAAGAAAGCAAAAATAAAGCTGAAAATTAAATAATAATAACAGTAAAAGTAGTCGTAATGTTTTTTTTTTTCAATTATACATTATCTTTCTCGCTAAAGTTTTAAAAGTGTTTTACTCGATATCTTGAAGTCTTTTTTTTTTGTCTAATATTGTTGATACTTTCATCCAATATTTCACCCCCTGCTGAGACGTATAAAATGACTTGATTGATACCAGGCTGTGTTTTAATTTCTTCCGTTTAAGATAAATTACAACATTTTATCTATTGATAAGAAAAGTAAAAAAAATGAAGAAAGAAAGAAAGAAAGAAAAAAACAGTGCGGGTTGGTAGGGTAGGACGAAGGTGTGCTTAGCGCGAAGAGGTTTTGTTGAGATATGCAACAGTCAGGAACAGACGTGCAATGTCCAGTGTGTGAGAGGTGGGGGGCAAAATATGGCGGCCGTCAGCGAAAGGATGATTAATGTTGCATTTATGGCACGATTAAATTTTAATTGAATGCGCCAACCACCCTCATAAAAATGACAGCCTGTTATAATAAAAGCGTCTATTCGAATTCTAAATTGGTTTTGTGTCTCCGTTGATGGTATTTTCATTTTCTTTTGTTTTAAGTTGTTGCCGCTGTTGTCGTTGTTGTTGTTGTTGCTTGTGTGCGTACCAATGTCTGTTTTTAGGATGTGCCCATCAGCAGCCATTAGGTATGTCTCGTACTTACATCGTATGTTCCAACGTCAAGACATTTCTGGTCGCTTAAATTTGATGCATTTTCAAAAAAATGCACAAAACGTGGGTGATTACAGGAGAATAATAATAAACAAGAAGGTATGTCTATTTTCTAAAATATTCCAGTTGAATTAACACAGCATATGGTTCCTATAGAATGAATAGATTCTGATGGCATGTATTTAGACTTATTTTGTCAGGTATCACTTTTTTCGATAATGTAACTACGTTTGAATTAATGAATCGCCACTTGACATTTCCCGGGCGAATATTTGTTATTCCAAAGCTTCGACGATAAAGATGGATCCAACATATATATATATATATATATATATATATATGTGTGTGTGTGTGTATGTGTGTGTGTGTGTGTTTTATTTTTCAGTAAAGCTATTTGTGAAAGTGTAAGAGGTACCATCCTTTCAATCTAATTTTTCCGATGATTTATTTGAAAATTCCCCACCTCTCTCTAAAACATATACATATATACTTATATGTATATATACAAAAATGAATGTATCTCTCTCTCTCTCTCTCTCTCTCTCTCTCTCTCTCTATCTTTGTATATATATATTGAGAGAAAATGTGATACAGATGGAAATATTGAGTGAAAGGAATAATTCAGTAATTCTTGTGTCGAACATGGAGTTATCAGCATCATCATCATCATCATGTCGTGCCGCTAGCATGGATATCCCTGAGCCTCTCTCCCCACTTATCCCTATCGTTCATCGCCTCTGGCAGGTCTTCAAGGCTACATCCAGTATCCTCACATAGCTGCTGTATGTATGTTCGAGCTGGTCGTCCCTCTTTTGCTCGGCCATATGTGGGGGTCCATAGAAGTGCATCACTAATGAACCCGTCCCTGCATGTCTGGTTCGTCTCACTGGGATAGTTTTCGTAAAGGGAGGCAGGGAGGCCGTATAGTTGGTGCCATGTGAGGTGTCGCCGTCAGGATTTGTTCAATATTGCTCGCAACATTCTTGTGTAATTGTCGTCTAGCTTCATCTCCAGCCATTTTGTTAGCGTCCAAGTAGTGCATCAATACAGCAGTATCGACACGACCAATGCCAGGAAGAAACTGCGTTTCATTTCATGAGGTCAGGTCTGATTCCCATATGATCGACAGCTTATCGATAGCTGTCCATGCCTTCGCTAGCCGTGTGTCGATGTCCTTTTCGGTTGGAGAGACACTGCTTCCTAGGTAGGCGAATTTATCAACCAGTTTCAGAGAGGTTCCGTCTAGTGTGAAAATGTCTCCTGTTTGATTATAGCACATATATTCAGTATTGTGTGTATTGACATGGAGGCCAATGCCTGCGGTGGCTGGTTCCAAACTATGCAGTAGTGTTTCGGCTTGGTTGGGTGTATTTGCCAGAATCGCTATGTCATCGGCGTAGTCGGCGTCAGTAATTGTTTTTGTGGGCTACATTCTGCTTATTTTCTTTGTCAGATCGAAGCCGTTTTCTCTGATTTTATCAATCGATGTTCTAAGCACGTTGTTTAGACAGATGATGATGAGGTATGGAGCTAGCGTGTCCCCTTGCAGTACTCCTGCTACAATGTCGAAGTATTCTGTGTGTCCATCCGGTGAACGTACTTTCATTTTGGTGTTTCTGTAGAGAATCGTTATTGCGGCTACGGTTACTTTTGTTAGGCCGTATGCTAGTAGAATTTGTTCCATCTTCCTTCTGTGAACGGAATCGAAGGCCTTGGTAAAGTCGACAAATAGTAATGTCACCGCCTTCAAGGATTCTATGGATAGTCACTGTTTGTGAGATCTATTTCTTCGGAAGCCATTTTGGTTTTTCCTAAGGATGCTGTCGATTTTGGGTTCTATGAGGTTTCTTAGCAGGGCATTGTAAATTTTAGCAGCTATGGATATAAGTGTTTTACTTCGGTAGTTCTTGGCTAATCTGAGGTCACCCTTTTTCGGGAAGGGGATGATGCATTCCTTCATCCATCTGTCGATCGGAGTTTGATTATAGACTGCTTTGCAGTGTCGGGGCAGTATTTCGTCGAATTGTCTGGTCTTCAATACTTCTGGGGGAATCTCGTCAAGCCATGCAGCTTTCCTATTTTTAATATTTCTAAGAACCGAGTCGAGGTATTCTTGGGTGAACGGTCCTAGTTTAATGTCCAATTGCTTACTAATAATTCTGGTGATTGGTTTATGCGTAACTTTCGATGGGTTTCCTAGTAGATTTTCGAAATGCTGTTTCCAGTTTTATTCTTTCTTGTTTGTTTGCAGCTTTCAATATTGCTTTGGCTGTGCTCTTCCTTCTATTCACTTCGTTTATTGTTTGCCAGGCTATCCTAGATTTCCTATCATCCACTGAGTCTCTAATCTTATCTATCTTATTTTGTATGTATTATGTCTGTTCTTTTAGATATATGCCTGCTAATTGATATTGTCCCATTTTTAGTTTTAGGGCATTTGTGTTTGTTATGTTCTTCCTATATCTTTTGGAGACAGTTTTCACGTGTGCACGTTTTTCTCTAACTGTTATCGTTTCCCATGAGACTCTATATTTAGTTCTATGTTTTGATGGAATACACTTCACTACCGCCTCGAGGTGCGCGTTGACGAAATTCTCATATTCGTCATTTGGGGTACCTTTTTCTTTCTTGTAGTGTCTCGAATCTGTCTCTCAATTCTAACTCATATTTATCTGTAATATCTGCATTGTTAAGAAGGGCCTAGTCATAGTGTTTGGTGATCGACATCGTGTGGCATTTTTTCGTAGGCCTAGTCGTATTTTTGCCCTGACTATTCGGTGATCGGAGGACACACACTCGGAAGAGGAGTATGCCTCGCAATTCATCGCGCTGTTTTTCTATTTTTTGTTTATAAAGTCTATCTGTGCTTTAATATTGTTAGCGTATGTGTAGGTCCATAATTTTCCCTCCCTTTTTTAATAGTTTGTATTGAGGCAATTTAACCTATTTTCTATCATGAAATCTGTTAGATGTTGTCCATTCCTATTTAACGTATTGTATAGGCTGTATTTGTTGTGTCCGTTTTTTCCAAATTTGAGCATTCATATCTCCGCCAATGTAACTGCCATCATCCTAAGTTGTATTCTCGGAATGCTATTAAGTGTTTTTAACGCTCTTGGTCCTATAAGCATTCCTAAAACTCCTACTGTGGCATTGACAGAGTTTTTCCATGCTGAATAAGTGGCCAGCGTACATCCATTGCTGGTATCGTGATATTTGATATCTCCGGTGTGCGTGTATCTGTGTCCTTGTATGTATATTATCTTTTGTTCTACGGCCGATGCACTCAGGTCTGGTAGTTGACCTATTCTATTTAAGGTTCTAACGTTAAATCTCACTATTTGTATTGTTTGTTTGCATTTCAGTAGTTTTTGTTGTTTGAAATCCGTTGCTGATTTTTCGAACACTGAGGCCAGGGCTTCAAACACAGCAGGACACATCCCTTTTTTACCCGTGCGAAGAGCGATGTAGTTTATGTATGTGGTTTGAGTGTGGGTCATGGTTATCTTTCGGTGGCTGTTTTTATTCTCATCTATATAAGTCACTCTTATAGATGAGCAGCAGTAGTTTCACGGTCGAACTGACGATTCTGAGCGTTGAGCCGCAAGACTCACTCGTCCAGGATCAGGTTAGGCATTGCGTTTGGCTGTCAGAGTGTTTATTCGCATATCTTTACGCCCATCATGCTTCTTCCCATGTGTACGTAAAAAATGGGAGGGGTCTTTCTTCACCCGAAAGTTTTAACTTGTTAAAATCCAAGACTAATGTATATCTATTAGAGATTTTTGGTCTATTTACCCCTCTCTTCCGATACTCGTCCAACATTTTTTTTTGTTTTTTTTATTGGGTACTTTCTTTACTTAACATTTTTTTGTTTTTTTTTCTTTTCTAAACTACTAGGGGGAAGCAGTGGACATTCTAAGCTGTTAGAAAAGATTCAGAAACAGGTGCCGTGCATGCTAGCACATATGACCTGAGTCATATATTCAATTTGGATTTACGGTAAAAGTGTCTTTACATTTAAAACACACTGTACAAGCGGCATTTTACAAAGAATAAAACAGCATACAATTTTGTAAAATTTTCAGCATTTTAAATCATTAGGACTTAAAGACGTTATACTAACCAGTATTGAATCTTTGGTTTTCATGTGGCATGAGTTAGATCTTCATCTTTCCACTTCTGCTTAACCGTTTAGTCACTAATGAATTTAAATAAAATTTGGGGCGGTCCACTAGTTATTTCGTCATTTTGGGGGGTTTGTTTTGGGCTTTTTTTGGTTATATTTTAGCAGAAGATGAATATTGACTTGGTTTCTATATATTTTATTTTATATATATATATACATATATATATAGTTTTTTTTGCATGTGTGTGTGAGAGAGAAAAACAATTCGTTAACGCCAATCTCTTGGCGTCGGTAAGTTTCTCAGTCAGCAGTTGGAAAGAACCTTTTGATAAAAACCTCCCGTTAATAGCGTATGACGAAAACCGATCAAATTTAAAACATTGATTTCCTCAAAGCACATCGGCCTTTTCTTTCTTTCCACTCCTTTTCGTTGTCTATCTGCCTCTAACCGTGTCCCGGTGTAATCTTTTTCTCGCTTTCTGTCAGTGTATCATTGTCTCTCTCACACTCTCTCTCTCTCTCTCTCTTTCTCTCTCTCTCTCATTATATATATATATATATATATATATAGTGGTTGGGTAATAGTAATTGTTCGAATTCATATTACTTACCTACATATATATCTCTGTTATCATATATAGGTATAGATATCTCAGTTATCATATATAGGTATAATTTCCTGCCTGTATATAAGATCACATCTTCAGACAAAAGAGCCGAAAATGTGGGGATTTTTTTTAATAAACTTACTATTTTATTTAAACTCTTTTATCAAAAGTGAAATAAATTATATCAGCCGTGTTCATTTCAATCAAATTGTGTGAATCGATGGAAGTCAATATTTGAGCGATTCATAATCAGTTCAAAGGCAGTCATGATGACGCGAGTAACAATTGCGAGGGTTTGCTTAGTTTGGACAGGAACACTTGGTTGGTTATATAATTAGAATTCAGAGGAATATGAATCAGTGGATTTATGATAAGAGTTAGAATCCAGTGAAATGCATGAATAGTCTGTTGCACGGAGGTTTACACTCAGTCATCAAAGAAGCTGGAAATTCTGTCAAAGATAAAGTTTAATTGAGTACTGGGCAGATGTCAAAGACTGGAAATGCTCACACTATACAGAAATGGGTTGTGAAATGATTTGTTTCAAAATTTAAGGAGATAGACGCTATTCCTCTTACAATATGGAATCGATATATGGCATTACTAATTGATATATATCTATCAATCAATCTATCAATCTGTCTACACATTCACATGCATAGAAACACGTGCACACACAAGTATATGAACTCATAAAATTCTTACACAAACACACACACACGCACACACACACACACAAACACACAAACACTTATATATATGTGTGTGTATGTGCATATATATATATATATATATATATATATATATACACACAGATGTGTGATGTGTGTGCATATAAGTGTGTGTGTGTGTGTGTGTGTGTGTGTGTGTGTGTGTGTAAAAATTCTTAATGATTTTTTATAACATTTGAATGGCAATTTCAACAGCATATGACCGATTATTTTTATCATATTTACCAACCCCTCCGCTCGGGCTGGATATGACACAAGGTCAATTTTAAGCGGAGTTTAACAGGTTTGAATTTAGAGTTTTCCTTCTCCTAAACTAGTTGCCTCACCAAGGCTGAAGAACCTAATCTGTCCTACTATTTACCCGTAGCTGGAGGGAAAATAATTGGATTCATACCTTTCCCAAAGGTATTAGTGCTATGTGAAATGCAATCAGTCTCGTCCAGGATTTGAACTCGTATCGTCGTGTCCAATTCCTACGACGATAACCATTACACCACGGGCTCCGATTTTTTTATGGACCTTGAAGAGTTGTTGCAATGAAGTTGTAAATACAACTCCACGCCTTAAGATGTCTCTCCTTTTTCTTTCTCTGTTAAATTTTGCCATTTTTTTATGAACAAAAATTTTAAATGTTGAAAACGGTGAAAATCAAATTATGGTGCTCACTTTAAATTTTTTAAGAAATATAATTTTGTTATGAGCAAGGTAAGAATTCAAATCTTAAAATACTGCAAATTTGTCACAACTTCAGACACGGTTAAAATTTTAAAGATTCTGAAAGAATGGTGAACAACCGGGTTTTGCCAGATATTAATTGCCCCAACTCAAAACGTAGTCGACCATTTGACTTGATATATCTAAAGGATATTTAGATATTACATGAGAGACCTGTAGAAAAACTGAAGGAGGTTTAACTGTTTGACTGTGAGACAGATTAAAATTTGTCTAAATTCATAGATAAATTCATCTTAAATTTAACGCCGTCCGTCGAATCAACCGAAAAGGACATCGAAACGAGGTTAACGAAAGCATGGACAGCTATCAATAGGCTATCGATTATATGGAAATCAGACCTAACCGATAAAATGAAACGCAGTTTCTTCCAGGCAGCGGTCACATCGATACTGCTAAATGGATGCACTACATGGACGCTAACAAAACGACTGGAGAAGAAGCTAGATGGCAATTACACAAGAATGCTGCGTGCAATCCTGAACAAGTCCTGGCAGCAACACCCCACAAGACACCAACTGTACGGCCACCTTCCCCCTATCACGAAAACTATTCAAGTTAGACGAACCAGACATACAGGACACTGCTGGAGAAGCAGAGATGAACTCATAAGAGATGTACTCTTATGGATCCCCACACATGGCCGCGCAAAAGCAGGACGACCAGCTCGAACGTACATTCAGCAGCTATGTGAGGATACAGGATGTTGTCCGTAAGACCTACCTAGGGCGATAAACGATAGGGAGGAGTGGCGAGAGAGGGTCAGGGATATCTGTGCTACCAGCGCGATATGATGATGATGGGATGAATACTTATTTTTGAAATAAGCCCTACAGGCCAGGAAACTTCTCATGGACAGATGTCCGAAACTCTACCACTGGGCCACTGGTTCATGCCACGTATAACCGTTACCGAATTAACAAGTCATGGTAAATTGACCTAATGTGTCTGTTTTTAGGTGCGTATTCCCTACAGCGGACACGGCCACCTCCGGGGCTACGTCTTTCCAAGTCGGAGTTACGAGTCCTCGTAACATAAGATTCGTGGACAGGAAATATAATTATAATTATGAATGGAGGAATTGATATATTAAAAAAACACATTAGGTGGCATGAACCAGTGGCCCGGTGGTAGAGTTTCGTCTTCTGCATACTGCGGTTGTTGCTTCGATCTCCAGTGGTGGAGATCACCGTGTGCATTGCTGATGAGACTTAATAAGGTCGAAACAGCTGTTCAGCGCTCCATATGTCACGTGTAGGTGTGTGCCGTATTTTCTTGTCATGGTAATTTCTAACTTAATATATATATATATATATATATATATATATAAGTAGTTGGACAGCAGTCTTTCATTTAAGGATGTTTGATTAAATAAAGACATATTTTGTCTATATGATTTTATCAAGATCCTTTCAAGTTTCTTGGTAAATGTCTTGGTTTCAGGTTAATTATTGATCAGGATAATTAGTATAAGCAAGACTTGAAACTATGTATTAGAGGGCAAACGAAATCGATCTAAAAATAAAGTTCCATACGAACTTTTCACACACATACACACACACAGACACACACAGACAGCCACACACGCGCGCGCACACACACACACACACACACACACACACACACAAACACACATATATATATATATGTATATTTATGTGTGTGTGTGTGTGCGTGCGCGCGTGTGTGTGTGTGTGTGTGTGTGTAAGATTTGACATTTACTAACCCACAAGCGCTGATATGCTATTATACCCATAAATCGAACTTAAACAAAAGCTAAACAAGACTGAAAAGCGATGCAGAATAATTTATATTATGCATTCTAACAACTGATTTAAAAAGTTTATATATATATATATATATATAGAGAGAGAGAGAGAGAAAGAGAGAGAGAATTTACTCACCAAATTAATGTTCATAGAGAGCTGAATATTAAGACATTTCTCTCTCTCTCTCTCTCTCTCTCTCTCCCTCTCTCTCTCTCTCCCTCTCTCTTACATATAAAGTAGAAGTGGGGTTTGAATAATTGATTTATTGATTAAAGCCATCATCTAGAAGATCCAAATATTGTCTTGTAATGTACGTGTAATAAAGAATATTTATCTGAATCCAGGATTAAAAGTAGCAATTCAACAAAAGTTGTCGGAACCACTTGACTGATGCTGATAAAGAAAAAAAAAGCTACCCAAGACATTACAAGAAACCCTTTTAAAATTTTTACGGTCACATCGATACTAACATTTAGTATGATGATTTTGAAGAGGATTCAGTAATTAGTAGGCTAACAAGCATCCAAGATTTTATTCTTACCATGGAAGTTACGTTCAATGGTTTTGGTGTTACTGTAATCTTAAATGAATTTTTTTTTTAAAAGTTTCCCAGTAGATTTATATCAATTGTCCTCATTCAACTTGACAGAGATTCTATTTACGATATTGAGTACTTCAAAGGGAACAGTGTTGGTTGCATTCATTTTTCATGTTGCTTTTAAGGAATGTATATATATATTCTAAGGAAAATATATATATATATATATATATGTGTGTGTGTGTGTGTGTGTTCACGCACGCTTGTGAGTAAGTTCTCAACATTTCTATATTTTTCAATTATCATTTTTCAAAGAATCTTAATGTAAAATTATTTGATTTTCCCAGGCTCGGAATTCGGGTTTTCCATTTCGGTTGGTCTCTAACTTTTCTATTCAAGTATCACAGGTATGTCCACACGTTTGTTTTTCTATGCATATATAGAATTAATAAGAGTTAATTTAGTGAGACACAAAACCAATATTAAATAAGAAGATCAAGGTGCCCCAGAAGTTAAAGTGAAGAGAATCTTATATCCTTGAAAATCAACATTCAAAATGCATACGTTTATGCGAGTTCAAAGAACGATCACGGTTTTTTAAGGGGAAGTACACGTCTACTTCAGCCACCGAATTTACAATTTGTTTGTTTTCACAATAAGCGCATTTATATCTACATGTATAAAAGTATTCATTTAGAAACACACACACACACACGTGTGTGTGTGTGTGTTGATCGTATCTATAGTTGATTTTAACGTCGGCCTAATGAGTTGAGTGTTCGCCGAATGTTCAGGAGACCGGGGTTCAATCCCAAGTAAAATTATAGTTAAGACTCAAAAATAGTACTTGATGCAACCTTGTTCAATACTCAGCATTATAAGGTGAGGATCAAGGGTAAAGTGGAGCAATCCAGGGAAGGGATTAGCGCCCTCCCCGAAACATCGGTGTGCTAGCTATTGAAAAGGCATCATTCGGGTCACCCTCGACAAAGATCACCAACTTATAGTTGATTTTGGATTTTTCTTCAACAATTCATTAAGCTTTTGAAACTAGTTAAATCATTTTACATCTTTCTTTGATTTCAGCCAGATAAAATATGTAAATATTCATAGACCATTCCTAATGCTGATTAAAGTGAATGTCTACAAACTTCATCCTATATGCCAATAAAAGTACTGAAAATCATTATTCAAATTTATCAACTGGTATAGAAAATATGGATTTAAAAAAAAAACAAGCCTTAAACATTAAACTAATACATTACGATATGCCATCCTGATGAATGTAGTTACCAACCCCATCCACCTCAGGTATAATTAAACACATCGTCATTTTTAAGTGGATCAATACTGGCTACAATTGAGTCTTTTCTTTTTCTTAAAGTACTTACTGGACCAAGATTTTAAAAAAGCCAATGTGTACATTTTGCACACAGATTTATGATTCTAAGTAATGTTACGCTACCGTGTCCCCAGCGGGCTTGCAGGGTGCCAAGTCCACCAGTTAATGCCGGGCACCGACGTTGGTTGTGGTTTGCCGAACGCTATTTAATGTCACAGATATCACCAACTCCCAAGCAGAACCATATTTTAAAGCAAGTAGGCGAGTTCTTGGTGAATTATCAAAAGTCAACAAAGCTACCAGGTCAGCTTTCCCCCTCAAATGCAAGGTCTTCGACAAACACAATCCTTCTACAAGAAAAAAAGGACTCTGGACTGCCATGTTTGAGTTAACAGGATTAATTACAATATTTTTTTATTGCATAAAGGAAAGAAACAAAGAAAACAAACACAAAGTCAGGAGCGAGAAAGTTTTTCTGTATCCCGGAGGAGCCTCCACTAAAATGTCCGTATCCTGGACTAAGCCCTTCATAAAATATATGTTAATAGCGATTGGTGAGAAAGTAGTTCGACAACGGTAGACACGGTCCACTTTCCAGTAGACTATGGGATTAAATGGCAGAGCTCGCTCCAAATTTCAAGTTTATCATTTCAGTATGATTGCAGCAGGATAAAGTTGAATACATTTAAATTGTATGGTCACTTACTTGAGTTTTGAGGAGTTTATTCTCTTCTCATGGTCAAGTCTTTTCTTTGGGTATTCGTTTAACGAGGCTTACCATACCCCAGAGTGCCAAGATCATTCAGAGGATAAGATTATATTCTCTGCGTTCTCTGGGTGGTATTGTTTTAGAATGTAGGTTTCTTTCATATCCCCAAATTATGTTGTTGGTTTTTCAACGAGCAAATGCAACTCCTTGTGCGTCTTTATCCTTTGAAGACCACATGACAAATAACTTTATCGTAGTTTGAAAATTCAACACGTGTTAATTTTTTGGGCGGGTTCTTCCTCTGTACCAAATATGGTCAAGGAGTCTGCCTCTCCGCTGACACATACATGGGTTATAGAGAGTGAGAGCCATACATGCCTATCTCACCTTGTAATGATAGAGAGGGAAGGAGAGAGAGACAGCTTTGCCAACTGCCACTATCCTGTAATTCTTGCTTACGACTATCGTCCGCTGATGGTCAAATGTATTAAGGTGTCATATTTCCTCGTCACAGTAACTAATAATAATGTCACAAAAATAATTGAACAATTCAATTCTATAGAAGAGACGCTAACAATTAGTACTACACAATGCAGAAGCAGTGTTTCACATTATCTAGAGCTTCTGAACGGGAGCCTCAGCTCCTGGTGCAGGAAAAGTAATAGTTTGTATATTTATCTGATCATTTAGTCCGGAGCAGAATGCAACTCAAAGTCAAGCTTTATGGGAAAATAGATGCTTACAATTCAAATTATTTCCGACTTCGAGACTGGTTGCCTAACCGAGGGTAAATAACAGAGCCTATCCTACTACATGCCCATAGCTGAGGAGATGCCAGCCAGAGTTTATAAACATATGTATGTTTAACAGAGAGAGATGTTTATGGCACCAGTGAGAACCGAACTCACAGGACCCAGCAGGCCTACCTGAACTGCATCTGCACCTCTACGTTATCATGTAATAAACAGTCATGTTATCCATCAGGATTAAGTGAACAATATCAGACCTGCAGAATATAATATGATGAGAGGAATTTAATAAATCCTGGCAAAAGGATGGAAATCGTTGGAAATTTTGAATTAGTTGCTTTTGAGTTTATGGCGGGTGTCTGCGATTCATAGATAGCAATTTTATCGGAACACGTTTCCATAATCAGAAGTTTCTCTGACCAACGGTTGTGAATAAGGACCACAATTTAAAAATCATAGCCAAATGCCGTGTCTTATTTGATGCGCTCAATGGTTTCAGTCAGAAAACTAATGAATGGCATTGAGTGAAATGGACATTGGCTTCAAGGTGTTTCTACCGAGTGACACGCGTAAGTTGGCAAAAACCGCTGCGTACACCGTGGTCAGAGCTCAAATTGCCACCGTCAGGAGGCCATTTGGCTAAGAAGCAATATAATTATTATAGGTGACCCAGCACTTGTCGCCAACGAAGATATAAACGATGTGTTCTTACACGATAAGGCAATGCTGATTTCGTGTAAGCTTCCATACATCGGGTTGAAATAGAGAAGCAAAATAAACGAAATTTGATACAGAAACGAAAACGGTAATGTTTGTAAAAATAAGTCACTTTATTCATAAATGCTTCCGAGTAATCTTCAATGATATTCTATTGCAGGGTTAGCAATAGGGTCAGCATTTTCTTTAGCAATTCATGTTTAAAAAAAAGTATTTATTTGGAAGATCCACGGGAACAAATCAAGTAAATAAAAATTGATTATTTTATTTAGGATTTAAATTGTGAAATGAAGGAAGAACTAGTAGATTCTGAAAGAAATGACACCCGTTTGTTAACTCAGTATATATATATATATATATATATATATATGTGTGTGTGTGTGAGAGAGAGAGAGAGAGAGAGAGAGAGAGAGAGAGAGAGATAAAACAGGATAAAAATTCATGACACAGTGTTTGACTAAGTCTATTCTGAGGTGAGCGCGAATTCAAATGGTTTTGAAAACAAAACGTGACTTTTTGAATACTAGCGCACAAAAGGATAGACATAGGGAAACTGAATCGTGCATTTTAAAACTATATTATCATTATCTTTTTTTACACATGAAACATATTTAGATACACACAAACAAACATACACGTGCGTACATACACTTATATATATATATATATATATATATATATATATATATATATATATATATATATATATATATATATATATATAAAAGTATTATTTGGTCGAGTTAAACCGGAGTTGGGAGTAATTCCATCTGGACACAAAAACTATTCTAGACTGAACATTTAAATTTTCCTGGTAAAGAGCTCAATGTAACAGACAATACAGAGCAATAAATTCTTTTAGAAAAACAACAAACCGGTCACATTAGGGTTATAAATTTATTTCCATCCTGTTACGAGTTTTCGAAAAATTAAAAAACACGAAAAAAATTTAACAGGACTTCTTCAGATCCTATGGATACAACAAATCAGAATAGACAGAGAAAAAAAACCTGCTCTATCTAAGCATTTTTGGATCTTTCTCCCAGGAACATCTAAGACATCAAACTGCTCTATTTAAGCATTTTTGGAGGTTTGAAAAATAAAGGTTTAACCCCTGAGATTCAATGGTCTATATTAAAAAGATCAAATACTCCAACATGTTTCGATAGTAGATGTAATCTGTGTTTAGAAGAAAAAATGAACATTTTGTTTCATCCAGAGCCAGAAAAATTATTAAATAAGGGAAGTGAATTAATAGCTAGGTGTAGACATAGGGCTAAATTTAAACTATTGATAATTAACTTAATTTTTTTTTAAAGCATAGAATTAAACTGAGAATTAATGTAAATGAATAAATAAAATAAAATGTTAGATAGAATTTTGTGAAAAAACATATCATATATACGTACTAATCAGTAAAAGTGTAACTGATTAATAGGTTCTGAATAGTTTTGATTTAAAAAAAAAAAACAATTACATGTAATTAAACCTTGTGTTTAATTTAATATAATTATTACTGAATCATTACGTAAAGTTATTTAATAAAGTTAAAAATATATTTTAATATTAAATCTGTAGTTTAAGTCAAAATGTAATTAGAATTTAAAAATTAAAATGAAAATTTAAAAAAATTAAATAAATTTACAACAATTTTAAACGAAATTAAAATAAAAAACGGAAGTGGGCTAATTGAGGAGATAACTCTTCACCCCCTCTTCTATCCCCTCCCACCTTTTTTCTGGGTCTATTCTGATTTGTTTTATCCATAGGATCTGAAGAAATTCTGTTAATTTTTTTTCGTGTTTTTGAATTTTTCAAAAACGCGTAATAGGATGGAAATAAATTCATAATCCCAATGTGACCGGTTTGTTGGTTTTTTCTTAAAGAATATATATATATATATATATATATATCATCAATTCACGCAGTCAGCTCGTAGTTCCATGACTTCTCCTCTGTCTCTCTCCCACTCTTTTTCTCTCTCTCTATTTCTCTCTCACTATCACGCGCATGCGCCTGCGCATATATCCCGATCATTTATTGCTTCTTGCAGGTCTTCTCGGCTCCATTTTGGTTTCGCACTAAGATGATATAAGTAAGTATTTGCTGTTCGGCCAACATTAGCACGTCCATATGCAGAAGCCTATTAGAAGATTTCGCTTATGGGTTTCTTCTTTCTCCAGCAGTGCCCTGCATGTCTTGTTCGTCTTACTTGAATGGTTTGGGAGATAAAGATAAGTAGCCACAAAGCCGTTATTTTATTATGTTGCTTCAAGATTTTTTTCAAGACAACGTGCAGCATTCTTGTGCAGTTCTCATCGAGCTTTTTCTCCGTGCATTTTGTTAACTTTCATGTGGCGTATTCATGTAGTAGTATGGATAGAACAACACCTTGAAAGAAATAGCGTTTTATTTTATCAAATTGATTAGACTTCTATGAGATCAATAAACTGTCAATTGTATCTCACACCTTTTCTTAACGTATTTTGACACCAATTTCAGTAGATTGGATGTCCCCTCTGAAGTATGTGATTTGATCCTCTTAACTTAAGGGGTTTTCTCTTAGACCCAAGAATGCTCTCTTTAAAATATATGTATTCGGTTTAATTTGGATTGGCGTCGAAACTAATGGCTCCGGCTGCTCGCTCAGGCTTATGCAATTAGAAATCTGCTTTGGCTGGTGTATTTTAAAAAGTTCTAGGTTGCCTGCATATTCAGAGTCTGTGATAGTTTCTGAAAGATATTATCGAGTTCTTGTTTTTTTATATATGTAAAATATTTTTCTTTTATTAGATCTGTAGACATTTGGGGAACATAGTTTAGGTAGTGTATAAACGAATATGGCGCTTGTGTATCTCCTTATAAGACTCCAGCGTTTACGTCGAAGAAATCGGTGTCTTCATCAGATGGACGAACTATTGCTTTTCTCTACTTGTAAAGCAAATTAATGCGGTAACAGTTTCGTTGGGAAGAGCACATTTTCCGCTGTGTATGGAATCGATTTGTAGAGATCTACAAACAGCAGCGTGGCTTCAATATTCATCATTCATACTGCCTCAATGATTCGATGGAATGTCAGAATCTGTGAGCTTGTGGAGCGATGCCTTCAAAAGCCGTCGATTTTTTTCCAACAATTTTCTTTATTTCGAGTAGGATACGATTGAAAAGCAAATCATTATAAACCTTAGCAGCTATAGCAATTTGAGTTATACCCCTAAAGTTCTTAGTGATTCCGCTATTGCTTATCTTGAGGAACGGAGGCGGGATGCAACATTAAGTCAATTTCTCAAATGCGTTTTATATCTAGAATGCGTTGCATAGTCAAAGAAAAATGCGGTTGAATTTTCTTGACTTCCAAATTACAAGAGGCGTTTCACAAGAATCTACAGATTTTCTTTTTTTTTCTTTTTTTTTCTTTTTTTTTGTTGAATACTGCGTCAAGTTTTTCCTTCATAAACTGTCCTTGTTTCCTCTATTGCAATCATCAGCCGAATTCTCCGCTTAACCCCCCAAACAGTTAAAGACGAATAAATCGCACTGGCATTGTTGGGGAGCGATGTCCTCAAATGGACATGAACACATAATTGTTGGCAGACCAGCCAAAACTGATTTCATCAGCACTGTGCGGGCATTGGATGTCGACTAGCGGACTTCATAAGTGCAATGGATTATAGGGCGAATGGATATATGAGCCAGGATGTGTGTGTATTTTTGAGTAAGTCAGTAAGAAAGTGCCGTAAGGAGAGGGTTTTTTTTTGTTGTTCAATATATGATATATCTATTGCTCTACTTTTAAGGTATTGAACACTTTGATACTATAGGCTGGTTTTTCAATTCAAATTATTTTATATTATATATATATATATATATATATCATAAGAGTGTTTGTTGTCACTAAATCACTTTGTGGGTATGTGTCAAACCAAGTACAATATAATATGGAGAGTGCTCAATATTTAGGAGAGAGCTATAATAATAATAATAATAATAATAATAAATAAATATATATTAGATATATATATCTAATTCATGGAATATAGAAAACGACCCAGGGTTTCATGGAGCTTTTTGCAAAACAACAATCATCAGGCAGTTAAGAAAATGTTCTTAACTGCCTGATGATTGTTGTTTTTCAAAAAAATCCATGAAACCCATGGTCGCAGTCTATCTTCCATGAATTAAATATATATATCTAATATACATTTATTCATTATTATATATATATATATATATATATATATATATAGGGGGGGATAAGGCTAATTTTGAAAACAAACTATTATCTATTTGAAAACTTTATTAATGGTAATCGAAAACGTTTTGGAAATAGTCGTTCTCTGCACCTTCTTATATGATTGGAATTTTTTTTATTTGTTCAGTTTATCTGTTTATCAAACTGAGTTTTCAAGCGTATACTCCATATTTTAGGTACTTACTGTAATGCTCTTGCTGTACGTCTGTATTATTAGCGCCATATCTATTGATTTTGTAACATAATTTCACATCAGATGTAACTTACTAAGTTCTATACATGTAAATGAATTCTGTCGGATTAAATAGAGTGTTATAACAATTTAAAGTTTATATTATTAGTAAATGTTGGCACGAATCTGCACGACTATCGTGGCGACATTGAGAAAGTTGGTTCTTAAGCTTGATATATATATATATATATATATATATATATATATATATATATATATATATATATATATATATATATATTGCTCTCGTGCTGTTATGGTTATAGTCGTAGTAAGTGATCCTACCGATCCAAGTTTGATTCCTGTACCCTGCAATTCACATATTGCTAATAACTTTGGAAAAGTATGGGATTGTTCCTCCAGATATGGTTAAAAGGAGCAGACTAGGTTCGTCAACCTTGATTTGACAGCTGGTGGGAGAAAAGGAAAAAAAAAAACTCCGCATGCAGATTGACATGGTGTTGTAGCCTGCTTGATCAAAGGGGTTTGATAAAAACATACACGTACAGACAAACAGACAGACAGACAGACAGACACACACACACACACACACACACACACACACACACACCTATATATATATATATATATATATAGAGAGAGAGAGAGAGAGAGAGAGCGAGTGAGAGAGATGTGTGTGTATGTGTGTATATTAGTGCAGGTGTGAGTATGTGTGCTCATCGCTTCCTCACAAAGTCATGAAAATTTTCTTATGTAGTTTGACGTTTTGATAACTGGTGTCGCTATTTGTATTCAAATACATTTTGTGGTGTCAGATAGAGACCACAGTTTGTCAGAGAGATCGCTTCAAATGATGGATGGTCAAATTCGGTGCTTGAAACGTTTTCATGACAAAAAAAGAAGTGGCCTCACAAGAATAGACGTACTCTCAAAAGTATTATACCTATTTCCACGTTATGAGTGTCTCTTATAAGAATATGCAGAAGACTTTGTCCATCGTAATTACCTGCGAACTTACTATGGGCTTTAAGGGTATTTTCACACGCACGGATGATGAACAAAATTTCAGATATGGTGTTTCAAGATTCGAACATTCAATCCATTCATTATTATTGCCATATGATATTACAAACCTCTTTTTTTTTAATCCTAGGAAGCTTAAGCTGTAAAATACACTGACTGCATGTCTGCAGAGGGGTAAGACTCCTCCATGGATATTAGTCTCGACAATATGACGGCGAGACCCAGCCCTGGAGCTATGGGAAATACGGAGTTCCTTTCATTGCCATCGCTACCGGGTCCACTGTGGCCCAGAATGATAGCATCTGATAGGGTGCTACGTATGCGTCAAATAAAACGGTTTGACATTTAAAATAGAACAATTTGACATTTAAACTGAGTGCAAATAAATGACCTATGCTAAATTCAATTGTTTGAAATTGATCTGTTTGATCATTTAACTATGCGTAAACAAATGACTGATCTTTAATTTGATTGTTAGTTATAGAGAGTAATACTTGGAACCATTTAACTTTGTTGACTTATACTAAATTGAATTGTTAGAAATAGAAGGGTTTGTACTTTTAACTGTGTGTAAAAAAATAACTGATGTTTGGTTGATGTTTTGCAATACTTAGAATCACTTAACTTCGTTTTGTGCTAAATCGATTTTTTGAAGGTTTGACAGTATGTTTTAATGTTTTAATAAGTAACTGAATATATTTTTTATTATTAATTTAGAAAATTTAGGTAATCATAAATATCTCTATATACGTAGGCTGGCTGACAAATCAATCGTATGACTAATATACACTCCTTGAATATGAGGAATTAGATTCATAACGAAGTCCTTCTAACGATTCCCACACTTCTTCCATCAGTGTTGCAGTGCTTAGATCATATTGGTAAGAAAAGTCCTCAACAGCAGATATGTTATCTTCATATGAATATTTCAACCAAATAACATTTTTGCTACCCGTCGTATATAACTATGTGTGCTCGAGCACGTCTGTGCATGATTGCATTGTAAAAATTATAAAAGTTACACTTACAAATAATAACAAGAGATATATACTGACGGAGAAATATTCATTACACTACATTTCTTGTGAATTGAATTACCACGACCAGAAAATCCGGCGAAAACTTGCGCATGACATACGGAAACACTGGACAGTTGTTTCGACCTTATTAGGCCTCATCGACAGTGTTTACCGTGATCTGCACCACAGAAAATCGAAGCAGTGACACCAGAATGCAGATAATTAACCTGAATGTGTCTTGCAAGTTAGATACCTACCCTTTATAGAGGACACGGTTATCTCCGGAGCCACGTCTTCATAGGAGGATTGTAAATACACATCCACCTAATTATTATAAACTCTGGGACAAGGTAATAGATGCACATTTTCTTTTTTAAATAGAGGAATTATATTGTGGATTGAATTACTATGATCAGAAAATCTGGCGAACACTTTCTTGCGACATACGGAAACAGTGGACAGCTGTTTCGACCTTATTAGGTTTCATCAGCACTGTATACCCTGATCTCCCCCACTGGAGATCGACCCACCATGACTAGTTGATTTGGCGTCAGTTGTGTGTGATGTGGATTGATAGCTCCGTGATAAAGTTATTCTGTGGTCGCTGCTTCGATCTCCAGTGAGGGATATCACGGTATACACTGCTGATGAGACCTAATAAGGTTTTTTGGTTGTGGTAATTCACTTCACAATATGATTCCTCTACCTAAAAAAGAAAATGTCCAACTACACTTCTTGGTGCAAATATGACGATTGAACATCAAATTATAAAGAAGGTGCATTTTCTTTTTATATTGTTTTCTTATTATCACGGCGTGCAGGTGAAAAACCTGTTTTGTATTCTTCGTATGCCAAAATATTAGAAATGGTAAGATACTTTTAACTATAAATCAGTTGACGGCTTCATTAAAACCAATACTTTCGTCAACTTTAACACAAATATTCGATGAAAATTAATTATTTTTTAAATATAAAACAACAAGTAAATATTTTGGAAGCTGTCAAAAGACGTTTAAAAATTACGAGGAAAATGAAGATGTTCTAACTGGGCCTATCTCATAGATTTATAAGCATTATATACCTAACCTATGATCAAAAATGGGTATCAATCAACATAAATACGTTGGACACTATTGTAAGAGAGGCTTGGTTGTGTAATTGAACGGCTTAGAGAAAAAGGAAATTGAATGAATGAATAGATCAATAAATTGATAAATAAAATAGACGAGCAGTATCCGAATAGGAAGGTCGAGGCACTCGAGTAATTAAGGTCTAAAGATCGTGTGTGCATGTGCGGGGCCAGCAAGGGGATGTCCTGTCCACCGACACGACAGGTGATAGTGAGGGGACGACTAATGTCTTTTTCAGAGTTGACAGCGAGAAGTGATAAGGTAAAGACTTCAATTGAACATGAGCCTCGAAGCTACAAGCAGACGAAAGCTTAGGAGCCCTAATTTTCGGGTTGCGTTCCAGTGGGGCGTTAGATTACGTGACCGAGCAGACAAGCATGTTAGAACCAGGAAAAACATCCAAAGTCAGAGTTTGCTCTCTCTCTCTCTCTCTCTCTCTCTCTCTCTCTCTCTCTCTCTCTTTCTCACCATGATATGATGCTTAGTTTTGTCTAGCTGACGCTATCGTCTTAGTTTCTCTACCGTCTTTCTTCCTCAAGTCGACAACTTACCACCTAGTAGTAAATAAACGTTTGAGTCGTTTACCAGAATCCAGCGTTCGTTCACTTTTTCCACGACGGTGTCACAATGAGGTCTAAACGTCTCTTCGATACAACAATGGTACAGCAATACGCTGACTGTCTCTGGCGGCGGCGGCTGCTTGGTCAAGGCTGCCTGACAGGGCGGGGCAGAGAAGTCAAGCATTCTCATTACGCTACTGACGCTCCTCGAGCCTGAGGGTGCGTCTTCAAAGGCTCTAACACACTTTGGAGGGAGTACATTTATCATCTGGAACCTGAGGCACCAATTTTAGAGTAATACCGACGGGTGCCAATGCTTTGTTTTGATTGCCGCTGGGAGTGTCTGGGCCACTACCCTGCGCCCAGATTCACGTTTATAAAGTCTTGTGCTGTAGTCGCCCGTTTGGTAGGGTACGCAACAAATAGCTGTCTCTGGCGGCGGCGGTTACTCAGTCGAATCTGCTTGACGGGGATGCCGGGGAAGCCCAGCATTCACGTCTCGAAGCCGAACCTCCTCGAGCCTCAAGAGGCCGACCCTCCAGGTTATAATAATCTTTAGGGAAGCTAGGGTTATCGTCTGCCGCCCGAGTTTCCCCTTTTTAGGCGAATGCCGACGGAATTCGAAGGATTTTCGGAACTGCCGAACGTGTCTGGGCTCAAATCCACCTTTAAAAATGTACTGTTGCCGTACTAATTTTTGGAGCCGCCGACCGTGTCTGGACTCAAATCCACCTATAAAAAAATCCTGTTGCCGTACTCACCCTTTTGGTGTGGCGCACAACAAAGAACATCATATGCTAAGAAGTGGTTTAGTTTCTTCACACCACTGGTGAATATCGTATTTTTTCATGTTCTAATGATTTCCATTTTATTTTCGCCTCCGTTTTGGTTATTTTTTATTCAGTAAACTTTGTTAGGTTACAACAATAAGACTACGCGCTGATAGATGGGCAATAACGATATTATCTTGTGTCAAACTTTCTAGAAACATGGTCATGAAGCGCAAGCTCGAAATACGGATGTGAAAAATGTAATTGTATCAAACTTGACAGCACGTCTGAGATGACCTGCTCAGTCGCACTAAATAACATATCAAACACTCAAAAGATTCTCATGCAACGTTTGAAAATGTCTCCAGAGATTACGTAAAAAGGAGTGAATTTGGGACTCTTCAACCAGCGATTAAATATTTATACTTTATGAAACATTCTGATGTAATAAGGCAAATTAACACTTGACTGACCGAATGTTGATATTCTTTGAATTATATCAAGTTTTATTGGATAGAAAAATCAAGCTAAGGTTCGATTTCATATTTCTAGTTAATAATGAGCTGCTTGAAATGTGATTTATAATTGTCAGATTTGTTATATAGATCCCAATTTAGTGTGATAAATTTTAATTTCGACTTCGTGATCTATTCCAGTCACAGACACCGTGTACACACACATATATATATATATATATATATATATATATATATATATATATATATATATATATATATATACTAGCAGAAATACACGACTGGATTTAAAGAATTTGAAGAATACTATGGAGATAAAAATGGGAGGAGAGTATTGAGCTAAGAATTAAAAAAAAATGTTCTCGTATTTGTCATTTTGTTAACATTTAATATAACGAGTATACTTTGTAGCATTATTATAATTTTATTTTTCTAAACATTTACATTCAGTTATTAATTGTCAATTTGGTTACATTGAAAAAAAATTCTCGTTTAATTTATTCTTTATTTTACTCAATAAAAATGTAACACAAAATGAAGCTTAGAATTAGAAAGGTATCACTATTTATAGGCTGTAAATTTCATATATTTATTCAAATGAAAAGTATTAGTTTATTCCATAGAAAGATTTTTTTTTTACACTGATTAAAAATTAGTATATTTTATTCAAAAATATAAAGATTATTCGTTTAAAAAATAAGTTTTTTGCGTTAGCAATGAACAATGTTTTCGTTTAATTTGAGCTTCTTTTTTCTTTTATCTTTTTTATTCTAAATATGGATCATTAGGAGGTGTAGTGAAAGAAACTAAGAATTAAAATGGTAAAAGTTTTCGTATGACATTTTCTTTTAATTGTTTATGATTTTAATAGTATCATCAAAAAGATGCCCCTTGTTAAGAAATATTTCCATAAATTTTCTAGTCCGCAAAAACAGATTTTTATTTTTACAATTAGTGCTAAATTAAAAATAGATAATTTTCCAAGAAAAATAATAATCATTGGGACATTCAAACATGATGTTCGCTAACGAACGAGATTACATCAAAAACCGAAGCGTTCTTAGTGCTCTTTTGTACTTATTTTTTGAAATATAAAACTTAATCCACAAAAGTGAAACAAAAACTAATTTTCTTCATTTATTATTTCCTCAATGAAAACATATTAAAGCTATGGGAACGATTTTAATGCTCAATGTCATCTCTTTTCTAAATCATAAGTCGACATGTCAATAGAAAAACAGACGTGATTCCTTTATATATATATATATATATATATATATATATATATATATATATATATATATATATATATATATATATATATATATATATATATATAAAGATCATCACGTCAAGATCAGAGAACATTCTTTTTTTTTATACACAGTCAACCAATTCCACTCGGCTTAGACTTTCACGTGTGAATTTGAGACCGACAGAAAACCTCTATTACTTGATGTTCTGGGCATACCGATTCCATTTACTTAAAGCCACCTTCACTGGATCTTATATACGCTTGGAATCCTCTTGCCAACGTAGACGTCAAATCAATTTAATACAGACTTTGTCCACAATTCATTAATGATCTGTTCAACATCCAAACTCGCCAGCGAACAAGATTACATCAAGGCAATATTATTAATGAACGGATATCCAGAGGATGTTATTACAAACACAATTAAATATTAATATACGCAATTCTCTTCTAAACTAAAGTTTACACCAGAGAAAAGCTCGGTATATTTTAAGCTTCCCTTGAAATCAGTTCTTCCTTAGGTCTTTTAGAACTAATGAAAATGTCTATCAATCGCCGTTTTAACTCGGTAAATTTACGTATTGTCCTTAAGTTTCATGTATTTTTTACGCCAAATCTCAAAGACAATGTGTCAATGTTCGACAAAACTTTCTTAATATATAAGTTCCATTGTAAATGTGATATTTTTTATATTGGCCGTACGCCACAGAGATTAAACATCAAAATAAACCAGCACATCCTTCCGTGTAACCGCGCTAACAACTGGAACCTTTCAATAGCAGCGAGCATCGTCTACCATTGGGTAGCAGCTATTGGACAGTCCTATTTCAACTGATGTATATAATCAAGATATGTTCACTGTACTTGAATCAAGTAATGACGAATCTTAGTTCGCTCTTCTCGAGGTGTTGCGAATCATAAAATTCAAACCGGAGCTTTAAATACGGAAAACATTATATACCTCATTCTATCCCATAGTCAGTTAGAATCAAGAGAAACCAACATCATCCACGTCAAATCCACAGTAGCAAGATAACTCCATTTTTCCCCACACGGTCACCTTTTACCATCGACCAATTTTTTATTCTTCTTGAATTCAATAAAAAAATGCTCTACCGAGACGTGAACGAAATTATGGATCCCATTAAGAATTTATTTAAAATA